>BFEA01000321.1:405481-420868 GCA_003427395.1 Chara braunii | reverse complement strand
GAGAGAGAGAGAGAGAGAGAGAGAGAGAGAGAGAGAGAGAGAGAGAGAGAGAGAGAGAGAGAGAAGGCTACCATGCAGCTGTGTTGATTATTGATAATGAGATGAACTATTATGACAAATAATCAAATTGACAAAATAGTAGACAAATAGAAACACACCATTTAACAACGTAGCACTCAGGTTGAGAGATAGTCAAATTGAATGTGATAGTCCTAATAAATGGAACCAATTAATCATAAAAGTAACAAATATCGATGCGCATCATTACAAAAATGATCAACCAGAATACCAAGAATCATAACAAAAGTCCAATTGCCCTCCAATCTCTAACCACTTTGTCACCCGCACTCCTCTCACATACACTAACATAAACTATGAGAAACTCTCTTTTACCGAAAGAAACCTGTTGAGTTCTCTCTAGCCGCTCCAGCCTAGTCAATCTAACGTCCCTCATCCTAAAAAATTGCAAAGGTCTAGCAGCACAAAAATAAAATCTTGATTGATGAATGTCAGTCCAAGAATTTGAGTATTCTCCTTCAGTGTGGCTATCGCCACCAATAGTTGGATAAACTTCTTTCAGCTTTATGCACCTCTTCCTGCTCCTTGTTCAGGCTTGTTCTGTGACTTGTGTCCCGCAGTAATGCAAAAATATTGACAAATGAACAACTTAGACAATATAGTGGGTAAAATCTTTGCCAAGACTTGCAAACCGCATAAACAAAAACATTGAGAGGATGAATTGCTTTAATAGATAGATCGTGGCCGGAACAGACAACCACAGAGAAAGGGACATTTTATTATGGGAAAAAGATAAATGGTTTAAAAGGGTTACTTAAAACACTTACAAACAGATACGTACACACACCCAGGATCACAAGATACACACACATACATTCCTCTCCCAAACACCTTTGTCTCAAATGAACATAATAATAAAACTCACAAACCTCGATGAACCAACATCGGCCACAGTTACATGCATGTCGGGACCCTCTTTAAGCCTGAAGTTTTTCCACAATTTTGAAGTAAATGTAGAACCTGAGAGTCCCTTAATAGAGATAGAGGAATGAAATGAGTTTTAAAAGCAAGCTCGAGTGTGAATCTCCCTACAGGGAGTCATCAATGCTTTATAGGGAAGGAACCGTGTGGACAAAAGTAGTTATAGATCCGTACATCTCGGTCAAAGACCCTCCTTTGTGCATGCACACATTTGAACAGGCGACCTTGACCTCAACAACCAAGTCTCTTAACCACTCAGAACATTGTGTTCAAAAGTAGAACCATACCGAGCATGATATCCATCCGTCCCTGCAAGGCTGTATTGTCCAACTCAACACACACCACATGGACACACCACACAAACACAGCAATTCCCGCTCACTTCGCTCCAATCAGCACGTGACCCCCATTTGTACTTAGCCCGCTCACACACACAAAGTATCGCTTGCACGCATGTTCACAGGAGCGTCCAAAGTAGTTATTGATCCGTACATCTGCGCCAAAGGCCGTCCTGCATGCAACAACAGAAAAAAAGGAGTGTGTTAACACTAAAGTTTAACTGAGACCTTTGTGTATAACATCAGATTTTAATCACTTTATAAATTGTTTATCATCATGCTCATGTTGATAATCATGAAAGGGGTTAACCTATATCTATAATCAATGATCTAAGCAGATCTCATCGTTTGAACCTTTTTTAACTGTTTACAAATAGTTCATCAACTGTTTATCTTCTCTCCCATCTGTTGAAAACCTGTTGAAATTATGTTGAAATCATGTTGAAATCCAGTGTTGGTGGTGATGTTGCAAAATTATGCAAACGAACAGGTGAAAATTGGTTAAACTTGTTATATAGGGATTATTTTAAGAGTGGGATAAATTGTTTTCGATGTGTAGTCCGCATTGATGTCATGTATCCGAAATTTTTCCAGCTCCAATTTCTTTTTTGGTAACCCTTAACAGTGTTTCTCTTTTGTGCATGTTAGACTGTCTATTTGTTTCTTTTTCTCTCTTTCTCTCTGTCTCTCTCTCCCCCTCTCTCTCTGTACAAATATATATATAGAGAGAGATACAAACAAAGTTGTATTGGGCTGGAGGTAGAGAGGGAGAAAAGGAAAACAAACGAATCGCCACCGAAAGCGGGGTCACTTTTTCGTCGGACTTTCACCTGCTCATCAGGAGGCTGATATATCTTACAAGAAAAAAACATGAAAGGTCATTGAATAAAAAAGAGACAATGGTCGGTAGGTGCACAGTAAAACAAAGACAATCAATATTTGCAAAGACAAATTCGTATGCACCTACCGACCACCACTTTGTTTGTTGTGCGATCTTAGAAAAATTATATTGAATATATACCTCTCTCTCCGAGAATCTCTCTCTGTAGGTATATATATACACACTCATATCTATATATATATATATATACACAGTCAAACAGAGTTGTCCTGGGTCGGAGGCAGAGAGAGAGAAAAAATCAACAAACGAGTAGGGCGAAAGTGGGGTCACTTTTTCGTCGGACTTTCACTTACTCATCAGGAGGCTGATATAGCTTACAAGAAAAAAAACATAGGATGTCGTTGAATACGAAAATGGACAATGGTGGCTAGGTGCACAGTAAAACAAAGACAATGAATATTTGCAAAGGTAAATTCCTATGCGCCTACCGACCACCATTGTCTTCATTGTGCGATGTTAGGAAATCAACATTGAATATATACCTCTCTACCTCTCTCTCTCTCTCTCAACATTGAAAACTTCATTTTTGTAAACTTCCGTTTCCGTACGTAGAAAACCATGAAGGTTTTTGCGTTGTCAAGAATAGTTATCGACATGTCTGTACTCTGCAACGCAATCCTGTTTAGCTTGGGTAACATGATAAAACAAAACGACATGAAAGCGCATACACAATGAGTAAACAACATATGCTTCATTTCGATGTCATGACACATTTTTTATCAATTTTTGCATTTAGAATCCTTGGATGTGTTTGTCTCTATTTATTCATCTCTCTCTCTCTCTCTCCCTCGCCCTTTCTCTCTCTTTTTCTTTCTCTCTCTCTCTCTCTCTCTCTCTCTCTCTATCTCTCTCTCTATCTCTTTCTATAAATATTGATGAATATATATATGCATATATATATATATATGTATATATAGGGTAATCGGCGTTCGGGACGGGCCGAACGCCCGAACCCGAACGCCCGAATGTCCGGGCCCCCCTATAGACACGTTCGGCCGTTCGGACCGAACGCGGACAAAAAAAAAAAACAAAAAAAACAAAAAGTCGTCCAAAAAATCTGAAAACAATATATGTTATGCAGACAGACAAACTGAACAACATTTGCCTCAGAGTTACCTCCAAATTCGATACCAAATTTTAATTAAAAATAAATAACGGAAAACAAGAAATAATAATACAAAAAAAAAATTGAAGAGAGAATTGTAATCAGTGTGCGGGCGGGCACGTTTTAAACACCTCCATCTTTGAAGATTTTTTTTTTTTTTTTGGATCAGTAAAATTCCCTGAAAATTCAGAGTTGTGTATCTCACATGATGCAAAACTCATTAAAAAAACATAAAAAAATAAAAAAATTGTGTAGGCCCCGAAACAAAGTAAAAACAAAAAGAGAAAAGAGAAAAAAAATAAAATATTGAGTGGGTGAGCACGTTTTGACACCGCCAGGTTTGGCGATTTTTCATTTGTTTTTGGCTAATCAAAATTATCTCAAAATTTAGAGGTTTGTACCTCACATCATAGAGAACTCACAAAAAACAATTCAAGAAAAAATAATAATTTTAAAGCTCCGAAATATTTTTTGGCGGGGGCCGAACCTCTTCAGGTTCGGAGAGGTTCGGCCCCCGAACGTGACCCCGAACGCCCGAACGTACAGAGGTTGGCCCGGGGGCCTCCGTACGTACGGGCTGGTAACCCTGTATATATATATATATCGTTACAAACAAATATATATATCTAAATATATAGTTAAACAGAGTTGCTTGGTAAACCGTAGGCGTAGAGGGAGAAAATAACAACAAACGAGGGATTGTGACAAACTATTTCGTCCGAGTCATCATGAGGTTTTTTTATCTTACAAGAAAAAACATGAAAGTCTTCCAAAAATAAAATGAAAAGTGGTCGGTAGGTGCATAGTAAAACAAAGACAATCATACTCTGCAAAGGTAAATTTATATGCACCTACCGACCACCACTTTGTTTATTTTATGATCTTAGGAAAACAATCTTGAATGTCTCTTTCTGTCTTCCTTGAAATTTTCGATATTATGAAAATTACTGACTCTATTCAATTTTAGAACCACAAAGTTAGAAAAATCATATCCCACTAATAGAAAAACATACATCTGAAATTTTGTTTTGCATTTCACTGTTCATATTCCTAACGACTGTAAATATCGAATTATTTTAAAATATATGATATGTATCACATAAAAATATCTAACAACATTGAAGATTGAGTTATTGATGTTATAAACATGCATGAATTTAATGTACGTATGACATATTATCAGTGTTGCCAATATCATTGCCCATCCCTCCGATGTTAAAATCACCTCGTTAGAACAAACATAAGGATCTAATGTCCAACAAATTACGTATATTTATCCATATATAAAAATTATAGAATGTTATATGCTTCCTTTATCTTTTTGTATAAAATGTCGATCATTAAATTCAAAAGTTTGACCCGACCATTAGAAAACTGTCATCCTACATTCCATGAAACGAAGTGATGAGCTAATTCAACTGCAACATCGTTTAACATACAAATGATTTATAGTATCGACCTCTTCATACAAAGTTTGTCCATAGATACAACTACACGACATCAAAAAAATTGACACAAGAGCGTTAGTAGTGTATCCCGTCCTCTTCCTCACCAAAATCAAACTTATAAAGTTACGATAATGTTCAGATATGCATTCGAAGTTCCTGTAGGCATTATGTTGTCTCTGATTATCTCTTATTTTTATTTACCGAACATGTGGACAGACCCTAGTGTACAAAATCTTGGTGATATACAATTACAAAATTGACGAACTTGAGTACCTAAACATATAAATTTACGCTTTGCCTGCATTCCATTCATACGTTCCGACGAACGGCACATCAGAACCGTGGTGCTGAAATGAGTAATCCTCATCGATGAAGAGAGAGTCATGAAGTCCTTTTCTTGCGACGTTGACTGTCCCGCTTTGAAAACAAGGAAAGCGTTGCTTGCAACGGATGCTGAACGGTCCAGATTCAAAATGTTAAAATTGACAACAGCGTCCCGTGATTGAACCGATTTAATGATGTCTTTTTTAATGGCAGCCAATTCAGAAATTTTGTCGCTAAAAAATGTCGTATGTCGACATTGTAGCACGTCGTTCCTTATTATCATTTCAGCAAATGCAAGTTGTTGGAGAGATACTCCTACGCCTTCTCCTTTCCTTGCATGTTGAAATATCCTTGTAAGCGCTTTCTAGAATGCTTAATCGGCCAATGGTTCTCTGTCGTTACACCTCCACGTCATATTCTTGGACATTTATTGTTTCAATTGCCTTCTTGCCACATCATGTCTGTCGGTTTGTCCCCCTTTTACAAGAGGATATCCTTTCGCCGCCTAAAATTCATGTTTCAAATTCCATGAGATTTCCCCCGTAATAGTTGTCATTACTCTGTTGCATTTGACGAATATTTGTCGTACCCCGCATTTTTCTATATACATTTTAATCTATTCCGCTGCCCAACTACTAACTTGGTCGGCCGTGCTCAATACTGATTGAAGAAAATGTTCCTTTTTCGGGTAGAAAGTACAATCGTCCGCAGACATATACGCATATGCCTTCGCAACAGACCGAAATATTCTGTCTTTTGTTTTCTTTTGCATTAACAGGTTTGTTTCTGTCGTCGTCATATCGTTCTTCTCCAGGTCTTCTTTCTTGTATCCCTTTCTTGTTTTACAATCTTGTCGTCCTGCAGAAATAAATATGCACATTTCATAGCAAAAAAAAACAAGACACCAATGAAAACGAACAACGTCAGCACCGATAGTCGTTTTTTTCCTCTCGTTGATATCATATCTTTAATATACTACATAAACCATACTTATACATTGAAGAACACTACAATGGTTCGTGAAAATGTATCTATACCGTTTTTTGATGATCGAACGTTCTTGGTAAGTCCACAGTGATCCTTTCCATCCTCGTCCTGAATGTCTTCGTCTTTGTTAACATCTTCGTCCTCTCCTTTGTCCTCTCCTTCGTCATCACGCAAAATTGATTCTCATCTTCTTCGTCTTCATACCTTGCCTTCTTTGCACCATTTCGCTCCGCATAACTTTTCCTTCTTTCTTCATCGTATGCATTGTCTCCTTTTTTTTTTTACTTCAATTCTTTCAGTTCTGATTTTATTTTTTTTGTTTTCCATTATCTCTACCCGTTTTTTTAAACTCTTCATGCTGATCATCGTCCACCTTCTTCAAATGTGTCTTCCTCTGTGTGTGAGGATCATCATTCATACACTTCTTTTTTTTGTCTTGCTGGATGCCTTCGGAATGTCAGCATTTTATTTTCGACGAACATTTTTTGTGGGTGTTGATATGACAGATGCCTCACATATGCGTTTCGTGGTCCTCCGTGTTGACGTCTTTCCCAACAACGGTCGATATACATCGTCTCTCTTTCTTTGTCCACTATTTCCTTCTTTTCCTACGCACTGCATTTCATCTACACTCCAAATTCTTTCCTGTTGCTTTCTTTTTGCTTGTCTTACATGCATGTCAATGTTCTCATGACGCTCTTTCCTTCTCCTACATATATCCTCGTATTTTTCTCTCGACGCCATCTATACTGAAGAATTCAATCAGCCTTGAGATCGAACCATATACTTGTCGCATGCCGCACTGCTACCAGTCTTCCCTGCAAATCGAGCGTGCAGAGAAATAAAGTAAGTATCTTCATATATACTTCATGTTGTTTGAAAAAAATTGCCTCATATTTTAATGAATTTGTTGAATTTGCAATTTTATGGATTTAATATAATACTTTCTTGTTGCTTTCCGTTTACAGTCGAGTCCTTCTAACTTTTTATGGATGTATTATGTACATTCGAATAATTTTATAAAAATATAATATAAAATTTATGCATATATGTATGAAAATTATATATATCTTACAAGACAGATTATGCGTGTCTTCTAAAATTATTTTTTAATATTACAAGTATCAGAAACACATTGTTAAGGCATTTTTCAGTTACATAATTTTGTTGTAAACGTAATGGTAAACTTCGAAGTATGCAAAGTAAAAAATTATTCACACGTGGATAGTTTAAAAATTTATGAACATTACAAGTACCACAAATATTTTTGGTCAAAGTATCGTTATCTTGAACATGTTCAGCAACTTGTTGCAGAAAACGAAAATAGAAGTCACACATTGATTGTCGACACCCCTTAATTAAACTTTCCTCATCTACGTAAAAGTATGTTTCATATTTAAGTCATTCCATCTTATATGGCATTATGCACTACAACATTCGAAAAAAATGCAATGCACTCGACCACAAACACTATGACAACTACCTCACGAATTGAAGACTGTTATCAACTTTCTAATCGACCTTGCTCCAATCATCACGATATTTGCATCGAGAACTGACTACTCTTGTCCTACTACTAAAATAAATACGACCAATAAGTTTGTCGCAAATCACATACAAATACATCTTCATGATGTGTCACTCTATAATCTCGATGAAAATTGACCGCTATAATCTCCATAAGTATACATTTACGGATTCTCAAAATCTCCCTTCAGCTCTCCAAGAGATAGTCTCTTCACTATATCTACTATCTTTGATTCTTCAAAACTTTTCTCGAGTGCAATATACTTGGCTATGTATTTTATCATTTCGACCCGTTTTTCTGAAATGACAGAAGAGTCGACTTTTGTAGCATTTATGATGTTCATAACCTCTTCTGCGGTAAACTGATCGGCACAGGTCAACCCAACAAAGTGTCTGATGATCTTCTGTCCATAAATGTATGTGTGCAGTCCACAATCATCCCCGTTGTCTTGTTGTGCACATTCTACATTAATCATATCTTCACCGAACATTTTTTTAAATGCATTTCATGATATTGTTTCCTCAGACGATGTGGGACGTCGTCCTTCGGAATTGCAAAACAAAAACTCATCGCGAATCCAACATCACAACGGATTCCAATCGGGAAGCTCAACACTTCGTAATAAGTTTAAATGGATGACTCTCGCTCCTTTCTTGCCCTGTTTCGTGATTCCCTTAACAAAATCCCCCACATTCACCATCACCAACAATGTCCAGTGGTTCTTGTGGCAAACAGACACCACAACTATTTTGCTTTCCCAAATCTTTGACCTAAACGAAAAAACCAAATTCTTCGTTCAGCCTTCAGACAACCTTCGCCTGCAATCTCAAATCCTTGTATCCATTGCTCATTTGTTTTTGATGATTGTAAGCCACATCTCAGATCATGAAAAAACAAAACTTTGTTAAGTGACGCATGCGGCTTCCATTAGACTTGACTGCAAAATAAAATCAATCATAGTTCCATGAAGCCATTTTTCATCTTTCAAATGTGCGACATGGATCTCTTGAAGACTTAGACGTTCTCCGATAGAAGTGACAAAACTGCAAGGAAGCAGATTTACAATGTTCATCTCTGCGTTCACTTCATACTTCTTCCTTATTTCTCGTATGGATCCCCACAGTCCTCCCATGCACCCTCAACCATACCCGTCGAACGGACACATATCATACGCATCTGCATACCACTCATCTTCGAAAAAAACACTTCTTCCTTCTTCCAATATGGTGAGTGTTATCGCTTCATCGATATCGATCTGACAAGACATAATGAAAAGGAAACAGTCGATATCGATGTGTGGTATGCAGATATCGAAGTTCAAAAGTTCGAATCACTTTTCCATCGATATCGACTGTTTCCTTTTCATATGTCTTGTCAGATCGATATCGATGCGCTCTTTTGAACTTCGACTGTTTTCTTGGTCGTCGGAGGTTGTACATGTTTTTTCTATTGTCGTTTCCGAAACAGACTTTCTTTGATCTTTGTTTCCACCTTCAGCGGCGGTTGACGACATTCGTCGTGAAATTTTAAATGTTGTCGTCAGTGAAGTTCTCGTACGTGTTGCTCTCTTTCCTCTGCCTTGAGCTTGAGATATATCATCTGACTTCAAGTTATGGACGTAAAAAAATGACAACACAAACCAGAATGGAAAAGTGATTCGAACTTTTGCTTATTGTTTTGTTGAGTGCAAGTGAGCGTGTGCGTGTGACTGTGCATTTGTATATGTGTGTGCGTGTATGTATGTGTGTTTGTGTGTGTGTATGTGTGTATGTGAGGGAGAGGAAAAAAAAAAGAAAAAAAGTCGGGAGGTGAGGCAGATTTAAGGCTGGATGCATCAAGCGCGACCATATTAGTATGAACCTATTGAAAAATCGTTCATTTCGGATAATTTATCAAACACTTCTTTCATTATACATGTTACTGTGTCTTTATATATTTGTGACAGAGAAACATCCGAATAACAAAACCTTTGAAAATGAAGTCGGAGCTTTCAAACATGTGTTCCGTGGGGAAGGTCGGTAGGTGCGTACAACTTTAATGCTAGACACATAGATTGTACTAAAATTACTATGCACCTACCGACAAAAAAAACAGTCTAAAAAACTTTACAAATTACTATTTCCTTAGTATATTCTTCATATACACACATTTTTTGACTTCATGGTTGTAGATAGGTCGCACTCCCAACCCCCACACGATAAACATACACACACCAAACACGTTAGCCGCATTTTTTGTTTTCTCAGTACTTTGTGTATATGTATCAAGGACAATTACATAAAACAATGATACAATTTAAGTGAAACACATACACACACACACACACACACACACACACAAGTGAAATTTAGAATAAGGTCAGCGTTTCCAAAATAGATGTCAAGTCGTTCAGGAAAGGTCGATATGTGTCTACTGCTACGTTAAACGCATCGGATGTGTAAAAATTAATATGCACATATCTAATAATAACAAAATCAGTTATACGAGATTACTATTTCAACAGTATTATCTCTATGTTTATATATATCTCACTTCCTTGATTGTAAGCCTCTGACCCTTAACTCCTCCGACAGCGTACACGTCACACTTTTTTGTTGATTGATTGATTGTCTGTGGGGGAATAACCCCTCTTCGCGCTAACACACACATACACACATATATACAGCCCATGCAAATATGTCGCACTTTATTTTTTTTTCAACTTTAGTCTGTGTATATATTTGTGATAAGGATATAAATTTCTTGAAACATGGAGATACAGAATCTGGAGTGTGTCATAGTGTACCCTTAGTGGGGGTTTTACAGAGGCGTCATCATCAATGCAGCTACTTTCAGTTTTGAAAAAAAAAATAAAATACAAGGACCACTATATGAACGTGATTGCAGCGAGATACAAAATGTGGAATGTGTGTCGGAAAAATAGCCCCCTGTGGGGCCTTTATAGGGGCGCGGACATCACGACAACTACTTTCAGCTATGAAAAAAATAAAAAAATAAAAGGACCACGCGATGGACGTGATGACATGCAGATACAGAAACACAAGTGTGTTTGTTTGGATACCCTCCGTGTGTGAGTTGTTAGCAATCTGTGAAAAGCGGTCTGCCTCTCTGGCAGAAAGAGAAAAGAAAGAAATAAATAATATAAAACTAGCTATTATTGTGGTTACAAACACATCAGGAAATTTTAATGTGAGCACAGCTTGTTCTCAGCCATCCCCGGCCTCTTTTGTTTGTACACATATCCATCATTTTGATTTTTAATTTATTTTTTGCAAGCGGGCGATAATGCCTTAAAAATGTGGTGTGACGTATATTACCGTTTCTCCGAAGACTCAGAAAGATATTGATGGTTTAAGAAACTAATGTGACAGATGGAAACTCATATAATATTGCTTCAATTCTATACACGTTAATTATTTAAATTGTACCACATTGATGCTAAACGGTAGTACACCGTGAAAGCACTATACACACTATATTTTACATTACTGTTTGCGGACTTGCATGTTCATAACCGTGATTTCGTAAATGACCACACGTGTTTACATGTGCGCGCGCGCGTGAGCGCGCGCGCSCGAGAGAGAGAGAGAGAGAGAGAGAGAGAGAGAGAGAGAGAGAGAGAGACAGAGAAAGAGAGGGAGGAAAGAAAAAGATTAAAACGTAACTATGTCAAAGAGAAAGAGAAGAAAAAATAATAAAATTTTTAGCTCGTTGTTTCTCCCACAAGTACCATTGTCTTATAAGGTAAGATGAGAACTTGAATAGTAACACCTTGAGCAAAAATCATTCGCTCTCCTATCTACAAGACAAACTTCCTTTGGGAATATAAAACACGAGGTTGAAGAAATAAAAATTGAGGTGTCCATCTGTTTCTAAAAAAATTAGCTTTGAAAGCACATATTTGTTGACATAGAATTGATCTTCCTTTTGAGTAGCAAATTCTTATGTTCACCAGCGCATTTTTTTTGAAGAAAGGAACAATATGTACAACATCAATAACTGTATCGATTGATACTACGCTGCTGTGTTGTCTATTGTCCACCTTTTCCCATTTGACAATCTTGCAGGCTGTCGTCGAACATCTCTCTCTCCGCATTTCTTTGTACCATTGTAAATAAGCGCACTCAAGCAAATGAGAAACTCCATCTCGCCAGCCTTGTACCATAAAAAACATCGCTACTGATTCGTACCACTTTTCATCATTTCCTTCTCGCACAACCACGTCGTTGTGCATTAGCCTTCTTTGAAATCGCGGTGTTGCTTTTGCTATTTGTACCATGGATCCTCTATTGCTACCATCACTTGTACATGCTATCGCTAGTTGTGATCTAGTTCTAATCACGATATCAGCCCCAGGAGTATCATACAAATTCATATTCATGTATAGTGACAATGCAGCTGGAAAATCATGTCAGGAACTTATATCCTTGAGAATTGTTGTGGCATCAGCAGTCTGATAGTCACCGATATTTGCCACAACATCGCCTGCGGCAAACCAATCTAGACGCAATGAAACTTTGTCTTTTATGGACAAAGTATGCATTCATGTGACTCATGCATTTTCCACCAATGATCAATTTTCGTTCACTCGGCTTCTGCGACGTCGCAATGCTAAAGTTTCATTTTCCAAAGCGATGGATCGTCGTACATGGTCCACCATTTGGGTTTCTGCTTGTCTGCGGTTTGAGGACTGATATGTTTTTTTTCGAAACTTTTTGTGATGATGTTCCCACACATTAGCTGCAAACGTGTCTGTCAGGCTTGATCTCTCGATACATGACCTAAACTTGTTTAGATCATGCATTTTTGAAATTTTTCAATTTGATGGTTGGTAGAGACTCATCTTCTTAACAATTGCTTGCATGAAATCATGCGACAAAGCATCACAACGGTCGAGTGAGTCTACCGTATGTACAGTTGCTCTGAAAGTATGAATGTAAAATTTCATAAGCTTGCAAAAACATTTTGTTAGTTTTTCTCATAATCTATCTTGCACTAAGTTATGAACTATAAACATGCATATCGTCATAACTGATCGGTTCTGCTCTGCCTCGAATCTACCTTCTCTAGAGAGAAAGTCACAACCTGTCGATACATGTAGTGTAAGTTGGGGATATGTTGTAACACAACGCTCGCTCACATATTGCAGTCGTGCGTCAAGTTCTCTTCCGATTTTCGTATATAATACAGTGCTTAACTTATCTTTGGCGGCCACACAAAATGAATCAATCATATGTAAAAATATTCCGTGTTTTATCGTGTGCATTGTATCGGGTTGAAGAGCAAGGTGATAGTCTATGACAGAGTCATCACCTCTTGGCCCTTTGCAGAACCCCCATAACCCATTTGCAGTGATATGGCTTTGTAGCTCCCAGTCTTTTACACGAGCTTTTGCGACATTACGAGTGTCCACATCGACATCATTTCTTAAGTCATTCAACGTAACTCTATCAGACAATTCATACCTCTTACAATTATAGAATTCGGCAAACATATTCATATCTGTAGTTGCAACTGTACATGTTGGACAACGACCAAACTTAACCGCTGCTAATGCGTGGGTCAATGTCCATCATTTTCATGTTTGTTCCATGTACGTTATATGACTCCTCCTCGTCTTCATCAGCAGAATCCGATAATGATACCAAATCGATTACACGTTCAACGCATGCTCTCGAGCTGTGTAAGTTTAGAGATTGTAAACTTTTGAATAGACGACCATACTCACATGTCATGCCACTGCTTGTCGTCATTTTTTCCCTCCTATATGTAGTGACGAGAAAAACAGTAAATTCAACTGCCGCAGCCGACTGCCATGAAACCAGACAACGCAGCCGATGGTAACAGCGATAATGAGGATGAACTAAGGGAGCAAGGTGAAAATTGTACACCATTTAACACGACACGCACAATCGCAGCATTCATTGTGTCAGCTCGAGGGAGAATCGGGTTGTCTCTCTCGGACATGGATGCAATGTTGGCAGTTGTAAGACATCTTGACTTTGATCCTCGTTTGATTCCTTTTCGTAATGGTCGTGAGTGTCTATCTTGGTCGAGTGCACAGTCCGGATCTGCAGGATGGTAAAAAGTGGATCTGAGAAAGGCAGATCGACCACAAACTGCACATGCAAAAATGTGGTTCCGTGATTGGAGGATAACATTTACATCGTTGCTGAGTCGTGCTCTAACATCAGATAACAAATTGTCATTCGAAGCACATTTGCGTACCACCAATAATGATCCCATAACTGACACCGCATCGACATCAATGTGTTCGCACGTTCAGGTGGTATTACGTGAAGACAAAGGTCTTGATGTACATGACAAACAGCGTTACGTTGTTTCATTTACTCTTTATTCTAACAAACCCATTTGGATGGAAGAATGAAACAAACAACGTATCCGTTAATAATGTCCATTGCAGATAGAGCCATGAATGCAACAGTAATCACGTACTTTCCAATTCTGACGCACAGGTTAAAAGATCAAGGGTGGGCACAAAACTCAACAGCGTATACATCGTGTTGCACGAAACTCTTACATTAATACTGCAAACTGTCAAAGAAGCGTCTCATGAAGGCATCTCTATAAAGACAAAAGATTTTGGTTTGATTACAGTGCATCATTTTCTGTTGAATTATATACAAGATTCCCCCAAGACAAGTACAAACAAATTTATAGACAACATGTATCCTATAATCAATACCACTTTAGATATATCATTTTGTGCAATCTTCATTTTCATTGAGTTGATTGTCAGCGTTGGACATTCGATCTCTAGAAAAAAATTACTGTAATATACGTTTCATTTCTCTTTTGTCATACGTTGTTCCCGCGTCAGCATGAATTTCGATTCGACACATATTCGACATACAACATTCTTTTTATTATTATACTAATATGCAAAAATTTGATAATACAATATAGCATTTTTTCTATTATTATGTTGTTATACATAAACTTAAAAATACAACATGTAACTTTTTCATAATTATATCCGTGTGTAATAGGATTTAAAGGAGAAACCATTCACATGTTTGTGTCTATTGTGTAAAGCCGATGAGATATGAGATATAAGATATTTTACTTGCCACTCCATCAGTTTAGCATATTTTTCATATGTTCACTATTGACAAAATCAAACCAACGTTACACACATATAGCCTATGGTCGATTATTGAATCTAAAGAACAGATCAGTTTGTGTGTCTGTTTGTGTGTGTGTGTGTGTGTGTGTGTGTGTGTTTTTGTGTGTGCGTGTGTGTGTGTGTGTATGTGTGTGTGTGTGTGTGTGTGTATGTGTGTGTGTGTGTGTGTGTGTGTGTGTGTGAGAGTGAGAGTGAGAGAGTTAGAGTGAGATAGGGAGGATAAAAAAAAAAACGTAGAGATGAATTAGACCAAAATAGTTGTATCATTAGTTCAAATGTCCAAAATTGATCTCATGTAATCTTCATAATGTCTTAGACCAACACTACCTCCGATCCTGTTTTTCCCAACCCAAAATTTCATTGCGCACCGAGTTTTGCGGAGACTGAGTCTCACTGTATGTTTTTTTATGTTTTTTTATGGCAGTCCTCGCATATAGGAAAAAAAAACGAAAAAGAAAATAAAGTAATGACCCACATACACAACGCTAGGGACCCGTAAGCAGCTAGACACAAAACCCGGGGTACAAGTGAGAGTAAGTTTCCCGACGGCCGTTACAGCTCACTGCAATCACGACAGAAACAGAAAAAAGAGTCGGCGGAATGAAAAAAA
>BFEA01000321.1:380589-393446 GCA_003427395.1 Chara braunii | reverse complement strand
AGAGAGAGAGAGAGAGAGAGAGAGAGAGAGAGAGAGAGAGAGAGAGAGAGAGAGAGAGAGAAAGAAAGAAAGTGGTTGACTAAATGTTGTCGTGTTCCCATTATTTACTATTTTCGTCCCACCCTTATCTCCCCTATTTACTTGAGATGAACATCGTAGCAAAACAAAGATGGGGTAAAATTGTCAAACGATAGATATACACAAATGCTATGATCTGAGAGAGAGTGATTCAGAGTAACACGAATATGTGTCTAACTTGCGCAACCCTCGTCTTTCTTTGATTTCGATCCTATATCTTCAGTTTTCCAGACAACGGTTGTGACACATTTTTGAGCTCTGCGGTTGGTATGGCATCTTTTCTGACGTTCTTTAGGCAGAAGCGGGATCTCCCACTTCACCTTCTACAGACTCCCTGGTGCCAAAGTTACGTGTTCCTTTTTGCACCTTACTAACAAGTTGCATGTCTGTATTTTTAATAGTAATTCGTTTGCAATGGATCGCCACTTCTTGGGTCAACTCCATCATCTGAGTGATGCATGCCTCCGATATCTCTTGCAAACCTTTCAGCTCTTGCAGAAATTGTTATCGGAGGTGAATCAAACACAAATTTGGCCTCTGATTTGCCTCTCCAGTCATCATTCACCTTTTGTAGCACCTCCTTCACTGCACGGGCAAATGGGGCAAAAGGGATAACGGGGTCGACAGATCTCTACATCTGGCGAATTTCCTTGAGGGAGCCTGTACCAGGTTCGTATCTCCATGCCTTTGAATCTTGACCTCTGCCTTAACATTCCACTCTCGCTCTTCTTTTTGCTGTGTTGAATTGTGTCCAATCAGGAGCCTTTGTGTGCTTATAGCCACGGTGCGTGTCCCCACCCTTGCTTGCCAATTTTTTTTTTTTTTGCTCTCCCCTCTTGCTACCTCACTCACCACTTCCGGGCTGGGAACAAGTGTTGTCAAGAGGATTACCTTCAGAATTTGAGGGAGGTGTTTCTGTGGCGATGTTGCCATGCAATGTTTTGGACCCTTTGCTTGACAGTTTTGTCTTATTTTTCCCTCGGGACAGAATTGACGGTTCTGGAGATCCTCTCTCATCACTTTCGGACTGAGAGCGATTGCTTGGAAGAGGATTCACTTCAGAATCAGTTGTAGGCCTTTCTGACATTCGTGCCTTTTTTCTTCTTTGTTTGCTTTGTATGTCAGTCTTCTTAGGCGCCGAACAGAACTTGTCTACAAGGTTCTTCTTCAAAGGAAATCCACATACATCTTCCTCAAGCAGGTAGTTTTTTTTTACTTCACCTATATCCTCCATGCTCTCATTATACCCACAGTGACATAACAAGTTGTCCTCATACACCAAACTGAATGACACTCCTAAGGAATCCTTAAACGCCACGTGAATAGGACTTCCATCCACACTCTTTTTCCTCCACAACATTGGAACCCATCCTAGGAGTCTCAAATTACCAAACCGCTTCCGCAGATCTGCCATATACACATTCTCCTGTTGTCTACCGCCGCCTTTTTCAACATCAGTCATGTGCGTGTCAAACTCTTCCCTATTTGCTTTAACATTCTCATCATCTCCATCCTTACTCTTGGATGTGATGTACCACATATTATGATCGGTTGTGGAATCATATCCAACAATGACCATATGTCTGTCCTCCACAGAAATTTTCGCCCAGTAATCCTTCGCATGATCATGCAACAATTGTCTGTCTTGCACATCGGCATTGAAGATTGAAACTCGTGCAACCACAACCATGAATTGTCAGTGCGTAATGAGACCCTCTTTGATAAAGCCGAGTGGAAGCCACTGCCCTGAAGGACCTTTAGCAGCGATGGTTTGTTTGCCTTCCCACTCGACAGAATGAAGAACATATTTGATCCAATTCACATGATAACCAAATTCTTCTGGCTTAGCAAAATCCACGACATTCTTCCCCTTTTCAACGGTCATTCCAACATCATCATTGTTGATGTTTTCAGGTTTGTGGATGTAGGGGTCCCAAACACCATGCCATACATCCTCCCATCTCTCCTTCTCCCCCTTCTTGTCCGTATTACACACACGTTCTTCCACAGAGAAAATGTGTCCAGATGGAATACTGAAGGCACTTGGGTTGCTCAATGAAATGTTGAAATCCACTCCGCAACCATCAACTCTGTTCTCCATTGCATTGCCCTCCTTTGTCATTCCCTCACCAACAAAAGTTCTGAATATAAACCTCTCATTGATGTATAAGACGTTCCAACAGTTCCCTAACATATCTCGACGGTGCACCCTCGCTATGCCTGTTGACACGGGGATTGTTTGTGGCACCTACCCCTACTGCGGATCTCGTCTGACATCTGTTTCACAACAAGTATCAACCATTGTTCCTTGTTGTGGTTCAACCTTCCACTGTATATGAAAATTGACCTCGTCATAGAAGAAGTCATTGAGGCGGAGCTCCTTTCTTTCTTTGAGAATTTTGTATATCCCTAATGCGTGAACTGAGAGAACTCCTCGGTCCACATACGGATTCATTCTATACACGCGATCTAAAATAATCGCGAGAGTAAAGTGGTGCCATGTCTCAGAAGGTAGTGGTTCCAGCGGCAACCACCGTTCATCGGAATTGACAGCAAAACAACGTTTTTCAGCATGTACCCCTTGTTGAATAATATGAGGCAGCCATACTACATCGTACTGAAAATATTTTCCCTTGCATGTTTTCTTCACTTCCTTGTTTGGAACAATGCATTCCTCATGATTCTGTTTTATGTTATCCTTAATCGTTGCCCCTCTGTCTGAATCATCATTATGGGTGCGCATCTCTCCAACGACACAAGATCGAGACGTTGTCTTCAGCGTTGCACCACACTTTCCACCATCTCTCTGCTCAGTTTCAGAAGTGTTGGTTCTTTCACCCTCTCTTTCGGTTGAAGAACCATTTGCCTCTGTGCTTGCAGTCTGTGTATGACCATTGTGAACAACCATGTTCACAAGGAGGTCTTCAGTTGCGGCGTACAATGTCCCGCCATCCGATATGCCAATCTCAGAAGTCGATGTCATCTACAACATCGACAATAACAAATGATATGCAATGCACAACTCAAGACAGTGAGACAGAGAAATAACGAGCCACCTATTCACAACCATATAGGAAAAAAATGTGGTATGTAATCGATAGAGAATGAACAAAACAAAGTCACAAATTGTTTACAAAAGAGAAACATGGGCGGAGTCTAGGTAAGAAAATGTGTTTGAAACACGGATTCTGCATTCCGCTCAAGGCCATGACTCTTCGCCGGAGACCTGCGGCCAGTTTCATGCATGAATCTCTCTCCCCCTCTCTCCTCTCATGCTCTCTTTGTCCCTCTATTTATCTCTCTCTCTCTCTCTTTATATATATATATGTATATATATCGCTCTCTCTTTTCTGGATATGCGAGTGCACACACATATGAGAAGCATTCATGAATGAATCTGGCCGTGACTCTCCACTGGAGACTTACAACCAGATTCATTCACGACACTCTCTCTCTCTCTCTCTCTCTCTCTCTCTCTCTCTCTCTCTCTCTCTCTCTCTCTTTCTTTCTCTCTCTCTCTCTCTCTCATGAGTTTCAACAAGGACTCAGACGAAATTACAGAAATAGTGTTTGAAATGACTTGCCTCAACTTATCCTGTAACCGCCTCACACTTACGTGTTTAGAAAATTAGATACAAATGTATGATATGGACAAGGATTGATAACAAGAGAGGAGTAGACAAGTTAGAGGGGAGATATAAACACACACACCACATCTATGTACGAACACACTACAAAAGAGAGAGATAAACAAATAAGGGTAAACATAAAACAGAGTTAAAATGTTTCTTCGTTAAGCAGTCTTTGACACACGATCTTACACCTTTTACACATAGTTGTCAATCGGTTTTGCTGTGAACGAAGTGTCTGACAATGACTGCACGTTGTATCTTTCATTGCTACAGTCTTTGTTGTGGGAAAAACAGTCATAACATCCGTACAAACAAATATCATACGAGACAAGGAATCGGTAATGAGTCGTCTAAAATCTCTAGTATTTGCGATTGCGACTTGCTCTTCAAAGAGTTTTGTCGTCATTGCGGAAGTCAAATTTTCATCCGAGGCTAACACCTTCTGGGTCATAATGCACAGAAAATTATGTCTCATATGAAAGGACGAAAGTTCTGCTACATCTTTGCAGATCGCAAGTGTATGACAAGATGATGTTGAACATTTGTTATCCGCATCATCTTCTTCCTAATGCGATTGGTGATTGTTCTTGTCCTCGATCATTTGATCTTCATCATTGTGGTGAGCCTCTTTGTGAACGTTTTCACTTCTCTTGCTCAAAATAAAACCCCCACTTCCCACTTTGAATTCGTCCTCGGAAATAGGAC
The DNA here is from genome assembly GCA_003427395.1 of Chara braunii. Taxonomy (NCBI): domain Eukaryota; kingdom Viridiplantae; phylum Streptophyta; class Charophyceae; order Charales; family Characeae; genus Chara; species Chara braunii. The sequence continues at coordinate 389,031 of BFEA01000321.1, read as the reverse complement.
GTCGAATCGATAATGTCCGTACAATTCCTCAAAAGAACATCAATGTTCCTAATTGTCCTCTTTTCATTGAATGAGTCAAACCTTAGTGTATTCTCTCTGCTGAACTGGGTTATGATTTCCATACGAATGCAGTCTTCTGTAAAATGTAGCAAATCACATAAATTATGTCCCTCCCCCTGTATGCAGTCTGTGGAAGACGAGGCTTGTGTATCATATATACCCCAACCCGGTACAAAAACACATCTACTTCTGTCGAAGTATGATGCAATATCTGATGAATAAAAGTGTTCTTTCCCTATGTGACCCTTTCTACTCTGTATATGAAATGTTCTCGATGGTTGCGCGGCACTCGTGATACTTCCGCGCAACGCGTTTAGCTGCGTAGACTTTAAAGACTCGTTCACATTTTTTTGTTCTCCGACCTCATGACGCAAACGTTCTACGCACGCAGTACGCTCTAAAATAATAGTGTTCGCTTCATCAAGCTTGAAACCCAGTTTGCGTTCTTCATCCTTTGATTGTAACGATAACTCTGAAAGAAGTAAGGCGTGTGCACACAATGAACATAAGATCGACTTATCAATGTCAACACCTCGTCCTGATACCAGGTCACTAATAACTGGCAACTTGGTAGGATCCAACCATGCTCGATTTGACATATTGACCTCCGCTAAATCAGCATCACATTTTGTTTCCATATAGTGTGATTTACACATCCAAGATGGTGGCATTTGTTCACCGGTCTTGGAAAAGAAGCACACCCTCGTATGCCAATTTTGATTTGTCCTTACCACCACGTCTTATCTATTGCAAACAACACATATCTTAATTTTCCCTTTCCTAACTTGCATCTTGCTAAGTTGTCCCTTTAGACTGACAATCTCATTTCTACATGCACGAAGAAGATCGCTTTCGGATGCGATACGGTTTTCAAGTTTTAATTTCAATCGAGTAACTTCTAGCTGTAAGTTATTTTTGTCGTTCTTTGATGATGACAACGGTGGTGATTCAGAAAAAAAATTCCACTCCGGGTCCTCCATGTCTTCCTTCAGTTATTTCTTGAATATATGTCTTCCAATTCAACCTCCTAGACATGACAAAGACCATCATTCTCCCACCACACATGATTAATATCACCGACCATTTACACGCACTGCACTGTGAGCACGAATCAACTATTTTGTGCTAGCTCGCTTGACTCTTCACACACATATGTCACGATGACTATTGTAAGCACGATGAAACGATATTCCATTTAGGAGACTGATGCAGAGAATCGCTAAGCCACAAGTCAACGACATGGTTTTCATCTCTCTCTCTCTCTCTCTAGTGAGCAATCAATTGATCGATCGATCGATCGAATGAAAATAGAAAGATTTTTCGATTTCATAAAAGAAACGTGGTCGGTAGGTGCATAGTAATATAAAAACAATCAATGTTCTGAAAGGCGAATTTGTATGCACCTATCGACCACCGTATACTATTATGTTGCGCTACATGCTCCGAGCCAGAGAAACGATGAAACGAGATTCTATTTAGGAGACGGATGCAGAGAATCGCTAAGCCACAAGTCAACGACATGATTTTCATCTCTCTCTCTCTCTCTCTCTCTCTCTCTCTCTCTCTCTCTCTCTCTCTTTCTCTCTCTCTCTAGCGAGCGATCAATCGATCAATCGATCGATTGAACGAAAATAAAAAGATTTTTGGATTTCATAAAAGGAACGTGGTCGGTAGGTGCATACTAATATAAAGACAATCAATGTTTTGAAAGACAAATTTGTATGCGCCTACCGACCACCACTTATTATGTTGCGCTACATGCTCCGAGCCACCGCTTATTAGGAGACGGATGTAGAGAATCGCTAAGCCACAAGTCAACGACATGGTTTTCATCTCTCTCTCTCTCTCTCTAGCGAGCGATCAATCGATCGATCGATCGATTGAACAAAAACAGGAAGATTTTTCAATTTCATAAAAGGAACGTGGTCGGTAGGTGCATACTCATATAAAGACAATCAATGTTCTGAAAGACAAATTTGTATGCACCTACTGACCACCACTTATTATGTTGCACTACATGCTCCGAGCCAGAGAAACGATGAAATGAGATTCCATTTAGGAGACAGATGCAGAGAATCACTAAGTCACAAGTCAACGACATGATTTTCATCTCTCTCTTTATCTCTCTCTCTCTCTCTCTCTTTCTCTCTCTCTAGCGAGCGATCAATCGATCGATCGATCGAACGAACGAAAATAGAAATATTTTTCGATTTCATAAAAGGAACGTGGTCGGTAGGTGCATACTAATATGAAGTTAATCAATGTTCTAAAAGACAAATTTGTATGCACCTACCGACCACCACTTATTATGTTTCGCTACATGCTCCGAGCTAGAGAAACGATGAAACGAGATTCCATTTAGGAGACGGATGCAGAGAATCGCTAAGCCACAAGTTAACGACATGGTTTTCATCTCTCTCCCTCTCTCTCTCTCTCTTTCTTTCTCTCTCTCTCTCTCTCTCTCTCTCTCTCTCTCTCTCTCTCTCTCTCTCTCTCTAGCGAGCGATCAATCCATCGATCGATCGATCAAACGAAAATATAAATATTTTTCGATTTCATAAAAGGAACGTGGTTGGTAGGTGCATACTAATATGAGGACAATCAATGTTATGAAAGACAAATTTGTATGCACCTACCGACCACCACTTATTATGTTGCGCTACATGCTCCGAGCTAGAGAAACGATGAAACGAGATTCCATTTAGGAGACGAATGCAGAGAATCGCTAAGCCACAAGTCAACGACATGGTTTTCATATCTCTTTCTCTCTCTCTCTCTCTCTCTCCAACAGAAAAAAATTCCAAAATTAAATAATCATTTCATAGTAAAATTACATTCTAAATTTTAAATTTTCATTCCATCTGAAAAAATGTCATTCCAATTTAAAAAATTTCTGTCTTACTTGAAAACTTTCCTTCTTATCAAATAAAACTGAAAATTTTAGAATTGGACAAACATTGGAATGATAATTTATAAATATGAAGGATTATTTTTTATGGAATATTTTTTCAACTTTCATTTCTCATGGGAATTTTTATGTTCTCTCTCTCTCTCTCTCTCTCTCTCTCTCTCTCTCTCTCTCTCTCTCTCTCTCTCTCTCTCTCTCTCTCTCTCTCTCTAGCGAGCGATCAATCGATCGAACAAAAATAGAAAGATTTTTCGATTTCATAAATGGAACGTGGTCGGTAGGTGCATACCAATATGAAGACAATCAATGTTCTGAAAGGCAAATTTGTATGCACCTACCGGCCACCACTTATAATGTTGCACTACCTGCTCTGGGCCAGAGAAATGATGAAACGGGATTCCATTTACGAGGCGGTTTGATGGTTTTTGGCGCGGGGGCGCTTTTCGCCCCCACAGAAGGCCGTCGAGGCCGGGAAGAAAAAAATCGGGTCCGGTACGTCCGATTTCACCGATTTCATATCAGGACCGATCCCCCCCGCCTATCTCAAGGGACGACGGCCCAGATGGGCCGCGCTTTGAAATCAGAAAGGGTCGAAAATGCCAGCTAAGGTTCCCTCCTACACATGAACACTCCTCCCCATCCCGCCCATGTCTCCCCATTCTGTCCTCTGCACGAACACTCTCTCCCCCCCACCCTCCCCCCTCCCTATGTCTCCCCGTTCTCCCCAACGCCCGCAATCGCCCACCAACGGCAGCCATCGTGGCCACCCTCCGACGCCAAGGTAAGTGGGTTAGTTAACACAGACAGRGAGAGAGAGAGAGAGGGAGAGAGAGAGAGAGAGAACCATAGACGGCCCCCTGTGTTTCCGCGGTCCCTAGTATTTCATGCTTCCAAGCTTTGCAACTTTCGCTCTCACTGATCAGTTCCCATGGAGGAGATCAATGCTGCCCCCAACCATGGATGGGCATGTGGACGTCGACGATATCTTGGAACATAGAGACTTGCTTGTACCGAAGCATGTGGGCAGGGGAAGACCACCAAAACCTATGAGGGAGTACTTGGTTACATTCAGCCATCAAACAATGTGGGCAGGGGAGGACCACCAAAACCTATGAGGGGGTACTCGGTTACATTCAACCATCAAACAAATCCCAAGGAAATGTTTTGGTTCACAAAGGAGGAACTTGTCAGAACAGCACCTCAGATTGTGGCCGAATATGACCCTAAGTTGAAGGGGAAAACACCTAGGTAGAACCATGTTAGTGGACTTTCGAAGCTAAAGCGGATGGAATGCAAGGACTGAGCTCCCGCGAGACCCTTCTCGAGCATACAAATGTTTGGGCTGCGACCCCCAGCATGCCTCGTGCCCGCCCTAAGTGAAGGCGGACCTGTACATCCACGACAACCCTATCTTCGGCATTCTTCGTATTTGGGGTATCAGACAGTTGCCACATGCCAATCGGTTACAGTCCAATGTGAGCCTTATGTGGCTCCATTTTATCAAGCAACAGGTGTGTTGTATAGTCGAGCCAAGGGCTCAGTTGGTTACACCCTCTGCACGCAGTGTGAGGCCGACACAACACGCAGTGGTCGTGGACCAATGACAATGCAACATTGTCATCACACATTTACCACGGGCCAATGAGAATGCGGCCAACACTTGGAGCTTGGAGGGATCCCTGGACGTGCTCAACTGCACGAGGCTCAGACCAGTGTCCAAGCACTGATGTAAGGCGCAAACACTTTGGGCCAGCTCGAAGCTACAGGCCCCCTACATGCCAACCCCAGGCTGACTAGCGTCAGGCCACACTTTCCATATAGGGAAGTGTGAGATCAGGGGCGCGACATTCAAGGCATTGCGCGGACACGCTGCTGCTTTGTTGTGCGACACCACGCTAAACAGGCAGGCAGGGCCGCATGCGGGCGCATGAGGTGAGAGGCCGTTGCGGTGGCAGCCGACGCACGACGTCCATAACCGGGCTGTGCATGCTAGTACAAGGTGATGGCGATGGTGGTCTTCAGATACGAGACACATGGCAGTCTTCAGGTACGAGACAAGGTGTGATGAGGGGAGGAGAGAGAACGTACCTGGTGTATGCTGGCAGTCAGCATTTGAATGACGTCACGTACATTGATCTTCAAGTTGCTCCGCAATCTGGTTGCAAGAACATGGGTAGACGAAGATAGGCCAAGTAGTGTAGGGTGGGTGCTGGACACTAATTAGTAGGAGCGACAACTAATACTGTGTTGGTGAGGCCAGAGAGCGTTGACATTGGCATACGAGTTTATTGTATTGCTCTTATTTGGATGGTATTTTGGTGCATTGTCCTCTCTCCTTGGTACATGACTATCTGGACTACTTCGTGATTTTGCAATCTGGATTTCTGTGTGTCGCTCTCGCTGATACTCCAAGCACAGTTGTATGTCGTGACATAAGTTGGATTACGGGCTGAAGTATGTTGAGCGGCGACCAACCGGCGGGAGGAAGGGGGTGGGGTGGATCATGGCAACCCCAACTGTTGCATGCTTGAGAGAGCGGGGGGCAGTGAGTTCCTCTTAAGAGCAATCAATGCTAGCAGGCATTTCCTGATTATTTTCTTTAAAAATTGTCTGTACTATCTAATGTAAAGGACGTTGGACCTGCCTGTACTATCTTATGTAAGGGACGCTGGACAGGAGGGTGCATTTAATTCAAAAAATTATATTAAAAAAAACGGACATTTAATTGCAAAACAAAGTTTGTAAGAGATTGCATGACTGTTGAACATCAACTGCAGGAAGACAGTTTTCAGAATATTCATATCTGCTGAAATGAGGAAGATTCATTGAATGATTGCATATTTCATGGCCACATTCATATGCATCTAGAAAGGAAAGGAGAACTCTCAACTGACCTGGGTTATCTTTCCTTCAATCCGATCTTTCAGCGTGCAAGCACACTGAAGAGACGAGTCCTCGAGTATGGTCGCAACAGCAATGCGTGCGTCGTTAACCCCTCCGACACTCAAGACCTGATTATTGCATGGCAACTGGTCCAGTATAAGTTGACCATTATGAAAAAATGTACCACTAATGGGTGTACTGAAGAGAATAGTACAAAGATACAAATAATAAGCGCATTCTAGAAGAAAACAAATTTCCCCTGCCTGTCGATTCATCCTTCGTGTCATCCATCCCTTCAAAAATAAACGCATTTATTGCATACGCCCTGAGCTTTGTGTAGGGTAAGACCCCCACCGTTAACTAATTGGGGCGGCGTACATGTCATATGAAAAATGTATCCTCCGCCCCAAAACATCCACCACATGACGGGGTAGTCCGTGCAAATAGACAAGACTTGGTCACATGAAATTATTTTTCTCGTCACTGCAGTGGACGGAAACAAGTCTCAGAACGCTAAAGTTTGGTTGCGAAATAGAGGTAAAAAAACGAGTAAAACTGCAAAATTTACACCACAAATTGACTTTTGAGGTAATGCACGATTGCTGAAGCTAGAAAGAAGTTATGGATGAGCAATAGTAAACATAATGAACAGCCAAATGCAACTACACACATCACGCCAACAATCTATCAACTTCTTCAATCGAGCGACACGCATCTAGTCCCTTAAACCCTAATCAATACATAGGGACACCAATGTCCTCCCATTTTCTTGATTCTCATTGTTCCTTCATCTAATTCCCTTCCCACAACTGTCTCTCCCTCACTTCTTATCCCTCACAAGTCCGTCTTACCTGTAGAATAGCAATACCGCTCGGCTGGATTGTTGCAGCATGTCAATGTAGACCTTCACCTTCAACATTTTCACTTAGCAATTGGAAAGCTGCTCGGCAAGAGATGACATGGTGCTTGCGTGCCTTGCGCGTGAGATATCGTATCGTGATCTAGCACGTATCTGTCCAGCAAGGAAGACTTTCACCACCTCATCGTTCTCGATATAGGTGGAGGAAAGTTGTAAGCAACTCGAGGCCACAGGGCAACCCGATCCCATTTGTCCACGGGCCGCAAGCACGTCACGTGCCTGTCTGTTCAGATACCTGATACTCAGATTTCACAGCACAGCAACAACGCTCTTTCTTCCACTAGTGCTGCTATCCTTGCCTATCTTCCCAGTGTGCGCACTCACCACACTTGCGAGCGCTCGTGTCTTTCACCTTTCCTCGCCTGATTCCCCCAATTATTAGACAATACAAAGAGCAGAATGTCAGTAACAACCACGTCATGAGCAACCATTAACTTCAGAAAAATGGACTGCTAGGTTGGAGATCGCAAAAGCAACAGGGAAAGCGGTCAGAGGATATATTTATACAGTTATTCCTGCTATCACATCACATACGAATACCACACTTACTTTCATACCAAGTGATGCGCATGTACACTAGGTCATTCTCCCAATCCATATTGAGCTACAATCTACATAGAAGCAAGAAAGCGAAAGACGTAGATAATCCTCGCACAAAGACACTGAGCGAGCGAGCAAGCAAGACACAAAGAGAGAGAGAGGGAGAGAACGAGAGAGAGGGAGAGAACGAGAGAGAGAGAGAGAGAGAGAGAGAGAGAGAGAGAGAGAGAGAGAGAGAGAGAGAGAGAGAGAGAGAGAGACTTCTGAAGAGCCGTACATTAAAAAGATGGCTCTTTCGCTCACACACATGGAGGGAGAACCATAGACAAAGGGGAGGAGGGTGAGACCAAGTCCGAGCCAAAAATCGGAAGGAGGAGGAACAGGTAGGCAGGCAACACACAGGCCGGAAGGATGGGACAGATCCAAAAATTGACCAGTCTCCTAATCAAAAGAAAAAAATAGGTATTTTTTATTTTAAAACATGAAAACAAATCAAAAACTTTGAAAAGGATGACTGTTCAATCCCACTGAGTACCGAAGGCAGTGCACAAAGCAATCGTTAGCCTCCGGTGCTCGGACTGCAAAAAAAAATAAAAATAAAAAATAAATAAATAAAATAAGGCGGATAGAAGTAAGTTCTATCACACTGACATCCAGGCCCTGTCCAGGACTGACCCTACTGGTACCTGGCCTAAAATAGGCCCTGTGCGAATGTATCCGACTCGAATGTCGGCCTGGGTGCGAACAGGTCCAAAGTCTGTTCGGACAGGCCAAAGTTCCCAAAACGTTTTAGAGGCCAAGTTGTAGGTAGAGCTGGGGCATGGCCAGCAGAGGCCAATGGCTTCGTGGAAATGAAGGCCAGCATAGTCCTCCTTCAACATTTTATAGAAAAAGCAAAAAAAAAAAAAAAAAAAACAATAGCTGAAATGTTGAAGTGGGAAAAAACAAGAAGAAAAAAACAAAACGGCCACGATGAGTCAATCGATTGATTTTATTTTATGTTTTTGAAGCCGATTGATTGTTACCTGTTAGATATCACAAATCGCTGCCTATCAAATCACAACTGCCCCACACTTCTCTCTCTCTCTCTCTCTCTCTCTCTCTCTCTCTCTCTCTCTCTCTCTCTCTCTCT
>BFEA01000321.1:290266-302217 GCA_003427395.1 Chara braunii | reverse complement strand
GTCCATGTACAACCAGGGGGTCCAGCGTTTTACAAACGCCGGACCCTCGTGAAGAACAAATTTTGACGAGTTTTCGGCCAAAAAACTCGGTTTCAATTTCGTTCAAAAAATAAAAGATGTCCATTTTGACGAAATGGTCGTTCTATCCTCGATACCAAGCTCTACCAGGCCTCACGACCCCATACAGAATGCTGCGGGTTAAATGGAACCTCCGGGACGTAGTCAATGATTGGTGGACCAGGCACCTCAGCATGGACAGCAGACCACTTAAACCCATCCAATGGTTCCAGGAAAGGAAGGTCAAGCCTTCCAAAATCACCTCATTACAGTGGCAAATTGCTCATTGCTGCCTGCCCACCAACGGCTGGATCATTGACCACAACCATGTGGAGCAGCAGGGCTGGGCCCTACCATGGTGCAGGAGATGCCTGCAGTACTCCACCTCCCGCAACAAAACCAGAAATGATTGAGCATATCTTCCTGCAGTGCCATTCATCGATCCTGCAGTGCCCTTCCTCGACGTTTACATGGCTCTGGCCCATTTCCTCAGTTCTGGCGGGGTAGAATGCATGTTTTGCAAATGCATCCCTGCTTAGTCTAGCTATGACAAATGCATCTCTGTTAAGCTAGCCGTAATCACAACACTGAGGCATACCATCATTCACCATAGGCCGTCACAGGTAGGCAAGAAACTTAGTCCACCGTGTAAATCTACCTGCCAAAGCCCACCCACCTCAATAGATGGGCCCGGTAGCTTTCTGTCATTTCATTATGCATATCTGCTTAGTCTAGCTATCACAAATGTATGTCTATTAGGCTAGCCGTATTCACAACACTGATGCATACCATCATTCACCATAGGACGTCATGCAGGAAAGGCCACTAAGGTTTAAGGGTTTAAGGGTTTAACCGATCAGACATAACAACATGAGGCAACAAATAGATAGACAGTAATCGACAGTCTAAAGTTACAACGACAACAGTATAATTGATAACTCGTAAGAACAGAAGGCAGGGCTGCTCACTGCCCGGTCCCCTTATGGACACTGACATCTCATCTTCACATACATTGTTCATACATTGTTCATACATTGTTCATACATTGTTCATACATTGTTCATACATTGTTCATACATTGTTCACATTGTATTCCACAGGGACGCTGGACCCGATTTCCAGCAGGTGCTGCTCCCCACCAATAGATGGAGCCTCCCCGATAATGCTAGTGGTGCCTGCTCGTATCAGCACCCCTAGCACTCGCCCGGGCTGTTTCTTAAAAAAAGAAAAAAAGAAAAAAAAAAATACAAACGGAATTTTCTCATCGATGGCAGATCGTGAAAATGAAATTAGACTTGTTCCACACAGCTAAAGACGTCAGGAACGCCATGATCACACGGTTCTGCAGCAACTGGCTGAGGGGCACCCGAGAGGGCTGGATCGCATCAGTGACCTGGGCAGGTGACCCACAGGAGAACCAGCAACAAGAGTAGTAGAATAAGCACCTGCATGACAGGTTCCCTCGGAACTACCGTCTCATCTTCAACGACTGGACAACAACCGATCCCGATATTCCCCTGAGGCCAGCAATGGATTTCCCCTTGATCTTTTCCCACCACATGGCCTCTCCCTGGTGGAACGACCTTGATGGGTGAAGGATTACAGATATGTTCTGTCCTTGGCATCCTTAGTACCTTACAGGCAGGCTGGGCGGCTGGGGCTCAGCTACCCCCCGGAATATCCCAGGTAAGTCTGGCCTGTCATCTTTTCCCATACCATCTCAGTTCTCTCAGGATGTTTCTTCATAACCGAAGCCAGGTAATGGCTCTGGCCCGTGGCTATATGGGTCGCTGGACCCGGTTTCTGGAGCCATCTGGTGGGGTGCTACCTGTAGCTGCTCTTATGACTTCTGCTGTATAGCCAGAGACTAACAGCATGGTTCCCTCTCTCTCTCTCTCTCTCTCTCTCTCTCTCTCTCTCTCTCTCTCTCTCTCTCTAACACACACACACACACACACACACACACACACACACACACACACCACACATACATGCACCCACAGCCACATTCACACCCACACCCACACCCTCATCCATACCCACAGATGCACACACACCCACACACGGCACTTGTGTATCACTAAGGGCATACTCACACAAGGACTTCTTACAGTTCTCTGTGGACGAAATTGTGGTCAGGTGTGTCCAGGCCAGGCTGGAAAAGCGGTCATATACATCCAGCAAAGTCCCAGTGTGCGTGTGGCCTACGAAAATGAAGGGGAGATTGTACATATGCATGTATGCATAAGCTGGGAGGAGAGGTGGGGGGGTGAGGGGGAAGGTCCGGGAAGGCGCTGTAGGAAACTGTTTTAGTTGGGACTGTAACTGATTCAGTGACGGACAGTCTGACAACCTGTCTCCTAGACTCCTGCATCCTCTCTTTCTCTTTCATGTGAGAGATGCTGAATAGAGGACCCCATGAATAGATCTGAGCATTTATTAAAAAGGAGAAGAAGAAGTAGAAGAAGACGCTGGGCCCGGTTCCCAGCACGTGTTGCTCCCCACGAATAGATTGGAGCTTTTATTTCCTTAGAAAAAAAAGAAAAAAAAAAAGGAAGAAGAAGAAGAAGAAGGAGAAGAAGAAGAAGAAGAAGAAGAAGAAGAAGAAGAAGAAGGGTTCCCTTCTTCACCCGAATAGAATGCGCCATCATTCGGCCACCTGCCGTATGCTTGGTGTGCACCAGCTGAGATAGTCGGCTTGCCCCCCTTGGTTGATCTTGGCAGGGTCTGCCATCCATCCCTTGCCGGGGGCGATGTCCTCCAGCAAAGAGTATTGCATAAATATCCTGAATCTGGACATGTTTGAACCAGAGATGCAGAAAAGCCGTTGGATCTCGATTTTATGCACGTTTCCACAAACAAGTCCAGATACGGCGCTCAATCCAATCTTCTTTGCTAGTGGGACCTCACCCCAGAGGTTAGATGCTGGCTACTGATAGTTAGTTATCCTTCCCAACGGATTTAGTCATGTTTTCCCCTCTATAGGCTTCGGGGAGGGCTAGCGGTGCCTGATCCTATCAGCACCCCTAGCATCAGCCCGGGTTGTTCTCTTTTAAAAAAAAAAAAAAAAAAAAAGGAATAATGGTAGGTAGGTAGGTAGGTAGGTAGGTAGGTAGTGGGAGAAATGTAATTAAACCGCCACTACCTTTCCCCATATGTCCGGCTCAGGCCCTGCGGGCCTACCATTTGGGATGCATCTGGCCGGCGCGCATGCCCGGGGCCGGCCTCTGTGTTAACCCGCGGGCAATTTTTTTTTTGCCTGGGAAATGTACTGGCGGTTTAAGTGAAGAATACAGCTGAGTTTTTGTTAATTAAAAAAAAAGAACTCGCATTCATTATAGCTGCATACGGGGCAAGTTCCAGTCTACATACAAGGACAATGACCAGGCGTTCTTTCTGGGGCAGCGTTCTTTTCGGGGGGAAGAGGGCCCTAATGTGGTGTTCCTTAAAAGAAAAAAAAAGAAAAAAAAAGGAAAAAAAAGGTGGTTCAAAGCTCAAGTTTCAAAAACCTGCAGTCTAAAAAAAAAAAAAAAAAAAAAAAACTGCAGTCCAAGTTGGAACAGGTTTCCAAAACGGGAAAGTAGTTGTACAGTTAACCATTTGTCAGGAGGTTGCAGTAGAGCAGGGATGCTGTGAGACGCAGGGAAAAAAAAAAAAAAAAAAAAAAAAAAAAAAACACAACCAAGAAAAAAAAGGAGAAGCTGTGAGAGGGAGTGACAGTTATGACAGACGACTCTGGGACAGTCTGACGAACAGTCTGCATCATCACTTCCCCCAACTCTTTCTGTCCTTCGTGGCTGGCTATAAATAACTATGGGGTGAAGGACAGAAACACCCAGGGCCAAGTCCCACTAGCAGTGTTGAGCTTCCTCAATGCCTGAATCTGGATGTGTTTGTGGAGATGTGTGGTTGAGGAAACTCAATGCCATTTCTGCATATATCTACGAACTTGTCCAGATTCAGGCGTTGAGGGAATTCCACAATATCTGCACATCTCCACAAACATGTCCAGATTTAGGTGTTGCGGAAATTCCATGCTGGTAGTGGGACTTGGACTTGGCCCCTGGTCTTCGGTCGGGACATCCAGTATACTTTCTTTTTTTTTTTTCTTCTTTTTTCATCTAGTGAAGTTCATAGGATATAGAGAGAAGAAAATTAGGGTTGTGCTCACGTGACACTCAAAAAAGCATTGTATAATTTGTATTCCTATTAGAAGGTACGCTGGGCCCGGTTCCCAGCATGTGCTGCTCCCCACGAATCGATCAGAGCAATTAAAAAAAAAAAAAAAGGGTTGTGCTCCACAGCCGTTTAGCCTTGTGGATCGCTGGTGCCGGATGGTGATGGAGCTGAAGCCGTTGCTTGTTGGAAGACACTTACAAGGACTGCTGCGACTCTGGTCTTAGTCCCCCTTGCTGCTGTGAAGGTGTGGGCGACTTCGGCACAATAGGGTTGTGCTCAGTTCATTCTTGGCAACTGCTGGCAAGCTTCTTCCTCGTCATGATAGAGGAATGTTTTTTTTTCTTTGGCTGTGGTCGTTTTCCGTTGCCGTTTTAGGCGTGATTATTAACTGCTGTGCAAGGTAGGAGAAAGCTTTTAGAGGACCTGAAAGCAGTACCCCCGCAGGGGGTCCCGGTGATCCTAGCCGGAGACTTAAACGCCGCACCAGACAGATGGATGGATAGGTGGAAAGTCTCCCCTTCTTGTGCCCACTATGCTGAAGAGGATGAAAGAATGATCGGAGACTTGTGCACATCCCTCAATCTCCTTGACACCTTCAGACGCCTACATCCCACGGAGAGAGCCTTCACGTGCATCAAAAACAATAACCCGGATAGACTATCTAAATCACGAATTTATCTGATCCTCGCAGAGGAAGACTTGGCGGGCGGCCTCACCGCCGCTGCAATACTACCCTCAAGCCCATACACGGGGCTGGACCACAAGATGTGTTTAGCGGTCTTCACTTTCTGCAAACGGCCCGATTGGGGGCCAGGATTCCATAAACTCAACACCTCCCTGCTCCGACTGGGCTCCTTCCAAGGCTATCTTCGACAAGTATGGGAATACTGGCAAGACTGCCAACCGGAAATTGAATCCTACATCAAATGGTTTAATAATGGTCCGTTCTTCCTCTAAAAAACGTGCCATGAGTTTTCAAAGCTTTTAGCTTCCCAACACTTCCAGCAAGAAATAGAAATCATGCAACAACTCTGTGATTTAGAACAGCGAGATAGCGCACAAGCCAACCAGGACCAAATCCAACAACTTAAAAATCAGCTATTACAATTCACACATTATCGATGACAAGGGATAAGAATTAGGGGGGAACTGTCACACTTCTCTTCTGAGGGGGCGATGAAAGCACGTTTTTTTGGTCTCGCTCGAGCAAGAATCCGACGCACCATGATCGATGCCCTACATGACCCAATTGTGAGGGACGCCGCACCGGGCCTGGCGACTGCAGGGTTTACCAAAATTTTACGTGATTTCTTCAAAGACCTTTTCTCATCTCACATACCGGATGTTGGCAGTGAGGCTCACTACCAGAGGATAGATGAGTTCCTAGAACCGGTAGACAAGAAGCTGATGCCGGAGCAATGAGAAACTTTAGAGGCGCCTCTCTCCAAACAAGAAGTCTGGGCAGCCCTATTGAAAATGGAAGAAGAGAAGACGTCCGAGATTGACGGATTCCCTAAAGAATTATGGGAAGCTACAAGGGACTTCATGGGCAACAGCGTCATGGAGTTCTACGAGGAGGCCTGGCGCACAGGGGAGATGGTGGGTCAAGGAGTGTTAACCCTACTGTACAAAAAAGGTGATAAGATGGACATCAGGAATTATCGTCCTATCACCCTACTTACAGTGGTGTATAAGATTTTGGCCAAAACCCTGGTTGAACGAATGATTCCCCTAATGGAGAACATAATCCATCCGGACCAGACCGGTTTTATGCAAAATCAGAATATACAAGAAAACATTCTTTTGGTACATGAAATCTTGCAGCTAACCTGTCACTCGAAACAAAACACGGCCTTAGTGTTCATAGACTTTGAGAAAGCCTATGATCATGTGGATTGGATATTTTTGGACAAGATCTTAGAAAGAATGAACTTTGGGTCAAATTTCAGAAGATGGGTGCAGATTTTTCGCCGGAACCCAACCACTAGAGTTCAGGTTAATGGCTCTCTGATGCCGACAATACTATTGGAATGGTCTGTGAGGCAAGGGGATCCAATTGCCCCCCTCGTATTCCTGATCATTATCGAGGCTTTGACGACAAACCTGAGGGCCAACAAGGATATTACTAGGATTAAAATTGCCAATATCCCAGAGGATGAGGTCCCGGTATGTTTGCTGTTTGCCGACAACCTCACGGTAATAGTGGAGACGACTCACCGGAACATGGAGGAAATCCAGCAGATGATGTTGAGATTTGGGGGGGTCTCTGACATAGCGGTCAACTGGGGTAGCAAAACACAAGGATGGTGGATACATTATCAAGGGGGACGCCCGCCGGAGCACCCCTTGGTGAGGGTGTCACATAGGTTCTGGGCATATCTATGATAGCGATGGGCTGCCCAACAACGAATGATGAATGGGTGGGGACACCAACTCTATCCAAACTAATGGCCTGGAAAGATAAACCCACCTCCCTCTTTGTCAAAGCCCTGATAATCAATAATGTTGTGTTTGCATCTCTATGGTACAAGCCCCTGCTCTGACCCTTAAGCAAAGTAGCAGCAAGAGCGCTCAAGGCCAGAGTTGCGGCCTACCTCTGGCGGGGAGATTGTGAGATAACCAATGTGATCAACCGAGTGACATGGGACTCAATCGTTCAACCAAAGGTAGGGGGAGGGTTGTGACTAATTGACCTGGCAACTCAAACATAAGCATTGCAACTGCAATGGATCAAGAGGCTGCTGTTCAACCCAAATTGCTCGTGGACGCCCTTGGCCGTGGAACATCTAGGCCGCCTGGCTCCATCTACCACCCCGGAAGTCCACCCGACGACGTGGTTAGAGGACCGGTTTTGGGCTATTCCGTGGGGTCCCTGGTCTGATCAGCTGCCGGACGAACTACCACTTCCTGGCCATCCCTGCTGATAAAGTGGTGCAAACCACCACTTCCTGACAAACCCTACCCGGACCGATGGGAGGAGATAAGTAGGCAACCCCTCTTTGGAAACAAGTGGCTTTCGGACTCGCAGGGTTGTGTTAGAATTAACACTGAGGCACTATGGAGAAGGTGGATCAAGTGGGGAGTCCTACGTATTAGAGACATGTAGGACGGCGAGAGAAATGATTGGAAGACAGCAGACCAACTGCGTGAATCCCTGCGGTACTGCCATCATATTGAACAACACATAGAGGTAATTATTGAGTCAGTTCTTCTGGCCCGGCACAGGACCTTGCGACGGGGGCCTACACTGCAGAAAGGGGATTGGGTTGCGGCAAGGAGGAACCTGGGACGGGTGGGCCAAATTCATATAGCGAACCCACGAATGGCCCTGATAGAATATTCTAATATTGATGGTAGCGGGGCTCCCTTGGAATGGCAGGACCGGGACACCCTGTACAGAGTCAGGGTCCTCGAGGAAGGGGGGGAACAGGTGGTCATCCAGCCACAGACAAGCATTCACGAGCTTGCCTTTGACCCACTAGGATGGCAGTGGAGAGCCCCCTCAAGGCGAACTGGTCCACCCTCGAAACAGACCAGTCTGCAAAAGATGACAGTCAAATCAGCGTACCGAATGTTAAGACCCGAGCGAAAGCTGAGAGACGTCATCATGGAATGATGGGCCAATTTCCACAGTCAGCTCACACCAATAAAGTGGTTCCAAGAGCAAATGGCGAAACCAGCCAAGATCACGTCCTTGCAATGGCAAATAATACACCGATGTCTGCCAACCAATGACTGGTTGATAAACCACACCAATTTGGAACAGAAAGGGCTTGCAATGCCCTGCTGACGCGTACACTGGCCTGCCAGTCCCTGGTGCCTGCGGTGCCTTCATTTTTTTCCAGCCTGTAAGAAGGATGAAACAATCAAACACATTTTCATGCAATGCCCGATTGCGCTGTTTACATGGAGATGGTGGGACAGGGTGACACTGTGGAGAAAGATCGGAATACAAAGCCCCTGGCCCTGGTCCTGGCAGGCGATCCTGGCGGGGCATTGGCCATTGCAAGAAAAAACAGCCTTCACAGATAATATGTATAGGCTGGGGAGACAAGCAGTGCTGTGGGCCTTATGGTGGCAGTGGTGCCTACTGACCATGGAAAAAATATGCGTCGAAGGAGAGGAGATCACATAACAAATTCAACAACAGGTCCAGTTAGAATTAACATGCAGATGACGAGCCTTGAAAACCCAACTGGACATGTATCAGCAAATAGGAGATGTGAAACGGGCAATCACAAACTTTAGTACAGAATGGTTGGGGAGGGGAGAGGGGAGGGTGGATAGCAATGGTTGAATGGAGTAGAGATGTCTTGGGTAGTAACCGAGTCCTGGAGGAAGCAAGAGACTACAGACTGGTCTTCAGGGACTGGACCCGTATTGATTCTTTTTTCCCGCTCCGCCGGCCCTCTGATTTCCTGGACCCTTTTTACACCCATGCCCTCTCCTTATCGGAGATCCTGTCATAAAGCAGTGTCAATCCCCGGTGCCCCCCGGCGAACGCACCCCCCACCTCAGAGCACCAGCAGAAGGCCACAGGCAGCGAGACTGTGTCCGCACAAAGCGGCCAGTCATCCAGTCATCCAGTTCAAGAATCAAAAGACGAAAGCAGTATCTCTGAAGAGACGAACTGTCATCATCCAGGTCATCCAGGTCATCGAGTGGAACAGACGGATTGATAATGCTGGATGAGTTTTTTTTTTTTTTTTTTTTTTGGGTAAAAGGTAGTTGGGAGAGGGAGGAACCAGTCTCTCAGCAAGAGGAATCCGGCACCTGGTACATGGCGAAGAGGTTTATTCCCTTTTTTCCCAACAACCTGCACAGTCAATCTTCTGGAGACAGAGGGCCTCGTTCGACACTCCTTGGGGCTCGAAATTCCCCAAGGAAATGGTCGTTCCACTCATCCTTGGGGAAGACGCGGAAAAGAAAATGTGAAAACATTTCCTCGGGGATTCCTCGGGGATTCCTCGGGGCCACAGCCATTTTGGCGATTTCTTCAAGGGACCTCCCGAGGTCCCTCGGAGGTCGAGCTTCCGGAAGAATCGGGGCGTTGATGGCAGCTCCTTCGACGACATTTTTCAATTCCGTCTGGTCCATCGGTGGTCCTGCTGCGTCTCCACGGACATGTTGGGTCGGCAACGTTCGGCTTCACTCCAACGGTTACCGTTTGCGGCCAACCGGCATCCCCGATGTCCAGAAGGTACCGTCTTGTGTCGTCGCGTATGGCAATCCGCGGGAATGTCCCAACGGTCGGCATATACGAATTTTTAAGGCCGCACTCCAGCTCCCAATTACGCACTGACCGTGGGAGACCGAAGACATCCTCGGGGGTTTGTTGCGAAGTCGGGACGGCCGTTTGCAGCACTGCGCTCCACTGTTATGTTGGCGCCCACGTTGTCTTCCGTTTGCTGCCGTCGTCGTCGACTTTTTCATGGCTAATGTGTTCCGCAGGCTGCCGCTGCTGCTCCTCGTTGTGCTGTTGCTGCTCCTCGTGGTTCTCTTCCGCGTGTGTATCCTTGGGAACATGCCGCCGCGTCGACGCAAAACAAGGTCTTCGATGAAGGACGCCAGGATGGAGGCACGGCAGGCGATCCCCCAGTTCGGTGGGGAGCAGGTCGGAGGGAGGCGGTGCGGTGGGAGCCTGTCGACCGTTGGCCGGGCCTCCCAGCGGGTTGGGTGTGATGCATTCCCACCGCACTTGCAACCACTCCCCGGCTCATCGGACGAGGAGGAGGAGGTGGAGAGATGGCCACAAACCGTGTCGTTGGGCTGCGGATCAATGCAGGAATGGTCAGCCACGGAGCTGTGCGGGACGGGCGGCGACGTGTACGAGCAGTCGTTCACTCAACTCCTTCGGCCTGGCCTTGGCGAAGACGAAGGAGATGGCCGCGTCAACCTGTCGTTTGGTTTGTCCACCGGGCGGTCTACAACTCCATCACACACAGTGCTCGTGCGACCCCACCCCGGCGACGAAGGCGGGCAATTGACAGCTGTTGATCGATCAGCGAGGACGAGGGCGTTGGCGAGTGAGATGGCGGGAGCGAACCGGAACTCGTCGACGGCCCAACCACGGGCGGCCTCTTTGTCCAAGGGCGCCCAGGGTCGGCCGGAGTGGATGCAGTTGCCATCTCCCCTGTCTGCGGCGTCGGAAGTGGCACGAGGCCGTGGCGTCGGAGTCGACGGCGGGACCGACTTCTTGGATGTTGGTGATGGTCGCGACGGGAGGGAGGTGTGGAGGGACCTGCGGCGGGATCACCGGCTGCGGCGAGAGGAATACATCACACGTGGGGTGGAGCGTCTTCACGTGGGAGACTGGGAGAACGAGAACGAGACGGACGATCCACGGGCGGAAGCAGACGACGACGACGACGAAGACAACGACGTAGAGTGTGGGAAAGGGGGGGGTGGTCACGCGTCGCCATCGTTGCAGACCGGCATGGCTGGTAAGGGTGGGAAGTCCAAGCCTTCCGGCCGCAATGCTCGTTCGCGGGCGAAAAAAGGGCAGGGAAAGGGGAGCGGTGGCGAAGGCGACGGTGATGCGGAGGAGAAGCGCAACTTCTGGTCCGTGGAACACATTATAGCCCTCATAAGGGCTAAACGTGACCAAGATGCGCATGTGCAGGGGATGGGGCACGCATACGCACGAATGAAACCGCGAGAATGGAAATGGCAAGACGTCGCCCAAAGGTTGAAGAACGTCGGCGTGTACAGGAATGCGGAGAAATGCGGGAAGAAGTGGGACAATCTAATGCAGCAGTTCAAGAAAGTTCATCACTTTCAATCACCATCAGGGGGTGCCGACTTTTTCCAGTTGACGTCGAAGGAGAGGGCGAGCAGGGGCTTCAATTTCACGATGGATCGCTCAGTTTATGACGAGATAGAGGGGTCGACTGGGATGAACCACACCATCCACCTGAGGAACGTGGCAGACACTGGTGCGCCTGGCGGCGTGCGCCCGCCTTCGACGTCTTACGTGGATCCTGACTCGGTGGCGGACGGGGAAGGTGGTGCAGGGCGAGAAGACGACGAGGAGGGGTCGATGTGAGGCTCTTCGCAAACGACGGGCACCCTCGGCGGTTCTGGGAAAAGGAAGAACACGAGGCAGCAGACTTTCGAGGCGCTGGCGGAATGCATGGAGAAACACGGGGAGCTGATGGCGTCGACGATGGAGAGTGCGAGCAAGCGGCAATGCTCTATCCAGGTCCGGCAGTGCGAGGCGTTGGAAGCGGAGGTGGAAGTGCAAAGGAAGCACTATGCCACGTCAGACGAAGTCAACAAACTCATGTGCCACGCATTGCTGGAAATAGCGAAGGCCATTCGTCAGCGGCCGAGCAGCTAGGAAGTGTGTTGTGCAATTGTGGAGTCCATTTATGGCGGGGGCGAGTTGTTGGTTGGTTTCCCATTGCAGTCGTGTTGGTAGGTGCGCCGTTGTAGACATGGCGAGGCTTCGTTGGTCGATCGCTGTCCGTTGTTGTGGGTCATGCATGGTAGATCGCCATTCGTGCAGTTTAGTGTTGTCATTGTAAATTACCTGTAGTGCTTAGAATCCTGGGGACAGACAGTCCCGTCATTGCAAGTTTGTAATGGTGGGTGGAACAGTGCGGGAAGCACTTGCCTTTTTTTTGTACTTGATGGTCTCTCTCTCTCTCTCTCTCTCACACACACACACACATACACACACACACGCACACACACACACACACACACACACACAC
>BFEA01000321.1:273348-290057 GCA_003427395.1 Chara braunii | reverse complement strand
GAGCAGAAGGTTTCGGTTTGTCATGAAGTCGATTGAACATGTGTTATGGAGATGAAGTTGTGGTCTTCGCTGGTCTCCGATCAATGAAATGGATGATGATGTTTCACTGTCTTTAAAATGTCGTCAATGCACCTGTCGCGGTGGCATGCGTTGCCGATTGTAACCGAAGCAAGCATGTGAAATAAAGGAGATGCCGCACCTTTCATGGCTGTGTAATTGAAAGGACGTTGTTTTTTTTTTCTTTTTTTTGTTATTTCTTCTTGAAGTTGTGCCTTTTTTTTTTTTTTTTGAATGTCGTTTTGTTGTGTACCTAATTGTTTTCCAGTCCATCTGTGTGATGTGGGAGTCTGGACGGGCGGTGAGTAGGCGAAATGTCAGCAGGCAGGAGAGGGGGGAGGGGAGGGGGTGGCAGGGTCCCTTTTGATTGTCCACGGGGATATCCATTTTTTTGAAGCCTGCGTCGACGGAGGGTGTCACATCGCACTCCCACTCCCCGTCGACGGTTTGCTCCAGGCCATCGTCGTTCGGCGAGATTACTCGTCGCACTTTCATGGAAAGGTCGCTGTCGCATCACTCCCAGCGACCGTCCACCACGCTCAATAAATCACGAGCACAGGCCACTCATCCCCAAACGCATTTCAAGCGCGCACATGGATTGCGAGCACTGTAGTGGACTGCTTTCTCGCCGCGCTCTTGTCTGCCTTTCGCGCGCTGTTGTGCCGTCGCCTGCTCCCGCCGCGCAACTTCGTTAACGACCACTGTCGTCGTCGACCACGTCACCATCTGCCACGCGTGCCGTCTACCATCTCTGTCGTCCGCCAATCGTCTTGGCGCCATTCGTTGTCGTCGCCCCGTCATCACCTGCCGTCGTTCGTCGTCGCCGCCCTTGCCGCCGTCAACGTCCATCCGCCATTCGTCGTTGTCGACCTTTCAATCATTCGTCGTCGCCCTGACCGTCATTCGCCACCCTGTAATCCGTCCGTGTACTCATAGCCGTCCGTTCCATTCTGTCTTCCATTCTCGCCGCCCTGCGATCATCCAGCCACCGCGCGGTGTACTCGTCCGCAAGTTCTGCGAACCACCGACCGCGATCGAAGGCGCTTTTGTCGGATCCGCCATGTCTTCCCGCGGAGGTGGACGGGCGAAGGCTGCCTTGAAGCAGATCGTGGAAGGCGCGACCCCCGCAAAGAAGGGACGTCATCAAGCGAAGAGGCAGAGGAAGGGCGTCCAAGCCGTGGCCGCTGGTAGTGCGCGAGACGTTGTGGAGGAGGCTGTGGTGGAGGAAGAGATGACGAACGACGACGAYGACTTTGAAGATGACGACGATGAACCACTGCCGAGGAAGGCGAGGGTCGGTTCCGCGGGGGGGATTAGAATAAACGAGGGGGGGGAAGGGACACCGACCGCATGGCGCGGCGGTGGCGTTACCGCGGCCAACCAACCAGTCTTCGTCGACGTGGCACGCGACGTGGCGTGCGACGTCGCAAGGAGGGACGTCGCTGGCCGCGCGAAGGAAGGGGCCGCATCGCATGAGACTGCGCAACGTGTGCTTGCGTCAGTGAATCGCCCCCGAACCCCGGCTGCAGACGTGGCGGGGGGTTCCCAAGCAGCGGTTGAAGATGGGACGTCGCGATCTCCCGCGGTGGCGGCGCATGGCGGCGTTGTGGCGGTCCCGTGAGAGGCGGTTGAAGTCCCGAAGGGAGGAGATGGCGCGGCGGGCGGGGAAGACGACGAGGCTCTAGTGCATAGGCTGCGCAGGCAACGAGCGGCGACACATGCGATGGATGCTGCCGCCAAACTTTGGGAGGATGACAACAGATTCTGGAAGACACGCAGGGGAGCGCCGTAGTGAGGATAATCCAAGAAGCGCGCGCGTATCTCGTGGCCGTGGCGCGGGGAGTGCAGCCTCTGACTATTCGACGGAGCATCTCCCTTCCACACAACTCCATCCCCCAACACAAAATCGAGGACGAGTCGGAGCTCAACGCGGCGAAAGAGAGGGCGTTGAAAGTGCAAACAATCTCCTCCAGGGCGATCCACGGTTGGGTCTTCAAGTCGGAGAGCAGGCAAAGGGGGTATCACATGGCATACCAATACGCGTTGAATCACGCTGCCACGGACATCGCTAGAGCAATGTGGTCAGCAAAGGACTGGCGCAGTTTGGTGAGCCCAATGTTGTTCCGCACCACATTGAACGCAGACATGAAGTTGCCTTTGTGGTTCGTGGGTGTGAACATAGTGGACAGGCACGAGGACGATGAGTGCGCGGCTTACCAGGAAGCTTGTGTCCAGCGTCTTGTGCGGGATTTCACAAGCGCAGTTGGCATGGCAGATGCTATGGACGGCGGTCGAGTGTCGTACGAGCGTCTGAAGGGGATGGCAGAGGCGATGAGGTAGTTGCTCGCCGCCACGATGTGGATTATGCGAATGGCGGGGGACGATCCGAGATCGCATTACAACGCTTGGGTTTTCGTTCAACTGACGGCGAAGACGACGCTGCTGGCGTCCATGAACCGTCAGTTCGACGCTCGCCGACACATCACGCAATCCGCGCAGGTCATGACGGACAAGTTGGGGAGACCGCCTCCAACCTTCGCCCCCCCACCTGTGTACATCCCCGATTGGGCGTCTAAGTGCGGGGTCACTTTCTCGCACGACGCCACGTTGGCCTCCCCGATGGAGGCGAAACAGTTGGATTGGCTGGGGACAGGTCCCCCCGAGGACGACGACGACGACGCCGAAGGCGATGACAAAGGCGAGGGGGGGTGACGCGTAGACGACGGTGATGGCGAAGGCGAGGAGGGGATGATGCGCAGGCCCTGTTGAGATGGCAGGTACAAGAGGATGGGGGGAGGGGGTGTTTTAGGGGGGGTTTCTTAGTGAGGCGGGACGCGGGAGGGCTCACGGGGGAGAAAGTGTTTGTGGCATCGTTTATGACTGTGTACGACGACGCCAAAGGCGATGACAAAGGCGAGGGGGGGTGACACGTAGACGACGGTGATGGCGAAGGCGAGGAGGGGATGATGCGCAGGCCCTGTTGAGATGGCAGGTACAAGAGGATGGGGGGAGGGGGCGTTTTAGGGGTATTGCTTTGGGGGGCGGGACGCGGGAGGGCTCACGGGGGAGAAAGGGTTTGTGGCATCGTTTATGATTGTGTTCGGGGCAAGACGCCATGAGCGTGCGGGGTTTGTTTGAGTACTGTGGGAGCGATCGTCGTACAAGTGTTGTTTTCTGGTCATTGATGACTGTGTTCGGGGCAGGACGCCATGTGGAAGTCTTATTGGCAACTTTTTTTTTTTTTCTCTGGATTTCGGCATGCCACTGTTCAAAGGTGGCATGCGTAGTAGAAGGTGTGCATTGGTAGCGCAGCGAAATTTCTTAATGGGTGATGTTCTTTTTTATCTTCGCAACGATGCATGGTCTTATTTTTTCATTCCATCCTCATCACTTTTTTTTTTTTTTTTTTTGGGAAAACGCATGCACGGCGGGTACGGTTTCATCTCTCATTGTCTGTTGAATTTTCGTGGCAACAAAGTTATGCGTCATGTTTCCTGCGTATCGAACGTCCAATCCATCCTTCCGCCTTCCTTTCCTAAAAACAAAAAACAAAAAAATATAATTTATAATACACAAAACAACTGTGTTGCAAACCCATGCAATAGCAGCTCCCTTCAACATAACAACAAGAGAAATGCGGAATGAACTGGGTTTGGCATACAACATTGTGAGCGAAGGAAACTCAAATCTGAGAAAGGGATTCCCCTTAGAATGCGAAAGCATTTCCAGGTACCAGGAACGTTGCATTGTTTCCAATCAAACCCCTCACCCCACCCTCCCCCCGCCCCCCTCTCGCTCGTCGTCCCTCGTCATCATAAGTACTGCACGTTGCACGCATGGAACGTGCAACCCCGTCACGCACACCCGCCATAACGACAATATCCTCAAGCACCAACTATACTACCTGAGCGAACAATAACGCTAACCTGCCCGTACTCCCTGTCCATGGACAAGGAAAAAAAGAAAAAAAAACAAATAAAAAATACAAAAAAGAGACTAAAAACCAAGCGACAGCGCACATAAGCCAATCGTCGGCACTCGATACTGGACAACTAACCGCACCCACCATGCGAGACACGCCGGCCACATCTTGCTCGAAGGACGCTACCACGGCCGGACTGCCATCGTCGACCGCCTCTTGTTGTGGGATGTCCACCTCCACTTCCTCCCGCCACCGGATCTCCTCGGTGCTCCCCCGCTTCCCACAGCTTCATCCCTCAGACTCGTTCCATTCATGGCGGGGTCTCCAACTGCGAACACGGCCAACCTCACTGCGCAATCATCCGCTCCGCCAACGCGTCCCTCAATATCAGCGCGTCCCCCGTCGTAGACTCCATGCACACCGGCCTCAATGGCTGATGCATCCCCAGATCCACTCTACGACGCACGTCGTCTGGACCCACTTCCCACAACAGATTGTCGTCAAACGGGACGCCGGCGTCGATGAGTATGTTGTGGAGGATGCAGACGGCGACGAATTGTTGCGGCAAGCTGTCCATGTTGCACTTGTGGGTGCGGAGGAACAGCCTCCACATCCCCTTCAGTCTGCCAAACGCCCTCTGCACTGCTCCCCTGGCCGTCTTGTGTTTGTTGTCGAAGCGTGCCTCCGTCGGGTGTTGCGCGAGACCGCCGTAAGGGACGACTATGCATTCCGACTGCGGATAACCATTGTTGCCGAGCAAGTAGCCATTAGTCCGCACACCGAAAGGCAGCATCACATGCGGGCGAGTGAAAAGTTGTCCTGACTCCGCGCGCACCCACAAACTCGACAGGTTCAGAATCCTCATGTCATGCACACTCCCCGGATAACCGACGAAGACGTCCAGCATACTCAAGTTCATGTCGACCACCACTTGCGCCTGCACAGAGAATTGACGTCTCCTGTCGCAGTAGTCCTCACCCTTGGCGTTCGCGGATTTGTCGATGTAGATATGTGTGCAGTCGATGCACCCATGGCAGTTTGGAAACCCCTTGTCTGTGAAGGCGCGCAACACGACCGCCTTCTGCAAACTTGTGGGCCATGATATCTTGTCGGGGTAAGCAGTCAGCAACGCCGTCGTGACGTCACGCACCGCCGTGATGCCGGAAGCCCTCTTGATGCCGAAGCTACATGTCCCGCTGTCGTATGTCTCCCCCGTCGCCCACCTGTACAGTGCATACGCAATGATGTGGTCTGGCTGCAAAGGCACCCTGTAGAACGTCACACGGCGTTCAAGGAGTGGGGAAAGAGTCTCCGCGATCTCGCGGAAAACACGAGGCGACATTCGAAGCTTCTCCTTGAAGTAATCATCCGTGGCGTCATCACATTGTCGCAGATCCTCCCACGTGCCGCCGGTTCGCCGCTTCACCCACCACCGTGGAGTCGCCCGTGGAAACCCCCCGCACCCCATCGCGTAGCAGACCTCCARCACCGCGTCGGAAATGGCAGCCACATCCAAGCACTGCCCAGTCGTCGGAAGCGCCATGAGCTTGYGCCGTGCACRAACAGCCGCTTTGAAGTTYGCGTCRYTGCTCGCCATCTKGCAGCRGAAGAGGACGGCATTAACCACCGCAGCAATASCWGTCCTCTCCGCCGTCGTCAAACCACCGCGCCCTGCCCCGCCGTCAACGTCCATCCCAGACGCCGCTTCCGATGACATCACGAGATTCACACTGGACTCCACAAACACCGCCACGTGCAAGATCACAGCGTCGGTGGCTGTGCAATATCTTGGGAGCCACGCACTGACGATGGTCGTCTGCCTTTCCCAGCGCTCACGTTTCGATGTCATCTCCCTTGCCGCCGACGCGTAAATGACCGTGCTCATCGACGACAACCGCAGGGGACAATCGTCACTTATGCGAACGACACGAACGCCAGCCGCAGACGCAACCACGCCTGAAACGTACGTCCTCCACGCGCCGCCGATCGCAAAGCCTGATTTCAAATTTCAAATTTTGAACAGGAGCGCTGCGCGCCATTTCCAAGGGCCCCGGTTTTGTTTTTTTTTCGTTTCCCGCCCTCCTTCCAATTCCCGACGGCCAACAAAGGTGGACCACCGCCGTCCGCACGGACACAACTCGGTGGACCACCGTCAGCCCCACCCCCACGTCCGCTTATGCATATATAAATCGGGGCCGCGGGAGCCCCGAGGAATCGTCCTCGGGGGTCGACTCCGAGGATGAGTGGAACGAAGGCGACAATTTCCTCGGGCGACTCCGAGGAATCGTCCTCGGGGCCCGAGGACACCCTGAGGAGTGTCGAACGAGCCCCAGAGTAATCAATTCTGGCGGGCGTCCTTCTCAGTCATATCTCGTGACCAGTCAGGAAGTCATTCTCCTATATCTCCTGACCAGTCAGGAAGACATTCTCCTGATTCATTCTGTGTAAGGGACGCTGGACCCGTTTTCCAGCAGGTGACGCTCCCCACCAATAAATGGAGCCTCTCCCTGGGTGCTAGAGATGCCTGCTCTTACCAGCAGCACTAGCACTGTAGGGGGGGTGTTTAAAAAAAAAAAAAAAAAGGTTAAGGGTCTAATTAGTGATTTTGGTTTTTGCCTTTTCGTTTTTTGGTTTTCCCGTTTGCTGTTCCGGTCAATTCCGCTGAATTATACCGAACTGCTTGCTGTTCTACTTGGAAGACGCTTACAAGGACTGCTGCAACTCTGGTCTTAGTCCCCCTTGCTGATATGAAGGCGTGGGCGACTTCGGCACGATAGGGTTGTGCTCAGTTCATTCTTGGCAACTGCTGGCAAGCTTCTTCCTTCTTTTTTTTTTTTTGGACAAATGCTCCAGTCTATTCATGGGGAGCAGCACGTGCTTGGAACCGGGCCCAGCATCCCATTTAGAGTTGCACAAGTCATTTGAGATGCCGGAGCCACTACCCGGCTTCGGCAAGCTTCTTCCTCGTCATGATAGAGGAATGTTTTTGTTTCCCGGACGTGGTCGTTTTCCGCTGTCGTTTGAGGCGTGATTGTTAATTGCTGTTWGATTAGGTTCAGGATTTTGGTTCTTGCCTTTTCGTTTTTTGGTTTTCCCGTGTGTGTTTTTTTTTTTTTTTTTTTTTTTTTTTTGAGAAGTCCAGGGTGTTGTAGAGGCCAGTCAGTGTGTGCACAGTGATCACCTGGAACTGTGAGCCATGGGTGTCCAGGAATATGAGACCACCTCCCAACCCATCCTCACGTCAATATTCCTAGCGCACCCTCTATCCCACTATTCTACCTCAGTGTGACTAGAGTTGTGTAGTGAACGCCGATGGGACCTCATCCGCAAACGGGATACTACATGTGTACCCTCCCCCTTTCATTCGAAACGAGGGGCAACGGCCCGTTGGGAAGTACAACGCTACTTTTTGGACTAAATTTCCCATCGCCGCGAGTCCCGCGCGCGGCTTTTTCTTCAACCCGCGCGGCGACCGATCCCTTCTTACTAAAGTCGGACCAACACGGGGGATCTCAGTTCTGTCTGTGTCCCCACACTCAATTTTCCAAAAAATCCTTGGCACACCCCATCTTTGATGTTCTTCCCGGGCCTTTCCGCGAACCAAAATACTCCGATCGGAAAGCAGCACAGAGCGTGAGGTTGAGCGTCACACGTCCGCCAGGAGACGCACAAGCCTGGGTAAGGGAGCCGAATTGGCTGCCCGTCACCCCGTGGCTTGAGCATCACCACCCCCAACTTGCAAAAGCTGGAGTGGCAAAGTGCCACGTGACAAACATGCGATGCAGAGAAGCCAGCGCATCATTCGGGAGCAATACAGGAGAATAGCCGACAAGAGTAGCCACGGCGTGGACAAGAGGTTTTGCCACGACATTGACACGGTTAACGTGTTCAACGCGGTCAACGATGCCGATGTACTTGACTGATGCTTTACTTCGGGGCGCCGCCCAGTGGCTTTCGCTTCTTCAGACGAGTCACGACCTTCTCCGACAAAAAGTGGATGAGATGAGGATAGTGGCTGAAGGGGGGAACACACTGCCATATCTCACACACCAGAGCATGTTGCAGAGGCTTTTCCACATCATCACGAAGCTGGAGGAGGGGCCAGCTTCTTATTTGGCAAGGTTCATTGACCAGCGGCATGCGGCGATTTGATGCGACACTGCTACCCAGTCCTTGAGGAGGGGCAAGCACTGTGTGCTGTGTCAAAGGAGCGCTGGTATGCTCAGTTCGATGTGGAGGACGAGGACGATTTGCCATCATCACCTTCAACACCTATGCAAGTGGTCACCTTCAACACCTATGCAAGTGGTAGGATGTCCATGCATCAGCAAAAACAGAAACAACAACATCAACAACAACGATAACAACAGCAATATCGATGCAGCAGCTACCGGTCCTTGATGGGGATTCTTGCACCGGCAAGATTGGCGGCATCAACAACTATAACAACACCAACAACAACAATGCCAGCAGCGATATCGACGGTGTGATCTCACGATTGTGTGCTGGCGAAAGCGGCAACGACAACGACAACAACAACGACAACAACAACAACAACAACAACAACAACAACAACAATGACAACAACAACAACAACATCAACAACAACAACAACAACAACGACAATGCAGAGGACGCCAGTTCTAGTGATGGTGATTCTGACACTGGCGAGATCGGCGGTTCCATCAGCTTCAACAACAACAACAACACTGATGGCGGCAACAACAACAATAACGACAATCACAGCTATAACAGTAACGAGCGATTCATTGATAGGGTGACTGGCGAAATCGACATCCACAACAACAACAACGACAATAATGATAATAGTGCGGTGAGTGCGTCAAGGGATGGGCGACGACTCTTTTCTCCTCTTTCCCTCTTCTTTCTCTGTTCTGGCCGTC
The DNA here is from genome assembly GCA_003427395.1 of Chara braunii. Classification (NCBI taxonomy): domain Eukaryota; kingdom Viridiplantae; phylum Streptophyta; class Charophyceae; order Charales; family Characeae; genus Chara; species Chara braunii. The sequence goes on along the minus strand of BFEA01000321.1, from coordinate 281,174 downwards.
GATTATTGAAGGGGTGTGTGGAAAGGTGCACAGTGGTGGCGCCAAGGGGTGGGGTAGGGATAGGACGTCCCACTGGTTTGTCGACAGGAATCAACGTTTGGATGTGCTTGATTTCGCCTGAGTGGAATTGATTGCCCTTTACGAATATTGATGGGCACACCAATTACTATGAACACAAGTATTCGCCATGTGGCGGGCCGGGGAGAGGTGTTGTTGCATGTGTTACTAGGGTTTGCCGGTTGTTTCTAGGGTGAGTCGCTTGGTCCCGGCCACGTGGAGAGGGCGGAAGAGTAGGACTCTTATCTGATGCTGCTCTTTCATCCTTTTGTGATTTCGATTTCTTTTCTTGAACCGGTGTTCTCCCCTATTGAGCGGGTTTTTGTTAATTAGTGCTATAGGGGAGACACATGCACTGGCAATACTGGGTAGAGAATTGCAGAAGTAGAAGCCAAACCTTGTCCGGATCTTTCACCTTCTTACTGTACCGGATAGTTGTTGAATAGGGCAAGGTAATGGTCCTAGGGTTTGATGGGCAGTCAATCCCCTCGCTCGAAGGCAATCAATGCTGCCCATCACCGAGTGCCTGCGCATTTATAACTGTTCAAACAGTTGATTACAATGATCAGGGACGCTGGACCCGCTTTCCAGCAGGTGTTGCTCCTCACCAATAGACGGAGCCCTTCCGAGACTGCTAGTGGTGTCTGCTCCTATCAGCACCCCTAGCATCATCTTGGGTAGCACCCTCCAAAAACAAATAAAATTTAATATTTCAATAAAATTGGGAGTGGTCCATCGGGACATACGTTAAAATCGGAACAATACCGACAAGATTTGCATGGCCCCTGCAGAAGGATGACACCCATAAATAGAGAAATGGTCCAAATTTTTGGGGCAAAAAAAAAAAGAAATTGGGTGTGTTTTCGTAAAATTTATTAAATAATAATAATAATTCAATAAAAATAATAAAGTGCGCTTGTTATGCTTTCTCCTTCTGAACATAAACTGAGGGCATACTCACGCGAGGACCAAAAGACCCAAAATCCCAAAATTTGAGTCATTTTTCGGGTCACACTGCAGGGCCGCGGGCGGACCCGGCCTGCAGGGCCGAGGGCGGACCCTTTTTGAGACCACCTCAGGACGTGGTCTCAAATTACCTTTCGCTTTTTTTTCTTTCTATGTTCGCGAATTGAAGAGAATCGTAGACGAAGAAGACAGCCCGCTAAACAACTGAAAGTGCGACCAGGAACATGTACGTTGTAGAGAAGGCCCAGTATAGCGTGAAAAAAAAGCAAAAAAATAATTAAAAAATTTCCATCTTTTCGTTTGGTCCTCCCCCGTGTGACCGGGCGCACTTGCCCTGAGTGCAAAGTGTCAGGGTTGCGACTTTGTCCTTTCTGGACGAGGTCCGCCTGTGTGATCACGCAGGGACCAAATGTCTAAAAAAAAACGAACCAAATGCCTCAAATTTTTGAGACTTTTGGTCCCCGTGTGAGCATGCCCTGAGAAGTTGAGTAACCATTTCATTTACTTCCCTGACTAACAGACACGGGCCACAGATTACAAAAATCATGCACCAGTATCACATAATACGGATTGTAATCCTACAAAGGGGATATTCCTTTTTCGTTCTTCTCCACCTGTGATTCTTCTTTTACAAATTCATACACACATGGGCACCAGCATGTCCCTGTGAAACATGTCCAAATGAGGAAGAGAGAAACTTCCCCCCCCCCCCCCCCCCAACGCACACGCACATATGCACAAAACAGTCTATACCGAAAAAGACAGCACACACTTACCAAGGTCTTAAAAAAAGAAAAAAAGAAGAAAAAAAAGAAGAGGTCATAAGCCAGACACAGATCTTGAAACACCAACAAACAGATGAGAGAGCACGAGAGAGCAAGCGAGCAAGCGAGAGAGAGAGAGAGAGAGAGAGAGAGAGAGAGAGAGAGAGAGAGAGAGAGAGAGAGAGAGAGAGAGNAGAGAGAGAGAGAGAGAGAGAGAGAGAGAGAGAGAGAGAGAGAGAGAGAGAGAGAGAAGTGATTTATTTTATTTTATTTTTAGAACTTGCTCCATTCTATTGGTGGGGAGAAACACCTGCTGGAAAACGGGTCCAGCGTCCCAATGAACATGTAGGCATCTGACAACACAGTCTTCCTGCCACCATTGATTACGCTGGAACCAGGGGATTGACTGAGCAGGTGAGAAGATAAGCATGAGAGGACAAAACGTTGAGGCCTCTTCAGCCCCGCTGGTGGGCGGCAGACCAACCTGACTACCTAGTCCCTTTCCTCCTTTTTTTTTAAATTTTAAGCCCAGGTTGGATTTCTAGACATATGAGGGGTGTGCCTTCGGCACTTGGCTGTGCGGTATGTATTCCTATGGAACGTCCCTTCCAGCCTACCACTTTCGTAGTCCCGGGGGCGCACCTCTACTCCCACGGTCCTACCTTATTATCCACTAAGGACCATCACCTTACAGTCTATTACAGACAGAGGTGACCTTACTGGACAGTGGTTGCGGATAGTGGACTAAGTAGAGCCCTACTTACTCTATTCAGTCCTGATCCAAGCATAGTCGGCCGAACCTTGCCACACGGGTACGTCCGGCGGTAGGACTAGCCATATCTCCACAGGCCCCATACGTACGTTATTCCGATAATATTCTATTGTGTGGTGATGATAGACAGCTGGGAATCCTCCGGCGTAGATGGCATCCTCCATAGCCAGGTAAGTACGTCTGGTGTTCTCCTCCCCTTGTCCTCTCCCTCCTTCTCCTCCAGCCCGTCCTCCTCCACCATAGCTGCAGTGGGGAGCTGGGCGCTCCTCTCTCCCTAGCAGCACTGCTCCAAGCTAGCGCTGCGCCAGCCCGCGCTCCAATCAGTGTGTCGCCAAACTTGCACACCGAAGAATGAGGAGGAGCACTTCGCTCCTCCTGGAGATATAGCGGCCTGCATGCCTATTGGGCGGTGACTTCCAGGCCGCGCAGCCTCCAAGCAACCGGTACCCCCTCCCTTTCGGAAGGAAACATCATTGCAGACTCTGATATTGCCCATATATGCCCTTGACTCAGACTGGTCGGACTGGTACCCGCGTAGACCTAGCCTACAACTACTGGGCCTCTAAAACTGCCAAGTTTTGTCTTCTTCTGCTTGGCCTCGAGTACCCGGCACATCTACCTCTACTTGGTGTGGTACCGGCCTACCTGCTACTTGATTGTTTTCCTGCTGCTCTAAGTGCCGCGGGGCTCTTCCCCCACAACTTAAGTGTTTTCCCCGCTGCAACCATCAATGTCATGGCCACAGGTCCGTACCGGCCCTTGGGGCCTCCCGTACGGACGAGTACCCTTGCGGGTTGCATGCACACTCAAACCGGCAAGCACTCAGACAGGCACGCAGACCCGCAAGCACGCACACACACACACAGACTTAGAAAACTTAGCAACAAGCGGGAAACTCAGCAAGGCTTTCATTCCATTGGAAAAACTCAGAAATCAGCTGTGTGTCTCAGTCCGTGTTTGGCAGGTCCTTAAATTTGTATAAATTGCTGAATAAGATCGGAGATTTCATTTCCTTCAGTTCTTACCTTTTCCATTACATGAACACACAAAGGGTCCAAGTAACCGCTTTTCTTCCTAGTTGGAATAAGTTCTGCTGAAAATCAAGCTGAAATGCACCAAGATTCCATCCAAATAAGGCCAAAGCAGTGAACTTGAGTGCCAATGTTACCGCCGTCAGGCCCCACGAACACAGTATCCAATGTCACTCATCTCTGTCTAGCGCCCAGCGGCCAGCCTACTCTACTGAGTCTATCTAGCCTATCAGATTCTACATTCTTGCAACAGGATCACTCCGACGTTGAAGACCAATGTTCACGACGTCAACACCAATGCCGACTCCCCACATACGCCAGGTACGTTCTCTCTCCTCCCCTCCTCAGACCTTGACCACCCACTCATGCGCCTCCTACCCGAAGACCCCCTTCGCCCACCACCCGCATGCGCCCCTGCAGCCCAGCTATGGCCGCCGTGCGCCCGCTGCCCTGCAAGGCCCCTCTCACCTCATAGTGCCCGCGTGTGCCCCAGCCAGCAGCGCACATGCAGACACTTGCGCAGCAGCGCAGCAGTGTGTCCGCATTGCCTGCCAGAATGCCAGCCACTGGCCAGCGACCTTCCTATATGGAAGTCGCGGCCTCTGTTTGGCTGCGTGGGCCTGGCTGAGGAAGTTCCCAGTAGCTTCCAGTCGGGCCCCAGTGTCTGCATCCAGGCCCTGTCCGACAGTTGGGGGCCTGGGCCCTTTCTGGTTGGGCACGTCTAGGCAGCCTCCACGCTCCAAAGTGTTTGCCGGCTTCTCATTGGCTCGCTGGGCCTCTGTGACGACAACGCTGCATTCTGATTCGCCCGCGGCCACTTCGTGATGTGTCGGCCTCACACTGCGTGTGCCCAGGGCGCACCACCCGGCCCTGGGCTCAACTGCTTGACGCGGCTGCTGTTTCTGGAAGGAGACCAGGGAGTGGCTCACGTTGCTCTTCAACCAACTGGCGTGCTGCAACTGTCTGATACCCACTTTGGAAATTAGTTGCTGAGATAAGGGCCTCTCGTGGATATTCAGGCCCGCCTTCACTTAGGGCGGGCACGATGCTTGCTGGGGGCCTCAGCCCAGATCGTGTGCATGTTGGCTAGGGCCACGTGAGGGCTTATTCCTCACATAATGACCGGCCGTTAAAAAAAAAAACGCAAAGGAGAAAGGGCAAGAAACAGAGGTGGGTGACACTGTTCCGCTGTCGTTGACTGACTTATCAGGAGGTGGAATAGTCGACAGTCTGCAGAGTCCACTAACAGATCATACGGCAAGTGATATTCCACCTCAACCCCAGTTGCAGGTCGGGGCCACTGTTCCTAGATTGTGAACAGATTCGCCAACCACTGCATTCTGTCTGGGGCGCCTGTGACGAACAAAAGCATAAAAATATCCCCCACCCCGTCTAAAGCATAAAAATATCCCCCCACCCCGACACCAGACGCTCGACTCTTTTTTTTTTTTTTTTTTTTAATATTTTACGGACTGTAGGTTCACGCTGCCACAGCCAAAGAGCAAACTAGAGACATGCAACTGTCAACAAAGGAACAGACCATGGCTGCCTACCATCTTCACCCGAATAGAACGCCCTGTCATTATAGCTGCATTTGGCCCAACTTTCAGTCCAGATGCAGCGATAATGACCAGGTGTTCTATTCGGGTGAAGACGGTAGTGACAGCCCTGACTGCTGCTGCTCCAACCCTGACGGGTGAACTGTTGTAGGGAGAGTTACTAAAGCTCTGAAGTCCTCTTCTTCTTCTTTTGTCAGGGTGAGGGCCTTGAGATATCATCATCTCATAGAACTGTCCAGCCCAAGGTAATTCAGAATTGCAGTACTTTAAACTACTTTTACTATTTTAGTAATTTACCCATCTGCTTCCAGTGGAGTTCGAACTCAGCACCTGGTCTGTATTTCAAGTTTCAACAGTTCAGTTTAGTCCAGGGGGGGTGTACAAACTGAGCTATCAGTAGGCCAGTTGGTTGAAGCAGTGGAGGGAGTCCTGGTTATAGAGATTGTCACAGAGAAAATTGCCTGGTGAACATCACCCAGAAAATTTAACCGAAGGGAATGATCTGGGGGGAAAATTAGGGAGACTGAGACAGGTCGGGCCAAGAGCAGCAGACTTGAGAACCGCTATCCCAGATGAATGGAATAATCTGCTCTTGGAAGATGGCTTCGCCAATCAGTCTTGGTACCAACTGGCGAATGCCGATGGTGAGGATGAGGCTTATGCATGGGTGATATCAGATGAAGGAGATCTAGTGATTGTGGAGGATTTGGGCCTATCTAGTGATAGCAGATATAACTTCTTGTGTTGGTCTGCAGTGCCCATTCGTAGGCACTGCAGACCAACACAGGAAGATATATCTGCTACGAAGGCACAGCGACACAACGACCGGTGGAGGATTTGCGAGCGCGCAAGTGAGGGTGGAAATTCCTTCTAATTGGCGAGGGGGGAAACCAGCAAGACTGTAAAGCAGGGGAATCCCAGTGGACCAGATGCGCTCGGAGCCACAGAGCTTTTACTGGGAAACAACTGACCCCAAGCAGAAGGAGATCTCAATCGAACACTACATAACACCAAAACTGGGTTCGGTGATGCTAAAACCTCCGCCGGAATCAGAGGAACAGACTTGGAGGAAACGGCTGCAAATCTTGGACCCCTCAGATAGCTCTCAAGGAGACATGTTGAAGGCTCTGTGGGCTCAACTACAACTTCTTGCGTCCAGGAAACGCGCTGGTTTCCTCGGGAGGTTATCCCGAGGGATTATTCCCACGACCTCTTGCCTCTTGGGTACGAGAACAAGGAATGGAAGTAGATTTGGCTTGTGTATGTCCTTCGGGACATCCGTTAAAATTGGAACGATACAGAGAAGATTAGCATGGCCCCTGCGCAAGGACGACACGCATAAATCGAGAAATGGTAAAAAAAGAAAAAAAAAAGAAAAAAAAAAGAGATTTGGCTTGTGCACAATGTGATTTCGGAGAGGAATCCATCCGACATTTGCTTCTGGACTGTCCAATAGCTCGACAGCTGTGGACTTGGTGGAGGGAGCACTGGAGGAACCTGACCAATAATGTCCTGGTGTGAACCGATGCGTGGATTTTAACCGGACGGCTGCCGAAGCACTTAAACAGTAAACCAGAATGGCGGTACGTAGCCCACGTAGCTAGGTCTATTATGCTTTTTGGACATTATGGCACGGATGGAACGCCAAAGTTTTCAGAAACGAATCAGTATTGCCACAACAGATGCAGTTGGCAATTCGCCATCAGTTGCGTACATCGGTTTTGGTCGATTGGGATCGGAATGTGCTAAGGAAAAAGCCGGGTAGGAAGAGACAAAGATGGTTTCTGATGACCTGGGGGCTGGGATTGAGGAATAAATTGGCAGTGGTTACAAACCAGTGAAACGGTTTTCACATGTCAGCAGTAGCGAGTGCAGATCCTAGGGCTCGATCCCTAGTTCTCACCTTACCTGTGTACAGTATTGGTGTTGACCCCGAGTGTTTGAACCCGTGACCGGTGTTTTGACAGTTGTTGTTGTCTGTCGTAGGTTGGTGTAGGGGTAGGGGTTCGATCTGTGGACTTGTCGGATAGGAGTCCTAGTGAGTTCTAGAAGTCGTAGCTGTAGCCTGTCCGAAGGGTCAAGGTGGTAGCTGCTACAGTCCTGAAAGGTCAAGGTCGTAGCTGCTACAGTACCGAAAGGCCAAGTCTACAGACTTCCGGAAGTGGCCTTTCGGAGTAGGTCCACGTTTAGACAGAGGCAAGCGGGCAAGTGGTGGAGCCAACCTCAGTGCGTTGGCAGTGCGACTGCAGCGAGGTTGCGGTCCAACCCCATGCATTCAGCATTACGGTCCAGTCAGTCCCAGTCCAATCCAGCAAGTACCATACGGGACTGTGTGCATAATGGGCCGAGGGAAAAGGGCCAGACCAGCAAACTACAGAAGTATAAATCAGGAGGCAGCGCCCAGCCATTCATTCATTCCTGYRTGAGCCATGCGGAAGCGCTGCCATAGCGACTYGTGCGAGGTGGTCTGCAGTGAGCCCGAGGACGAAGTGGGCRAGAAGGAAGTTAGSCATAGCGATAGAGTAGYAGYRRCCATAGCCGCCATAGCTGTAGGTGTGTGCGGGTGTGTGTGAGTGTGCAGAGTGATGCGTGTGAGGTATCCAGGGTGATCCTAGTGAGTGTGTGCGAACAGCAGTGTTGAGTGAGTGACGACAGAGAGTTGTACAGGCGATGAGCC
>BFEA01000321.1:237383-272805 GCA_003427395.1 Chara braunii | reverse complement strand
GAGGTTGGCGAGGAAGGAGGTGCCGGCAGCCATAGCTGACCAGAGGGTTGACCGGGCGTTGACCAGAGGGTTGACCAGAGGGTTGACCGGGCGTTGACCAGAGCGTTGACCAAGGCGTTGACCGGAGCTGCTGACTACAACTTTGACCAAGCTGGAGTTGGTATAATCTCGCCAAGCCCTTAGCCTATCCCCTCTTCCTATGGATGTGCACTCACCCTATGGTACTTGCTGAGTCTGAGTCTGTCTGTCTCTTCTTTTTGCATTGAGTCTCTTCTGTCTAGGTGATAGGACTCCGTGTATGAAGGATAGGACCTTGTTGACCAAACCCCTACCGGGCGGAGCAGGGCTAAAGACTGTGTCTGACGACGCGACTGTCCCGGAGGACACGAACCCTCCCAAGGACCGGTACTGACCGACGGGCTGCTCGGTGTGGTAGGCCCGAAATCCGAGATGTGGGCTGCACAACAGGCCGTCTACGTCTTGAGAGAACCTGCTGATCGCGTCGTCCTGTCTGCGACGTTAAAGAATTCTTGAGGAGTTACGGGGGATCTCCTTAAATGCCTCCTGATCAACAACAGGTTCTGTAGTGACGGCGGTAGTTTAGAGTCTAGGCTAGTGCCCCTAGTTGACAGGGTCTGAATCGGAGTGAAAGCCAGGTGGGTTTGACCGCAGGTGCTGGGCATCTGGGTCCGGATTGCAAGGACTGTGGTTGCGAAAGCTTCCGTCGGCCGTGGTAATCTGGCTGGAACGAAGGGTAGGATTATGTGGTCCATAGAGAGTCAGTACGAAGTTAGGTTAGTCTGGGGGGACGTCTAAGTGTTGAGGAGTGGAACCGTTACTTGGTTGTGCACCTATCACCATGGTTGACACGCGTACTGGAAAGAGTACCTCCCCTTATACAGCAGAAGAGGAGGCAAAGGCCGCCGCTATCCTAAAAGAGAGAAGAGAGAAGAAGGAGGCCAAGAAGAAGGCCTTGATAGAGGACCAGGCGGGGAAGTTGAAGAAGATTGAAAAGGAGATGGCCAGAGAGAAGGAGAGATTAAAGAAAGAAGAAGAAGAGAAATTAAAGGCGGTGGAAGAGGAGGATGAACAGGAGGACCCGCCGCTGGAGAGGAGGAGAAGGGAGCAAAGAGGGGAATCCAGTGGGACAAAAGATGAGCAGTTGGAGAAGAAGATTACAGAGTGGGTTGCAAATTTATCCCTGGGAGAAGAAGAGGAGGCACTAATGTATGTGCCCAGGGAAGAACAGGAGGCGGCCATGAAAGAGTGGGAGGCAGAAGAAGACCCACTCAAGCGTCAGGCCATAGAGGATGATAAGAGGATAGAATGGAAGTTCCGGCTGACGCGGGAGAGGAAGGCGAGATTGGAAGCGGTGAGTCAAGCGGCGAAGGAATTGGAGGAGGTAAAGAAACAGAGAGACCAGATGGTGACGCAGGTGGACTTGTTGGGGAAAATGGAGATCATGGCGAGGAATATAGAGCGCCTGACACAGGCTCAGGAAGAGCATTATCAGTTCACTAGAAGTCATGACATTGCACTGCGCTCAATACGGTTGGGGTTCAGGGAGTTTGCACGAGAGTTAGTGCCCGTGGTGGGCTTAGAGGTGAAGGCCTGTCTGGAGAACACAGAGCGCTATTGCACGGGTGCCATAGAGGGCGCCAAACTGGCCGCTCCCAAGGAGGAGGAAGTACGCCCTTGTAGGGAGCCTGTCAAAGTCAAATTCCCCGATTCCTACAGTGGGAAGAAGGAAGAAAACTTTGACAATTGGGAGGCTAACATTAAGACCTATGTGCACCTACAAAAGGTCTCCCCAGATGAGCATGTTCTGGTCGCCATTCACGCGCTAAAAGAGGAAGCCGCCAGTTTTGCCCGTTCCCTAGTCCGCGCTGCAAATTGCAACGATGATGTAGTTGCTTAGTCCGTGTTCACTCCCCTCGCTGATTTCCTTAAGTTATTGCACTAACGATTCACAGATGTTTCACGCAATGTCAAAGCCTCCGATAGATTGCAGACTATCCACTCTCGTCAGTGGAAGAGTGTCAGGGCACTCAAGGGAGTAATGGACGAGCTAGTGGCTGTGCCTGACCATGGGGTCACAGAGACCCAACTGGTCAACCTTTTCTACCGGGCCATGCCCGAATCGTTACGCGGGCACTTCTTTGAGAAGAGCCAGCAGCCTACCATGACCTATGATGCATTGAGCAGGGAAATGGTAGCTTTTGAAGTGCGGTCCATGCCAGTTTCCACTTTCTGGCACAAGGACCTTGACAAAGGGAAAAAGTGGAAGGGTCGCACTATCTCTGGGCAGATCAAGACCAAGGATTGTCTGCTCCTTACATTAGATGAGGGTAGTGTGGAGGAAGTCCCCTACGAGCAGATTGAGTGGGGGCTGGAGGAGGAGGACAGTAGTGATAGTCAGGGGAGGACTTACGCTGCTGTCGCGGCCGGAGGGAGGTCGCAAGGTAGAGGAGGAGGCCAAGGCCAAGGGGGCCGGGCCTCAGGTGGCCGTCCCCAGGGCGATCAGGGGGTTGGCGGTAGAGGAGGAAACCGCCAAGCGGGAAGAAGGGGTCGAGGTCCCCCGCAAAACCGTTCTGGCAACTGGTCACCTAATAGGGGTAGTAGGTCACCCTATAGGAGAAGTGGTTGGCACCAGGGCTGCCACAGGGCCGGCCTTGGGAAGACTTGGGTCTGGACCAACGCGTATGGCAGCAACGCGTGGATGAGGGGCAATACGTATTTTGCGGTGACCCTGGCCACATCATTCAATTTTGTCCAAAGTATAGGGAGGCCCGATGGGCTGCCCAATAGGCAAAAGGCAGCCGCTGGTAGGGGTCGCAACTGCCCTTACCATAAGGCCATGTGGGGAAATGAGCGCGAGCCGGCAAGAAACTCCCACACCACATGAGCCTATGGCAGAGGTTGCAGGTCGGTGCCTAAACAGTTGTCCAGAGACTGCTTGTGTTAGAGTCTCTTTAGGCACCTCCTTCACAGGCGTGGCTGATGAGATGAAGGAGAGGATGCCTGCCTGGGCCAAGATGAAGAAGGAGAGTTTTTGGTAGATGTGGAAGTTTTTAGAAGTAGAGTAGGAGCCCTTATAGATTCAGGGGCTACCCGCAGTTATATTAGCCGTAGAGCGCTGAAGAAGTTGAGGCTAGGGTTGAGAGTCCAAAAGTTGGAAGACCCCATAGTTAGTGTCCTCGCGGACAACCGCACTATGCGAGTTGAGGACTACGTAGAGAGAGACCTGCAGCAAAAGGTTAGAGACGTGTATCCGCAGGACCCTATCTATAGCGACCTCCTCAAGAAAGCCAAGGAGGCCCCCGAGACCAAGCCAGATTACCGCACTACTGATGGATTACTATTTGAGAAGACTAACGTAGTGGACAGACTGTGCGTCCCCAACAGTGAAGAGATCCGTAGTTTGATCCTAGGGGAATGTCACGATACAGAGGGACACTTTGGTTGGCAAAAGACTCTAGCCAACCTAATGCACGCGTGCACCTGGCCAGGAATGAAGAATGATTGCATAGAGTATGTTCGCAGTTGCAAAGTTTGCCAAAGGAATAAGACTACTACGCGTGCCCCGCTAGTTCTTCTCAGACCCTTGCCTATTCCGGACCAGCCAGGAGATTCAGTATCCATTGACTTTATGGATGCTAGTGTCAAGAGTAGGCACGACAAGAGCCAAGTCATGGTCGTAGTTGATAGATCAAATATGTTGTTTTTATTCCCATTGTCCATAGTTAGTGATAGAGACACCCGGTTCATTAGTCAGAACTGGCAGGAGTTGATGAGAGTCTATGGCTCCAAGTTGTTAATGTCATCTGGCCATCATCCAAAGACCAACGGTTAGACTGAACAAATGAATAAGATCCTGCAGCAAGTTCTGCGTATGTACATTAGACCTGATCAAGTCAACTGGGATGAGATGCTTCCAAAGGTAGCCAGTGCCTACAACAACAGTGTGCACTTGTCTACCTGTCGCACTCCCAACGAGTTACATAAGTCTTTCAGACCGCGTAGACCATTTGAAGGACTTAACCGGGATCAGATACAGAGGCTACCGCCTGGTACTAGGGAGTTTGCGCTACGACACGAGAAAGAGTTAGCTACCGTGACAGAGAACCTCAGGAAGGCCCAGCACCGAATGATAGAGCAAGCTAATAAGCACTGTCGCTCATCACAGTTTCAAGTAGGCGACTTAGTCTGGGTCAAGTCTAAAGAGTTTGCTCCTGAGGAGAACATCTCGCAAAAGTTACTGCCCGCGTATAGAGGACCGTGGCCAGTTCTAGAAGTCAAGGGCGGAGAGGATGGGCCGTCCTACATAGTAGAGATCCCAGCGCACCTCCACACCTACCTGATCTTCCATGCATCCAAGTTGTTGCCCTGCACAGTGACTGATCAGTTCCCATCGAGGAGGTCTATGATCCCTCCGGATATGGATGGGAGGTACGACATTGACGGCATCGTAGGTTAAGATGTGTTCAGAACAGGAGGTAGAGGTCATCCACAGAAACAATATAAGGTCCGATTTGCCTATCAGGAGCCAGAGGACGACCGCTGGTTTACGAGAACCGAACTTCTAGAGACAACTCCCGGCATAGAACCTATGAGAGAGATAAGAAAGGGAAAGGTCCTGCCTTGGACTGAATTATTCTCGGAGGACCTCAAATTTAGGCCTGCGGGAGTGAAACGGTTTTCACCTGTCAGCAGTAGCGAGTGCAGATCCCAGGGCTCGATCCCTAGTTCTCACCTTACCTGTGTACAGTATCGGTGTTGACCCCGAGTGTTTGAACCCGTGACCGGTGTTTTGATAGTTGTTGTTGTCTGTCGTAGGTCGGTGTAGGGGTAGGGGTTCGATCTGTAGACCTGTCGGATAGGAGTCCTAGTGAGTTCTAGAAGTCGTAGCTGTAGCCTGTCCGAAGGGTCAAGGTCGTAGCTGCTACAGTACCGAAAGGCCAAGTCTACAGACTTCCGGAAGTGGCCTTTCGGAGTAGGTCCACGTTTAGACAGAGGCAAGTGGGCAAGTGGTGGAGCCAACCTCAGTGCGTTGGCAGTGCGACTGCAGCGAGGTTGCGGTCCAACCCCATGCAGTCAGCATTACGGTCCAGTCAGTCCCAGTCCAGTCCAGCAAGTACCATATGGGACTGTGTGCATAATGGGCCAAGGGAAAAGGGCCAGACCAGCGAACTACAGAAGTATAAATCAGGAGGCAGCGCCCAGCCATTCATTCATTCCTGCATGAGCCATGCGGAAGCGCTGCCATAGCGACTTGTGCGAGGTGGTCTGCAGTGAGCCCGAGGACGAAGTGGGCAAGAAGGAAGTTAGCCATAGCGATAGAGTAGCAGCAGCCATAGCCGCCATAGCTGTAGGTGTGTGCGGGTGTGTGTGAGTGTGCAGAGTGATGCGTGTGRGGTATCCAGGGTGATCCTAGTGAGTGTGTGMGAACARCAGTGTTGAGTGAGTGACGACAGAGAGTTGTACAGGCGATGAGCCGCCATAGCCAGTGGAAGTGAACTTGTATCTGAACTAAGTTCTTGGTACTATATCTCTGAGTTCTGAGTGGGTGCCTGGCGCCAGTTTGCTGCGCAACCTGTTTGCATACGTGTGAAGTGTGAATGAATGCGAGTCTGATTGCACCAGGGGCAACTGGCAGTGGCGGCTTGGCTCCCGCATGGGTCCACAACCTGAACACTCGGTTGCCTTAGTCCGCAGTAGGATGGCAGAGAAGTGGAGTTGGGATGTGGGTGGAGACTTCCTTAAGAGGGGGGGGGGGCTTGCTGAGGCAGTGTTATGCCTCTAGATTGCCTCGGGGTTTGGGTAATGGATAAAGTAGTTAGATTAAGTTAGGTTAGGCTGTGAGAATAGGTACAGCTTTGGTGGGTTTTTTGAACTTTTTCCTATCTCTACCTTTAGCGCTTCCTTCTCTCTTTCTATCTTCCTCCCTGCCTTTTCTTTATAGCTCTGTTTCTTTGCTCTTAGGTTTTCTTGGGTTGGTTTTCCTCTGCTCCTTTCAGGACAGAGATTATCATTTCCTTTCTTTTGTTTTCTTTTTGTTTTCAACCCATTACTTTTCCTTTCCGGGATTTTGGGAGGACCCGGCCTCAACAACATTTCATGAGTAATAAAGCTACTGCTTTAAAAAAAAAAAAAAAAAGGTTTAACCAGAGAAAGGGCAAGAAAGGAGGAGGGGCTGTGACAGACTGTTTTGTGGGATCTTCACCAAACCCATTAGAAGCCGAACCCTTGAAACTTTTCAGAGTCCCATAAGAGATGACAGCATGCATAAGTGAGAACCCACCTCAACCCCAGTTACAGGGGGGTACCAACAGCCACTGTCCCACAGCTCGTACAGTGTGGTTGAGATTCAAAGTAGGTTATCAAAGCACGCACAGCGGACAAAAGACCCCACAGACTGCAGGTTCACACGAAATCACACCCCATCGAAAGTGAGCAGGACCCAGAAAGCCAAAATTTTTTTTTTTGGCACAGCCAGAAAAAAAAATCGCGACACACCCGTGGGATTGGAGGAGTGACACGGCCGCCTGGTGATGGGCCCGACGGCTGCCGGTATAAGCCTGTTATGACCCTGGCCAATTTCGAGATACACATCCATCAGAAGGTACAATGCCATCCAATTGCAGAAAGAAATGAATGAACTTGGGAGGAGAGAGAGAGGATTAGAAGAAGAAGAAGAAGTAAGAAAGAAGAAGAAGAAGATGTACACCCGCAAAGACAATGACAAGGCTCTTCTTCTTCGCCCACCAACAATCTCCTCCTCCTTATCTCCCCCTCCTCTTATTCATACAAGAAATAATAATACAATGTTGAATGACTGGTCCAGAATCAATGTCCGAGTCCCTCTTCTACTGCAGGTATCACTCAAGGTCCACCATAGCCATGGCCGCCTCTCCCACTCTTCCTCTCATAGGCCGAGGCTATGGCGTACTACTAGGCCTTGCTCAGATGTCCAAAGGACAACCCAAAGCAGCTATGGCTGCTCCAGCTCAGGCCGCCATGCCCAGCCCTGCCTTGAAGCTTCTTGGTGTGGCTCTCCCCGGCTGGGGACTCCTTGCTGCAGCGCCCACCAAGGTGATGAAGATGGCTGCCACCATAGCCAGGTAAGTACCCCTGGCGCTCCTCCCCCTTCCTTCCTCCTTCCTCCTTCTTCCTCCCTCAAGTCCTTCTCCTTCCTCCCCAGCAGCGCTGCTCCAGCTTAGCGCTGCTCCAGCCAGCGCTCCACCAGTGTGTCGCCAAACTTGCACACCGAAAAAGAGGCCGGGTCTTCTGCCCGGCCTGAAGATATAGCGGCCTGCTTTGCCTCTTGGGCGTGACTTCCAGGCCGCTGGCCTTCCCAAGCAACCAGTACCTCCTCCTTTTTTGGAGGGAAACATCATTGCAGACTCTGATATTGCCCCTACAGGCCCTAGACTCAGACTGGTACCCGCTAGACCTAGCCTACACTACCGGTCTCTAAAAATGCCACTTTTGTCTTCTTCTGCTCGGCCTCCAGTACCTGCATATTTACCCCCCTGCCGGGTGCGGTACCGGCCTACCCGCTACTTGAGTGCTTTTTCCCCGCTGCAACCCTTCGAAGCCACGGCCACAGGTAAGTACCGGCCCTGAGGGCCCAACGAACGAACAAGTGCCCCGGCGGGCCACACACACACACTCATACCAACCAGCACTCAGACAGGCACAGTCACACACACGCAAGCCAACCAGCACTCAGACAGACATGCAGTCCAGCAAGCACACACACACACAGACTTAGCAGGCGGGGAACTCAGTAGGGCATTCAGTCTATGAGCAAAACTCAGAAATCAGCTGTGTGTTTCAGTCCGTGTTTGGACGGGTTATCACAAGCCTGACCATTACAGGGAGGTAGCGAAGTTGTTTATGTATGTATGTATGTATGGTCACAGAGAATTCCCGTGTGAACCTTAGCACTGTGTATATATTGTCATAGAAATTCCCGTGTTAACCTTACCACTGTCTATGCTGTATGTTGTCACAGAGAATTCCCCTGTGCACCTTCCAGAGTTGTCGTTTTTTCTGGGTCATCAGAGTATAAAAAAGTGATCAAAGAGGTGCAAAAGGCAATACTTCCTATCAACCGTATTTTCGAGTTAAGAATAAGTAAAACGATGAGGGCCCCTAAAAGAGGCAAGGCACAAAAGGGAGAAAAGGACAAGAAACGGGGGGGGGGGGGGGGGTGGGGGTTACATCGTGTTCCGTCAGAATATCACCGACTCATGAGGAGACTGAACATCCTCAACAGTCTGCAGAGTCGCTTACCGATCATGCATGGAGACTGATGGAGTGCTAAAAATTGACTCATGCAGAGTAATTTTCTGAGGTTTGAAGATCCGAATCTCGAGTAATGAGCAGTATTGCACGTCGGCCTCATTGGTCTGCCGTCAAAATGAAACTGAGTAATTAATTTTCGTCAGAAGAAAGATAGACATATTACAGAACAAACTATTAAGCAATTCACATTGGACTCAGTCTGGCTGGGGGAGTTCTTGGGGAGGTGAACTGGCCAGGGGAGGGGCGGCCAGAAGCGCCTCTCGAGCGGGACTTCCATGCTGTGCTACTCTGGTCTTCGCATATTTGTGTGCATTCGCGCATTGTGTTCATGATGTGTTCGGGCTATGTGTATCTGCTTTGCTCTCAAGCCTCCACCACGAGCCTGCCTCAGATCTCCAAGTCTCTTGTCTGATCCCTTTCCTGTCCAGGGGAGGGAGGGCCAGAAGCGCCTCTCAAGCGGGACTTCCACGCTGTGCCCTTGTTGATCTTCAATGGTTTAATGTGGGGGAGGTATGACACGAGTTCAATCAAGGGCACATGAATGGGGTAGAGGATAGCTTGATAGGTATTGTACTATTGTTGTATCGGGCGGCCTATCTCAGGCTGATGAGGCATATCCTGCATAGATTATTTTTGTATGAACATATATTATCTGGTTTCATATTTTGTAAGGGACGCTGGACCCGATTTCCAGCAGGTGCAGCTCCCCATAAATGGACAGGCTTCATCAGTAAGGCAGCTCAGTGTGCATGCTCTTACCATCATGCCTAGCTGTGCTGAATAGTTTGCAAAAAAAAAAAAAAGAAGAGTCGACCTTCAAGGCTTTGCACACACATCTAAATAATAAATATTAACCGAAAGAAGCCAATCAGATACACAACTGGAAGATCAATGCCACGGGATTTTTTTTACCGTCACAGAAGTGGTACTAAATAAGATTCGATAGCAACACGACTTCTGTAGCCCTTTGACGCGTTGCCGCTCAGGGCATGTCACTCAGAAACTGTCCCCAATTAACATACCCTACTTTCTTCCGCCAAATAGAACGTCCAGTCATTGCAGCCGTATGGAGCACCTTTCAGTCCAGATGCAGCTAAAATTACCGTACGTCGTTCTATTCGGGTGAAGACGGTAGTCCTACCTCCTAGCACTCTACTTATATGTGTTAAATCCAGATACCTTTGGCGACACTCCTGTCGAGTCGTGCCATTGCCGTTGTAAAAACCTGTAGCTGGGCGTTGGGATTCAGAATGGCCAAACCACAGGTAGTCACTAGTACTGCTGCCACCATGCTCAGTGAAAACCTTTTTTTTTTTTTTTTTTTCCCTTCTCAGTAAGTTTTCAGTACTTTTTAAGTTTTTAGTAGTTTTTACCCCCCCCCCCCCCCCTTTTTTTTTTTTTTAAGACAACACTCAGATCTTTATATTCCAAAAACAGGTCCATGCCGGGGACCTCACAATTCAACCATGGGTTATCCTGGGAGCATTACCCAGTTTAGCTTACGGGCCACTGCTCGCCACAGACTCCAGTCTGTCTTGGACTTCCATTGAACCCTCAATCTCTCTCTAATTAATCCTCTACCATACCACGCTACCCTTATTCTAGAATCTAGACGAAGCTCTGTTTCTGAAAATCTCCTTCTTCCTCACTTCCTACCTAAGGAGTAAGCCCCTCTCTACTTGGCCTCTGTTCTATGAGTTTCTTACCTTAAACCCTAAAACCCTAAACCCTAGTTAGAGTTCTTACTACCTTCTTCCCCCGAACATAACGCATATGCATTGTAACACGGATACAATGCATAGGGTGCGTTCTATTTGAATACAACGCACACGTGTTCTATTCGAATAGCTTTAATTTTCAAACACAACGCATATGCGTTCTATACCTTCCATTCATTTTTTTTTTGGGTTTTTTCAACTTTTTTGAAAACTCGAATACAACGCACATGTGTTATGTTCGGGGGAAGAAGGTAGTCTCCTACTATCCATTTCTCGAATTTATGCATGTCATCCCCTTGCACAGGGGCCATGCTAGCTAATCTTCTCTGTATCGTTCCAACTCTTAGGGACAACAAGGCTTTCAGATACTTCAGTCCTCCCCCCCCGTCTTCACCCGAATAGAACCCCTGGTCATTATCGTTGCATCTGGACTGAAAGTTGTCCCCTATACAGCTATGATGACAGCGCGTTCTATTCGGTTCTAGGATGGTAGTTGTGGCTTTCGGGGAAACCCACTCAGCATTCAGAATCCCCCCGCAGAGAGAGGAGGCTGATCCTCTCGTTGTGTCTGCACGACTCCGCAGGCTGTATGGTTCCTGTTACTTCGTTCAACAACAGTTCACCTTACTATTCAAATTGACAACATAGTGACACAGTAGACATACTATATTTTCTTCTCCCTACCATTTCTCTATGCTCGCATTGGTCGGTACGACACCGATTCTTCCTTTACTGCATGAGGGAATGCCTGAGAAAGTTAGAGAAACCAAAAATCTTCAAACTTGACTCTTGGTAATGGAATCAAATTCAATCAATGGATTATGGATGGATACAAACTTTAAAAGCCAGCGTGCTGTAGCACAGACCGCTGCCATTGCTGTGACATTGAAACTCAGAACTGAAGAGAGAGAAGACATGGACGGGTCACGGACATCTGTTAAAACTGGAAAGATACTGAGACGAATAGCATGGGCCCGGCGCAATGATGACTGACATAAATCAAGACGTCGTAGAAATTAGAAGTGGAAAAACAAGTGCAATAACCCGTTCGTTATGCCTTATAACCTGTCTAAGGACCCAGGCCCGACAATGGCCTAGGCCGCAGCACGTAGAGGCAGGACCCCAAATGTTGGATTCAGGGGCCCTGTGCCAGACAGTTGACGAAAAGTCAATCTTCCACGGCCCTCAGTCAAAGTCACCATGGACCCATCCCAGGCCTGCGGTCAGACACACACACACTTGTTTGTATGCAGGTACGAAGAAAGCATTCAGGCCAAGTGGAAGTCTGCAACTGTATCGGATCCAGGCCGTCGGCTGTGAGTCAATCTGAGCCGCCGTGGGTGGGAGACCTGAGGCAGGTCTACCCCGTCAAATCCTACATGAAACCCTGCCTCCAGGAAGTCGACATTCAGTCTTGCTATGCTGACTTGACCCGGGCTTGATGCTAGCAGGATGCTGGCTTGATGCTGGCTTGATGCTGGCTGGACGCTGACTTGACGCTGGCACTGTGGACGACAACGCGAGACTGCTGCTTGCAGGCTGACGCCTTCCTGATTCGGCGCCAGCCTCTGCTGACGTGGTGCAAGCCATGCTGTCTTCGACATTGCTGATGTGGCGCATGCCATGCTTTCCTCATAGCCGACGTGGCATTGGCCACACTATCTTCATTGCTGAGTTGGACGCGGCAAGGAGGGAGATCGGGATCTGTGGATGATTGAGAGAGAGAAGATACTTACCTGCTGGTGATGTCGATACTGTGCGCTGCTGAACGTCTTCACGGGAGAACAGTGCCACGCGGCACTTTGATGTGATCAGGATCTGTCAGGCTCGTTATTGGATACTGTTCACTGACGTGGAAGCGAGGGAAGCCGGGAGAAGGAGAGGGGATGTTGGGCTACTATCTGTGTGGTCATTGATTGATACCATCTCTTCCAGGTTCTCATCTGTCTAATCGCCCTCTCCTCTCTTCGTCTATTGGATACGAGACATTGTATTGGAGACATCGTTCAGCGCAGAGATTTCTTGTACTTCGACATCTGACGAGTATCTTTCAGACTGGGTTCATTACACAAGACTGTTTTGGGCGTGGGAAGGTCCTTTGTCTCAGCCGGAGTTAAAGATAATGGTAGGTACTTGCGTGGGAGCCAGTCCCAGTGAGGCTTGGCGAGTTGTATTGGCGCTGTCCATGGGGTCACTCAGTGAGCTTCCATACGCCTGGTCATTATGAATGTACCAGGACTGAAAAGTGCACCAAATACAGCGATAATGACCGGGCGTTCTATTCGGGTGAAGACGGGTAGTTTCGGCATGTCCCCCCTCTACACTACCCAGTTTCCCGGTGGCCCAACGTCTCCTTGGTGAATTTATCTAAGATATCCTGTTTTCTGTGGGGTCGTCCTTGATACGCTTGAGCACACAATATGCCAGTCTGTCTGGTATTCAGTCCACAAGGGCTTAAACAACCGACTAAAGGAAGACAGGGGTCCATGGGTAGGGTTTAGGGTTTAGTCAATGGACTCAAGCCCAATGGGACAGCCTCAACGCTCTAGAGCCTCGTGGATAGCCGACAGATCGAGTAGCTGAGAGGAGAAGGAGGCACATAGGAAACAGAGGGAGTGACAATGTTATCAGAGGTCCTGTGGTTATTTGGGAGTTGTTCTTTTCCTGGTCACATCGTAAGCGAAACTGGCTGATGCTGCCAAGATAATTCCGGGTCGAATTGTGAGGTCCCCGGCCTCGATTTTCAATCTATGAATGAAAGAAATTATTCTGCTTTGTTAAAAAAAAAAAAAAAAAAAAGGGAAGGGGAAGGGGAAAAACAAACAACAAAAAAAAGAAAGAGAGAAAGAAAGGTAAGGAGGAAGTATAGGTCAGTTCGGTTGAAGATTAATTTATTAAATTATAGAATTGGGGTCGTAAACCGCTTGTACACAGTCCCAGACTTGCAGGGAAAAAAATCAGTTTGTAGCGTGCGGAAGTTCTGGAGGCTCGGGGCTACGGGACCACAGTGGTTGGCAGCACCGGCCAAAGAAGAAAATGTGTGTGCGCCGCTGGCGATTTGGCGAAGCTTGGTGCGCAGTGCGGCGACGCGCCTCCATGCCCGGGTGTACCGGTGGGTTAATACTGGCTTATCATCCTTTCGGGAAGGAAAAAGAGAAAAAAAAGGAGGTATTATTCTACTATATAATAGCTTATATAGTTACTGCTGCATACCAACAAAATCTTGGAAAAGAAAAAAAAGAAGGATAGCCGCCTGGAGTACGAGTCGCCAGTGTGGCGTTTTCTCAAAAAAAAAAAAAAAAAAAAAAAGGCAAACTTCTGATAAAGGTAACACGTATACAACTTACTTAACAAGGGGCCTCGCTCCGCTACACATCGCTTGACATGCATTTGGATGCTTTCTTGACCGGATACATTCAAAATGTTGAACTCATCCGGATGCACCTGGTCCAGAAAGCGTCCAAATGCATGTTGAGTGTTCTGTAGTGGAGCGAGGCCCAGGTAGTAATGACTTGATGAGAGCGGATGTTACAGGGGAATTGAGAAGTAATGCTAAGAACTGAAAATCACTCCTCCAGGAACAGCAATTTTCTTAAAATCCTCCCCCCTCTCCTCCCCCCCTTCCCCCCCACCCACCCCCCAACCCCCTCTCTTTTCCTGTTAGAAAGCGGCGATGGAGTTCGAATCCAGATGAAACAAGAATGAACTAAAACCTGAACTTCCTGGGGCCGCTCAGCTTGGAAAAACAGCAATTTTATTTTTCTCTTTTTGTTTCCTTTTCCGTACGGTACTGTTGACACGGCGTTTTCCTAAAGCAGCTGTGTTTTCTTGGTGATTGCAGTTGCATTGGATGATTGAGCCATAGCGTGTAAAGATTCTGGATTTACATGGCGTGTTCCTAAAGTCACAAAGACCTGCTCCTCTCAGCAAGAAGGTTGCTGGAAACCGGTGGCACACAGCGCACAAAGTATAGAGTATGGTGGGACTTCCCTGCTGAACTACGGTCAACGACATGCCCTGCAAGTTTGACTTTGATTGTGGCTTTGGGCCGCTCAGTGAGGAAACTGCCTCTGCGTGTGATTGCGACAAGTGTGAAAGGGGGTGATGGGATCAAACTGTCATGCAGCTTTTTTTTTGCGGTCGCATCGAGCAGCAAACGGCAGATGAAACCTGGGCCGTCCGATAAAAGGTCTGGTCAGGACGAGACGCAGTCGAGACGGCCAGATAATCAGTCTGATGACTACGATCAGGATGAGATGATTCCTTCCCTGTCTGTCTTAGAGGAGCAGATGGAGCAATGGTGGCCGCCGCAGCAGAAGAAGAAGAAGAGAAACCGCAATCGGACGGAGTATGAGTTGACGGGATTCAACTTTGAACTTTGTGCAGAAAATGGTGAATGTGCGGAATTATGGGCCAAACACGGTGTACAGTCTGAACGGGATGATCGTGTTGCGCGAACGAGTTTCAGAACCACAGAAAGAAGGATGTCCGTGCCGTTGTCAATGGACTCAAAACACGCTGGAGTAGGGGTGGGGGTAGGGGTAGGGGTAGGGGTAGTTGGTAAGGAGGATCTTGCTTGGAGGGGCTCTTTTCTGTCTCTCCCTTTGCCCTTTCTGGTTGTGCTAAGCATTCTGAGTGAAGGACTGGTCTGGCATGAACCCTCTGGTCTCCTGGCGAAGGCCGAAGTCCTCTGTCACTCAAATCAGTACCGTTGCGAAGGCGAAGACCAATGGTGCATTGACGGGAACAAACGGTGCGATGCGACATATGACTGTCCCGATGCGTCTGACGAGAACGGCTGTCATTCGTGTCCCGGCTTCCATTGCCGGAACAGCAAATGCATACCAAGTAAACTGCAGTGCGATTCTGAGGACAACTGTGGAGATGGATCGGATGAACTCGGTTGCCCTTCCCCATCTGCTCCCCTACCCTCTTCTTCATTATCACAGTCCCCTTCATCTCTTCCTCCCTCAAGTTCTTTGCATCCTGAGATTCTTGATGGCAATTCCTCCTCCTCCTCCTCCTCCTCCTCTTCCTCCTGTGCCTCCCCGCCATCCTCATCTAGTACCTCATCCCCCTCAGCAATCATGAGCAGCGAGTCGGCATCATCAACACCATCGTCAGCTTCTCCACCCTCCTCTCCCATATCTCGTTCACCACCCTCCTCGGTGTCTTCATCGTCTCCATCTGGCGATTCATCTTCCTCTTCAGTGCTTCATGCCCTCGTCCCCCCATCGTCACAACCTTCCCGAGGAGTTTCACCGAAATGCAACCCTGCAGAAGGTGACCCTTTTGGACAGGTGAGCATCACAAACTATTCAGGCCAAGCATACGAGGGCTCGCCTGGAGAGGCAGCAGGTCAAAGCGCATCTTCCAGGGCAAACACCGTGAGATCGTCCGTCGTGGCTGGTAGTCAAGCTGCAGCCTCGGCAGATCAACCTTATTATTATAGTAAAGGGAGTAAGCTTCCACTCATCTTAATAGCCTGTGGAATGTCAGTACTTGGACTTGTAGTGTGTTCGTGTGTGGTTTGCTTTTACATTTGGCGAAACCTGGCTCTGCGAGTAGGGAACACGATTGGCAAGCAATCTGAAGAGGATGGTGTCTCGTCAGCGTCTGATTTTTCTGATTGAAATCAATATCAAGGTGTATTATAATTTGTCCCCTCCTCCTCCTCCTACTACTACTACTACTGTTACAGCTGCTACTACTACCACTACTATTACTACTACTACCACTGCTTCTACCATTGCTTCTTATACTCCTACTACTACTGCTACTACTACTGCTACTACTACTGCTACTACTACTGCTACTATTACTGCTACTACTACTGCTACTACTACCGCTAGCTGCTGCTCCTGCTGCCGCTACTAGTACTGCTGCTACTACTACCGCTACTACTTCCGCTGCTGCTGCTGCCGCTACTGCTACTGCTGCTACTGCTACTACTGCTACTGCTACTGCTACTGCTACTGCTACTGCTGCTGCTACTGCGGCTACTGCTACTGCTACTGCCACTGCTACTGCTACTGCTACTGCTACTGCTACTGCTACTGCTACTGCTACTGCTACTGCTACTGCTACTGCTACTGCCACTGCTACTGCTTTTCACTTCCTCGTTTATTGTCACCTTTGTTGTTTGTCTCTTTCACCCCCTTCTCGTCGCCCTTTCCTTTGCTTGTTTTCTCAAAATGTGGATGCTTGTACATCAAGTATGAGAGGGTTTTCTCCTTCCCTCTCATCTATTTTCATACTCCCCCACTCCTCTTTCCCCTGTGTCCATCTGTAACTCATCCTTGTGTAAAAAGATCACTAAGCATTCATGTCGGCTAGGCAGTATCACTTTTTTTTTTTTTTTAACTAATTCACGGAACTTCGATATCTAATTCCCAAGTTAATCAACCCTTTGTTTCACATCGAGCCACTGTGAAGGCCATGTAATCCAGCGCTCCTGTCTTTTTCTTTTCTTTTCTTTTCTTTTCTTTTCTTTTCTTTTCTTTTCTTTTCTTTTCTTTTATTATATATGGAGAAACAGGACCTTATGGTCCTGACTGCAATGTTTTCTGGGGAGCAGGAGTTCAGTTCCCTTTTGCCCCCAGCAAGTCATCGACAACATCTCAATGCACTCATGCTCCTCTCTGTCTCCCCTGGCCCTGTTCACTTGTTTTTCCCTCTGCCCTCTGCCTTCTGCCCCCTACCTGCTAACCTCCCCTTCATCCCCTAGGTTCCCCCCCTTCCCTTACCTTCCCCCGCTTCTCACAACCATTAGAATCTTTTCTAAGGAATTTAGGACGGTTCTCATTCCAATTACCGGACTCGAAAGAGTTCCGTAATTATTATTTACCGTCTCTACTTCCCTATGTCAGGATTGGGTAATTTTAATTTACGCGCCGTTTGCCTTTCTTGGATGTGGTAGCCATCTGTTTCTGAAGTTGGCAGATTTTATTTATTTATTATTATTATTTAATTATTATTATTATTTTTAATGGAAGTAAGAACTACAATGAATTGAGAGAAGTTGGGACCTTCAATGTGTGCTTTTTTTTTTTTTGTTGTTGTTTTTCACTGTGGTAACTTGTTTCTTGAAGTTCTGTGGTGGAAGAAATAACCGAGCGCAGGATGTGCTAGCTACTCTTGTCCTGAGCTTCTTTCCTTAAAACTTAGTTAAGTGGAAATGAATAACACTGGGAGTCTAGGAGGAAATCTGAGAAATGCTATAAATATTAAATAAAAAATTCAGTCGAAGACCAATAATGTACGTTATTGTCTTTGACCGAATTTTTATTTATTAAATTTTGTGCGAAGAACCATGTTAAAAATCCGCACCAGAAACACTCACGGGTCGTAACTTTTGGCCTAGTCAGTGTTCAGGTGTCAAAAGGTTAAAAAACAAAGTGCACCCTGTGGACCCCTGTACCAGTACACTAGAGACAGACTTTAGGAAAGTCAACAGCCAAAGGCCCAACTCGGGCTCCGTAGGCAAAGGGTTGTAAATTTCTCAAGAATCAACCACGACCACAGATGTCACATATCCAATGGCTCAGTGCAGATTTCAGAAGTTTCGAAGACCCACAAGGTCAAGGCACAAACTGGCCGTCAACAAATCTTTGCCGTCCCGTCCAGATCGAGAGATCTCAGCCCCATGAGGAGGCAAAAGAAGGCAGGCCGGGCCGA
Source organism: Chara braunii (assembly GCA_003427395.1). Lineage (NCBI taxonomy): Eukaryota > Viridiplantae > Streptophyta > Charophyceae > Charales > Characeae > Chara > Chara braunii. The sequence continues at coordinate 255,100 of BFEA01000321.1, read as the reverse complement.
GTCGACACATTACAGAAGAGCGGTCCGCCCCAGTTGACTCATTCATTCCTGCCTCGCGCTGTTTGATGACGGAGCGCTGCTCCGAGAGCGCTACCGTCTTCACCCGAATATAACGCCCAGTCATTATAGCTGTTTTTGGTGCAACTTTCATCCCAGATACGTCAATAATTACCGGGCGTTCTATTCACGCGAAGACGGTAGCACTGAGGAGGCAAAAACAGACTAATGGCTCAGTGCAGATTTAAGAATTTTCTAAGACCCACAAGGTCCAGGCACACACTGGCAGTCAACAAATCAAATCTGGGCCGTCCAGATCGAGAAATCTCAGCCCCATCAGGAGGCGAAGGACGCCAGGCAGGCCGATTCAACATTACAAAAGACCGGTCTGCCACAGTTGAGTCATTTGTTCCTGCCTCACGCTGTTTGATGCTGGAGCGCTGGTGCTGAGGCGGTGGAAACAGACTGCTGGCAAGAGGAGAGAGTGAGCATCAGTGATTGTAGCGGTAGCTAGACTAGAGGTGCCCATTGCCCTGCACCATAGCTTAGGTGCAGGGAATGAATGATTATCATCCCGTATTTCATGAATGGATGGAGGCAGCATTGACTACCCCAGGGGAGACGGGGGGGGGGGGGGATGTCACAGAGCAGGTGAAGAAATGGGGGCTGCCTGAGTTACCTCGTCACCCTGCTGTAGGGCCCGATCCACAAAACAGAACTGGCTAACTTCCCGCAGCACAACACATTTTGAGTGCAACCTGCACTTTTAACCCCAGACCATACCTACTCCAAGGAGGCAGATGGAGACCGTGCAAACTACCCCTTCACCCAAAAGTGGGGTGCTGGATCTGTAGAGAAAACATAATGTTGTTCTTGACTAATCTAGCTCTTGCCAATCAACTGACGCTACCGCTTCACCCATATACAGGGCGGCGACAGCCCATAGCATAGGACCTGGTAGCTAAACATTGCAGATTGCAGAGAGTAGACTGAGTTTCAGCTGAATAAGGAACAACAAAACACCTCTTCCTATACACTGCCATACCAACTCATAGGGACCAAGCATAAGGAAGAGGGAGGGAAAAGGGTCTGGGAAGTCCGATAGAGGCCGAAGGGGTACAGAAGGATCCAGCGACAGCCCATAGCATAGGACCTGGTAGCTAAACATTGCAGATTGCAGAGAGTAGACTGAGTTTCAGCTGAATAAGGAACAACAAAACACCTCTTCCTATACACTGCCATACCAACTCATAGGGACCAAGCATAAGGAAGAGGGAGGGAAAAGGGTCTGGGAAGTCCGATAGAGGCCGAAGGGGTACAGAAGGATCCACATTTGTCCAATCATAAAATTTTGGGCGGTAGTCTCTTTGGAATTCATCCCTCTGCTCATCCCCCTCTTCTCTCCTGTCCCCACTCCATTTGATCTGTCCTAACTTACCCCCTTAAACCCCCTTTGATTCTAACTTCTAAGAGATAGAATGCATGGTTGGTTCATTCATTGATTACTGCCTTTTCTTTTCTCTTATTAGCTTAGCATGTGAATGTTTTCATGTTTTTTTTTTTTTTTTTTTTTTTTTTTGGAAATCATGGTTGGTTCATTGATTATGCCTTTTCTCTTTATAATGTAACTTGGACTGGTTCATGCATGCTGCCTGAGAAAGCGATTGCATATATTCTCGAGAATACTCCTACCCCGCCGAGCCCCTTGATGATTGAGGAGCCTCTGATTGCACCTTGCTCCCATTCCCTTACGATGATAATAGAAGACACATGTGTCAGTGGGATGTGCGAGAGGCGGCGGCTTGGCTTTGCAAGCCTTATCCCTTCCCTGATGAAACATATAGTTCAGGTTATGTGGGATTTGTGATTGCGGCAACTGCTTTCCCTCCTTACTCTGTGTTTTTGCTTTATCGCAAACTCACTGTCATTCTTTTTTCTTTTTTAACAATCCGCCCGCGACAACAGGAAGGAGTGATGGTAAGAGCATACACTCCTACCTATCTTGCAGGGGACTCCAGTCTATTGGTGGGGAGCTGTCTGTCACCTGCTGGAAAACGGGTCCAGCGTCCCCTGAGATACAATATTCTGATTATGGATCAGCATGTGCTGGGAACCGGGCCCAGCGTCCCTCCTGAGACTACTGGTCCACCATAGCTCCCTTTTGACTGGTTACTCTGTGTTCTAACTTCTAAGTGTATATGGGAGGATCAGTACCACTGGTGGGGTCTTACTTACGTAGGCCGCACATGCAAGAGAAAGGTAAATGATGAGCTCACTTGAGAGATCGTAGACCCCAACAGAATATTTCCAGAACTGGATGCCGCCCTTAACATCACATGGAACCATGGAGGAGCACGAAACCTGATTGGCAGAGGAAACCCTTCAGTGTCTTGAAGGTCCCCGTGCCACCTGCCCCACCGCAACCACAACCACCTTGCCCTACCCGAAGCCAACTGCTGGCTCTGCCAGGCCCCCCGCAACCACAACCAACCGTCCTCCGCGGACCGCCGTGCCACCTGCCCCACCGCAACCACAACCACCCTGCCCGACCCGAACCCAACTGCTGGCTCTGCCAGCCCCCCCGATCCAACAATCTCCCGGCCTCCCATAGCCACACCCACTATACCTACCATGCCTGTGGTCACCGTCCCCCTCTCCCTTGCCCTTTCCCCCTCTCTCCACCCCTCCCCCAGCCACCTTACCTCCCTTTCCCCCACCCGCCTTTCCAACCGCTCGACACACAATCACAACATCGGCACAGGTCGCCGGGGACAAGAAGGACTGACGAAACACCGCAGAGTCGCGGGGCACAAGAACAAATCAGCAGAGCGAAGACGTATGGGGACCAAACACCTCAGACTGTGAAAGCTTCTGAATCAACAGCGGGTGTTTGAGGGAGCTCGACACCGTCAGTTCGAATCTTCCCCCGGTTGGACCGGGGCGGATCGGAGAATAATCCGACACGCAATGAACAGCGGATGCAGGAAAGACGTGGATTCAGCCACGACAAACCTCAGCCTGAAGAGAAGGGTTAGGGTCTAAATGCTCCAAGGGTTTAGGGTTTAAAGGGCTCGTCGGCTCGACGGGAGGAGATTGACAGATTTCTCAACTGTGAGGGGGGAAGACGCTAACTTCTCCACACTCACTTCTGGTGGCCTGCTTCAAGTCTGAAGCCTCCGAATCAACTGCGGAGGACCGACAGTCAGGAGACAAACACACAACGATTTCGGCCACAACAAACCCAAGGCTGAAGAGAAGAGTCAGGCCGAGGGTGTAAATGCTCCAAGGGTGTAGAGTTTAAGGGGGTCGATAGGTGGTGAATGACACATATTTCACCTGTAAAGGGGGAGGATGCTAACAACTACACGACCACCTCTGGCGGCCTAGTTCAAGGCTGAAGAGGCAAACCCTCGCAATCAGACTCGTTTTCTTCTTCACTTCGCATACATACAAACAGATAGCAATTCACACTGGCGCCAAGCGCCCACTCAAAGCTCTGAGATATGGAAACCGAGAAAACAGTTCAGACACAAACTTGCTTCATCAGGCTATGGCTCATCAGCGCCTGTACATTCCAACTCTTGATACTGTGTCCAATACCACTGTTCGCACATACTCAACTCTGGATCACCCTGGATATCCCACACGCATTCACTGTATCACACACTTGTACACACACACTAACTCCTAACACTAGCTATGGCGGCTATGGCCGCCGGCTACTACTGCCTATGGACACTCTGCCTTTCTGCAGCCCACTTCGACTTCCGGCAACCTGCAGACCACCTCGCACAAGCCGCTGTGGCAGCGCTTCCGCATGGCTTACACAGCGAATGAATGAATGGCTGGGCGCTGCCTCTTGATTTATACTTCTGTAAGTCGTTGGTCTGCCCTTTTCCACCGGGCCCATGGTGCACACAGTCCCTCATGGTACTTGCTGACTGTGCAAAGTGAGACTGGGACTGGGTACCGCTGACTAAGCGAAGTTGGAATCCACCACTTGCCCACTTGCCTCTGGTCTGCTGTGTAAAATGTGAGAAGAAACTTGAAAGGCCACTTCCGGACCTTCCGGAAGTTTGCGGACTTGGCCTTTCAGGACTGTAGCAGCTACGACCTTGCCCTTTCAAGACTGTAGCAACTACGACCTTGACCTTTCAGAACTACAACAACTATGACCCCTATGCAGGCATGACCCCTACTTCGACAGGTCTAAGGTTCAAGACCCGACAACTACTCAGACCTACGACAGACAACTCTCAACTACTCGTACAAAGGTCACGGGTTCAAGACTCACAGAGTCGATTTGATACAGTACACAGGTAAGGTAAGGTAAGGTGAGATCTGGGGATCGAGCCCTGGGATCCGCATCTGTGTCTGCAAAAGGTGAAAACCGTTTCACCCCCCATAAAAAAGCTACAAATGAACCCAGTAGAAGACTTCTCAGGGAAGGGCTGCAGACTCCTGGAATGCAGCAAGACTACGGAGAGAAGGGATAAATAGGACAAAAGCAAGGACTTGGCGCTTCTGGGAAAGGGGCTACAGTCTTCACCCGAATACAACGTACCGTCATTATAGCTGTATTTGGGGAAACTTTGAGTCTAGAATCTAGATACAGTGATAATGACCGTACGTTATATTTGGGGGAAGAAGGTAGGTCGGTACTAAGGACATAGTTCAACGAAGGGAGGGCATCACTCGCAGCCCCAAGGGAAAAGTAGCTCTGAGATAGGAAGACTAATAATGGCTATAGCTCGGACATGTGACACTACAATGCTGTTTCTAAAAGGGTTGCTGGACCCGGTTTCCAGCAGGTGCCGCTCCCCACCAATAGATGGAGCAGCCCACTGGCCGAGTCCTCAATCCCGGCGGTTCTGCTACCACCGCCACGATAGTGGACTTGCAAAAGGGCTTTTGTGTGAAAAAAAAAACAAAAATAAAACAAGTGCGAGTGCACCCGCACCGAGCTTTGTGACCTGATGTGGTCTCACCCACAACGGTTACCTCTCAATTCGAAATGCAAAGGCAGCAGTGCCGCATCCATTGCCAATAACGCCCCTGCGCTGGCGAGGCTAACGTGACCCGATTTCCTTTACATATTAAAAAGTTAAAAAACTGTCATTCAGATATTCTGTCCCCTTCCTCCTTTCCCTTAGGATTTTGTCCCATCCCTATTTCTTTCCTGCCGTCGCTTCATTCAAAATTGTCCAATCTTCTTCCCCACTAGACACCAACGGAGAACTCGCAGGTACCAATACAGGGAGATTACTCCGCACCGACACATCCCAAAAATCCTTGGGACACCCCCTTTTAGCTCACTTTTCGGGCACACACTCGAGTCCTCGACCAGAAAGCAGCGTTAGGCGTGAGGTTGTCCGTCACAGAACCAGTTGTTTTTCTCTATCTTCTTTCTGTTGGTTTGGCGAGCTTGCCTGGAGATTGTGATTGCATCTACTACTGTGTCACATACATTAAGATTTGAGAGCTTTGGACAGTTAGATAGATGGACATGCACAAGGGTGGGACAAAAAAAAAAAAAAAAGATGGATGGATATGCAAAGGCTGTTGAAAGACACCATGGAGGAGAAGCTGAAATCCTGCCCCAGAACAGATGCACAATTTCTGCCAGACTGGCCAGTGGGCAAGGATTTTTTATTTATTTATTTATTTTTTAACAGGTCCTTATGGCCCTGGCTCCATTTCCATTCTGGGGAGCATCAGTCCGGTTCCTTTTCCACCGGCAAGTCAGGAAAAATAATTACATCATGGAACACCCTCACGCTTCCTTCCGTCTGGCCGAAGGAACCCTGATCAGCATTGATTACTCCAACGTCGTGGACTGTCAGCTTGCCTTGCTTCCATCTTTCCTCTCAGGACTACTGAAGGAGCCTGTCAGATACAACATGAATAGCAAGAAAGGACTGAGAAGCTGTGGCTGCTGCCAACTCAGTCTAAACCCTAAACCCCGCTCCTGATCCTCATGCATCCTTTGTCCCTGTCGGCCTGTATCCTCCCCACCTGTCTGTCCTGCCCTTGAGACATGATTTCTCTTTTCCCATTTTGTCTAACCCCACTTTTTTAAAACCTTTCTAAAGCCTTAAAACCTTAAGCCCTCGACCTAAGAGCCCGTGCTGCAGCTACCCTTTGGGTCCGCCTTTTTCTCTTGTTCTGGGCTTTTAGTGCCGTACATCCAAGCCTACGCCCTCAATCCATGGCTGTTTCAGTTTAATGTTGACAAACTTCCTTGTAAGTCTGATCTGGTTGTATCTTTGCTCGTCCACAGTTATCTGTTGTCGATGGCTCCTTCCTGGGTATGAGATGTGCCGGTCTTTCCGGCAAGTGCTGTGATCCCGTGTTCAAGCAGTGATTGGGRCGACTGCCTTTAACCTCTGTTGGTAACTCCTTTCTGGCGCTGAGATATGCCGCTTGTTCCATGGTATGCAGTCTTTCCATCTTCTCTGCAGTCTTGSTGTTTAGACAACCGATTCTTGTACAACCCCAGTCTCTCAATSTTTCGCTGTTTCTTGYCTTYTGTCGAGGTTTRCTTGATCTTCCGCCATCTGTAGAGGGTCTCGGCTTGTATCATCATTCTGGTTTCCGCTTAGACTGTCCTGCAATTGGTCTGCTGCAACTCTCTTCCCGTATGACCCTTACTGACACTTCCTGATGTGTCCAATCCGGGCCTTACCCGTCTTTCGAACCTGGTTGGGGGTGTTAGTGAAGAGGGGAAGTTTAGGTGCGTTGTTCAGTGGGGGAGGTTAAGGATAGAAAGTCTCAGAGCGTCGGGTCTCTCGTCCGGAAATATGTCTCTTCTTGTCTGAATGGGAGGTGTTAGTCTGTGGGGAGTATGAGCAGGTTGCTCCGGGGAGGAAGTTGGGAATCCGGACTGTAGTAGCCAACCGCTTTCCGGGGGGGATTGTGCCTTGGGCAGGCCCTTTAACCTTTTAATCCCAAATTGTGAATCTTAAACTCCTTCCTTCTATTTTTGCGATTTTGTCTCCCAGCAGCCAAGTATTCTCGAATCTTTTCAGACTGAGGTCTCTCTTGTCCGTTTGTAATATCTTCTGTTGTTCCTTTTGCTCTCTGGACCAGCGGACTCTTATTTCCGTTTGAATTATTAGTTTTGTTTCTGTCCATCTCTCTTCTAAGTTTGGTAATTGGCCTTCTAAGGTTCCTTTGCATCTTGCCTTCCATATTACCCACAGCGATGCTCTCCTCCATAAATCTACCACACTGATGGGGTCTACGTCTAGGTCTGTATTTTGTGATTTTCCTGTTAGAAGATAAAATATGTTGTTGGGGAAATCATGTTTTGTTAATTTATTCCAAAGGTTTCTAATTTTATTCCATATCTCTTGTGCCCGTTGGCAGGTTATTAAACAGTGGACCAAAGATTCTTCTAGACTGTCGTCGCATATCTTGCATAGTGAGCTTTGTTGTTGGGACTCTTCCTGTTTCCTTCTTTTGGCGAGCCATTGGTTGACTGGTAGTGCCCAGTAGAGTATCAGCCACTGTAAACTTCTGATTCTTGCCGGTCTAATGTTTATGTAATGTCTCCAAGGGATTTTATTTGTCCATCCCGCGTTTTCGCCCAGATTCTTTTTCCATCCTTCTGAGATTACTGATTGGGGGTCCTTTGTGCGATTGCCTAGCATGTAACCTATTTTGACTTCATACCTAGGCTACCAGCTGGGCCGCCCGGGTCCCGGTGGCCAGCCCGTGCAAGGACCAGGGAAGGTCCCAGCAAAAAAAAACAAAAACAAAAAAAATACGGAAAAAAACTATGTTATGCAGAAAAATAAACTGAACAACGTTTGCCTCAGGGTCACATCGAAATTCTGCACCAAATTTAGAAAACAAAATAATTTTTAAAAATAATTTTTTTATTTTTATTTTTTTTATTGTTTTTGGCCTGGCCGGGCAAGTGACCCCGGGCCACTCTGGTAGCCTAGCTTCATACTCATAAATTGGGATAAGCTTTTTGATTCGCCCTGAGGTACTAGGGACCATCCATCCCCATTCTGCTGGGTCGACCTCTAAATCTTTGATGTCCAATTCTGGTCTGAATAGTCTGACCCTATTTGGCTCTGGTTGCCCGTGCGAGCCCTGCTTAGGGCCCGGTTTGATTGTGCATGCTCTTACTCTTTTGAGAGTGTTGAGGTTTTGTGCTAACCTTGCTTCTACTGTTTTTGCTGGTTTTACCCAAGATTTGTTTCTTTCCTCCAATTCATACACGACGAAATCGGCTTTTTCTTCTTCTGCGTCTGTTATCTGGATTAGCCTGTAGGCGACGGTCGGATGGTCTGTTCCCTTTTTTGTGGCCCAATCTCCTACTGACCACCTGGGTTTGTTTTTCAGAAGAAAAACCCATTTGAGTGAGATGCTTTCTACGAGTTTGTTTAGGTGTTCTTTTAAATTGTGAACTCCTTTGAGTTTGGATCTGAGTTCCTGGTCGGTGGTCCATTTGTTCTCGTCATGGTTCCATATGTGCTCTATTTTCCACACTCCCCTGCTCATCCATTTTCTCCACTGCTTGCCTTTCGTGTTTAAGCCCCATAATCTGCCATTGTGATCTGTCAGTAGGGGATTCCCAAAGAGTGGTTGTCTCAATACCTCCTCTCTTATTCTGGGGGATCTTGACTTTTGAGGAAAGTCGTTTCTCCAGTGTTTTATTAGTGTGGCCCAGTGTTCACTTGGTGGGTCTTGCCCTCCATTAATCCCTCCCTTTCACTCCCTCTCGGGGTCCATGAGGGATTGAGAATCCAATGATATCCTTCTATGGTGGGGTTGGTTCTGAAAGGTATTAGGTTGCGAATCTGGTGGAGGGTCATTTCATGCCATGGTAGTTCTCTGTTGAAAAGGAGTTTTATTATCCACTTATGCTGTAGTGCTTGGAATTGTGCTACGGGGTTCAGGAGACCTAACCCACCTTGACTTTTGGGTCTGGTGATGTACTCCAGGCCACTTTGGACATGTATTTTTCTTTTTCTACTTTACCGGTCCATAGGTGAGAGCCCAGTTTTCTTTTGAGTGTTGTGAAGAAGTTGGTGGGCGGGTTCCAGAGTGCTGCTACATACCAGGCAGTAGATATGATTGATGTATCGAGTACTAGGACCCTACCCATCAGCGATACATTCATTGTTTGCCAACCCGCCAGTTTGTTTGGCATTTTGAGTAGGAGGCTGGTACCTGATTCATTACTTGTTCCTTCTGTTGAAATTTGGATGCCCAGAAAACGCATCGGTTGTTGGGCGTCCAACCATTGCAGGCCTTGGATGGCTTGGGTTTGTTGGGGAGGGAGAGAGTCGGCTAGCCACCAGCCCGTTGTTTTGTTCCAGTTAATTTTCATTTCGGCAACTAGTTGGAAGGCTTCCATTGCTTTTGTGAGGGCTTGGAATGAGGAGTCAGAGGCTCTTATCAGTACGGTTAGGTCGTCCGCGAAAAGTATAGCTGTGGGTATAAGGAAAGATCTTCCGTCTTGTTGTATGAGTATCCTTTCTATTGATGGCTCCTTGCGGAGGAAGGCCGCTATTGCTTCCATTACGAACAAGAAAATTGGTGCTGCGAGTGGATCTCCTTGTCTAACTGATCTGGTCATTCTGTATTTTTTCGAAAGGTGTCCACTGAACTGAACCATTCCTCTGGCATCGCCATATAGGACTTACCCAATTGCGAAAGTTTGGTCCTACTCTCATTTTTCCATGCTCTGTTGGAGGAAATCCCAGTTTACTTGGTCGTAGGCTTTTTCAAAGTCGAAGAACAAAATGGTCGCTTGTACTTTCTTATCTTTTAACACTTTGGTGGCTTCGTTGAGGGTTACTACATTGTCTAAAAGGTATCTTTCCGGGATAAAACCTGTTTGGTTTATGTGAAAACACTTATCTGTTATATTTCTTATTCTATTCGCTAGGGTTTTAGCTAATATTTTGTATATTACTGGTAATAGAGTTATGGGTCTGTAATTTCTTATGTCTGCGCGGTCACCTTTTTTGTAAATTAGGGTAACCACTCCTGTACTGCAGTCCTCTCCTATGGAGCCTTTAGTGAAGGCTTCCTTTAAAAAATCGGTGACTGTATCGCCTACCAAGTGCCAGTTAGCTTGCCAGAACTCTTTGGGAAGACCATCTTTACCCGGGGTTTTATTGGGTTGCATACTTTGGAGGGCTTCAAAAAGTTCAGTCTTAGTGATATCTTTATCCATAATTTCCATTGATTCCTGACTAATGCTTCTATCTAGGTGCTTTAAGAATTTCTCTCTTGCTTTCCTCACGTTGTTTGGGTTTTCAAGGAAGGTTTTGGACGCATATAGATTTTGGTAGAATTCTGACGCTACATTTAAGAGTTCTTTTTGTGAGGTTTGCGTGGTGCCTAGGGAATCCTTTAATGCCCTTATTGTGCTATTTCTATGATCTGCTTTAATCCTTTGGAAGAAGTATTTTGTCATGCTCTCATTGCTTTCCCAATCCTTCACTCTGGCCCTTATGGCCAGTCCTTGTTTTTTCCACTCCGCCCATTGGCTTAACTTTGTACGTGCTTCCTCGAGGAGTTGTTCGTATAGAATTTCTCTTGGGTTAGTTATAAGGTTGAATTTTGTTATCTCCACCATGGCCTCAAGGTTTTGTTGTCTTGCCCTCCTCCTGCTAGCTTCCTTCCTTGAGAATAGACTCGCCCAGTTACTTATTTCTTGGATGAAGGGTGAGAGCAGGTTAACCGAGCACCCATTTTTCAGGCCCATTTATAAGAAAACCAGACAGTCATTTTAACAACACTTCACACCAATCTATAGAGTGCACTTCTTACGACCCCATCACAGAAAAAAACCCTAAAAAAAACAATTAAAAACATATAAAACAGCAAGCCAAAGGTGCATTTCCATGAAATTTGGCCCAAAAAAAACTCGACCAATTTCAGAAATTTCAGAAATCTTAATARYGCAAATTCTAAAACTCCAAATAACCCCAMATTTCATRTACGGCAACCCTATCAAAATGCATATATAGCAAAAACTTGAAATTCCAAAAAAACATGAAATTTGAGCCCAAAACCCTAATTTCAGAAATTTCAGGCCTGAAAAACAGATGCCCCGTTAACATCTTGTGTGGAGGGTGGGAAGTCTCTTGTCAGCTCGCCCTCTTTCAGGTTCTTTCTTATTTGTTCTCACCTGCCTTTGAATTCTTGTTTGAAATATTGCAACGTGAGGAGCGAGGTATTCAACTTGAAGAAGCTTTTCTCGGGGGAGTTATTTGGGGATAGGGCTAGGTTTAAGTCTATCGGGTTATGGTCATAACCTTCATAATAGGCCCTTCTTCCTATTGTGGTGTCTAGCACCGCTCCTTCTAATGATTCTGATATGAGAAAGACGTTCTGCCCTGCAATGTTTTCCTTATACAGGTATAGTCCTTTTTTTCCTGGGTTGAGGGTCCTATAGGGATCTTTAAGGTTGTTCTCTGTGACTAGATGGGCCAAAGTCGTCTCTGCTGGATCCTGCGAGGTTTGTTGTGCCCATGAGATTCTATTTAGCTGAGGGTTCAAGGTAGCGTTCCAATCTCCCACCAGAATCACATGTTTTTGCGGTAGTATTAGGCTTCCTATCTCGTCGAAAAAGGTTATTCTCTCTGTTGATGAATTCGGGGCATATAGGTTTATTATAGTGATATCCTCTCCTTGGAGTGATAGCTCCAATTTGGTCCACCTTCCACCTACTGGGTCCGTTTCCGTGGATTCTATTTGTAGTTGGTGTGAGGCTACTCCGTGATTATGTACTAAAGTGATGACGCCTGCTGAGGCTGCTTGTGGGCTGTGGGCTGAAACTACTGTGGCGCAATTCTTTAATCTAGCTATGACTTCCTTTTCTACTATGCTATGTGCTGGGGTATTAGTTAAATGAGTCTCCTGTAGACAGACTAGATCTGGGGGGGTTGGGCCATTCCAGCCTGTTGTGTTCAGGAAGCAACTCCATTTTTGTTGGTTTGATAAGATCGTTGCTAGACCTCTCACGTTCCAGGACTGGATCACCAGGTCCCCCCTCGATGCTATCATGGGTTATTGAGTGTTGTCCTTTTGTGGTTTGCATTTGTCTTTCTATATCTCTGAGCTGCTGTCGTTGTCCTCCTCTAGTGGGGTAAGAAAGGATGGTAATTTGTTCTCATCCTGTTCCAGTGCTCCCGATTCGATCACTGTTGCAAGTGCCACTGCATTTTGGGTCATGGTTGTTTCAGTTCCCAGGGCTGTTACTGGCAGTGCAGCCATCCACCACCATGGTTTCCATTGTAGGTCCTCTGCCAATTCTGATTCCTGATCCAACCAGACTATCAATGGTCTTGTGTCTTGTTGTGTTTGATTTTCCCCCTCTGATTCCTTGTTTGCTTCAATAATCCCCTCCTCTCCTTCCTTTTGCTGCTTGCATGCCAATCCCGTGCATATTGGTTCTCTCTTCTTGCTGATCTTTTTCAGCACCTCTTCCTTCTTTTGCCCCAGTTGCCATTTCAATGCTGAGAGGTCCTCGCGTACAGCCACCTTCCATTCCTTTGAAACCGGATCGATTTGGACTGGAATTACCGTTCTTGATTGGAGCAGGGTGCTTGCTTCCTTTTCCGCTCTCTTCCAAAACTCTTTGTGGGCTCTGTGATGCAGATCCTGGACTGTCACAGTGCGGAGGAACATTTCCCTATTCAGATCAATCTGTCTGTTGTTTTGAGCGTAGAGAACTTCAACTTGAATGCCCAGCTGAACAGTTGTGGTCAGTCCCTTGCTTTGTTCTTCCTGCCCCTGCTGTTTTGCTTGGTCTATCAGATATTGTGATGGTTTGTGGGTTGGTAACTTTGTCTGCCTGTTTTGGTCTGTCTCCATCAGCGTCTCTGAACTGGATCCTTCGGCTTTCATTACCTGGTCTTCCTTGGCTGTTGCGTATTTCTCTACAAACAAAGTGGCCAACTCTTCTTCCCTTTCCAGAGGTGCAAATGGGTTTTCAGACAACGAGATTATCTGTTATGGGTTGGTGATTTCTGCTTTCTGTCTGTTTTTCTGTTCCTCTCTGTGCAGAATCAGCTGAAGTTCGAAGTTGTTTTGTCTTTCTCTTTCGTAGTTTCGTATGTACTCCAACAATTTCATCTCTTGTTTGCCTGACCATGGGTACTCGTCTGAATCCGGATTGCCTTGTTCGTCCTCCATGTCCTCTCTATCCTTTTGGTCTTCGATGTCCTTCCTTTTACCCCCCACTGTCGGGTTTTCCTCCTTCTCTCCTTTGTTCATTTTTGTGTCCCTTGTGTCCTCCTCCATGCTTTCATCTAATCCTTCAGCAACATTCCTTTGCCCTTGGTTGGATTTTCCCCTCCCTTTGTTTGATCTTATGGAATATGTTCTTTGATTGGTTTGCTCACCCTTTGCTTTCTCCTCTTCCTGATAGCGTTTCACTGCGTTCACCCATTCCCTTTCTGTGGTTTCTTGTATTGTTTGCAAGTCTACTCGTAGGTCTTTTTCCCAGATCTCCTGCTTCAATGTGTCCACGTGTATCACTGGATCCTTGGCGAAACATTTGATCGGTTTCCTCTCTGCTTTGAGTGTTTGCCATCTGCTATCGAAAGGCGGGTAGACGTCGGGTCTGGGGGTCGGCTCTCCGTCGATAACCCAAACCCAGTCCGGTGTATCTAGATTACCGTTAAATACCCAACCTGCGTATTGTGCCTCCGGGATATACCAATAGCCCTTTTTGTTGGGTACTTCCAACAGGTTCGTCGTTTTGAGTGGTTTGGGCTTTGCTGTTTCTCTTGTTTTCGGGCAGTTGGCATCTGTCCCCAGGTGACCTCTTTGTCTGCATTTGAAGCACAGTGGGTTGCTTTTGCTCGACACAGTTATTCGGATGATCCAAATGATCTTGTCTTCGTGTGAGAAGAGTCATTCATCAGGGATGAAGGGAGCTGAATTATCTCCTGTTTCCAAAATCACTGTCATCTGGTTGTGTTGCGGTGTTAAAAAATCCGGAGTTGAGACTATCCAATGTGTTTCGTTGAAGTGTCCGTACTCCATACTGACTCTCTCCTTCACGCTTCCATTCATACCTTTCGGTACATTATCAAATTGAATCCAGAAATGCTTCTTGATTAGGTCCTGTCTGTACCTGAACGGTGTCTGCTGGTAGTTGGCTGCTTGCTTCCAGGGGTGGACTATGACCACCGACGAGTTGCAAGTCAAACATTTGTTTTTCAGAAACTCGGCGAGTTTTTCTTCCATACACAAGACCATGATTACGTTTCTTGACCTCGGATGGAAGGACACTTCGGGTTCCTGCCCCTGAATTGGTTCCAGTGTTTTCAATTTTTCCCAAATCCATTTCAATTTTGTTTGCCTATCTAGTTCCTGGCTTTTCTTGGAGAAAGTGAACAGCACTGCGTGTTTCCTGTGAAGTTCGTCCTGTTTGGCCGTCAGATCCTTTAAACATTCATAGACTACCAGTTCCTCCTTTTTGTTTCCTCCCTGGTCGATGCATTTGGTGGTTTTGATTAACGTTGTTCTTGTCTGTTTTGCAAGCCAGTTTTGTGTTTCGATTCCCATTCCCTCCATTGCTCTGACTGTCGACTCCTTTCTTTCTTCCGGAATGAATATGTGTGTGAGTGGGCTGGTGGATGACTGATAAGGGGGGGAGATGGGGTGCTTAGGGGGATGGTTATTCAGTGATTACGAAGATGGGGGGAGGGGGGGTGTCTCCAGCTTGTCATCTCTGACACTTGTTAGAGGATGGTTTTTGACTCGGATCTATGCTTGCTTTTCCTCGCTAAGGGAGAGGATGAGCTCGCGTGGGAGTGGGGGGAGGGGGGGGTTGGGTTGAGGTGAGGGGGAGGAGATTGGAATGATTTTGGAGAGGGCTGTGCTATGTATGTGGGTGTGGCGTAGGTGGGGGGGGGATGATGAGCGAAGTGTTATGGGTGGGGATATGGTGGCCGGGTAGGATTTTTGTTAGCAGTATGTTGGGGCTGGCGCTGGGGTGTGTAGTGACAGAAATTGGTGAGTTCTTTGTTACCGGGATTGGTTTGTGTGTGAGTGTGAGGGGGCTGGACTGGGAGTGTGACAGGATCGTGAGAGAGAGTGTGTTGGGTCCCGGATCGGGATTGGGGTGGGGTTGATGTGTCAGAGAATGTGAACGGGGGCCGGGCCGTGACGGGGTCTGGGTGTAGTTGGATACGGTTTTGGGGGAGATCTGAGGCAATCGTTGTGGTCGAGGATGGCAAGGGATCGAGATTGATTCGGTAAGGGGGTTGGGGGTTCTGAATGAGTAATTGTGGAAGTGATTTTTTGCAAGTACTCACTCCCAGACCCCTGTGCCTTGTCCCTGGCAGTTGGTGTGGAAATTGGGATGTTGACGAAGTTTTGTCTTTCGGATGGCGATGGGAGCTAGTTTGATATGCATTATCGCGTGGCACTGTCCCCTTTGCAAGCTCAAGAGGTTTCGCACCCTCTGAGCCAAGCATTGGCAGATAGTCAATCCCAGGCCTGGGGCAGGGTGGGCAATCAATGCTGGGCTGCATACATGCACATCCTCATTCAAATACGAGGCAATACAAGGAGACAATGGCCCTGTTTCCCCTCACGTGCATCTCCCCACGAATAGATCGGAGTCATCTAAAAGGGTGGACCTCGATGAGGTCAGGTCTCATACATGAAGGGCAGGATTTAAACGGGGATTCGGACTTGGAAACCAGGATCGATTCCTGAAACCGTTGACCAAGTGTCATCGAGCAGTGAATATGAAGACCTGGACTCCGATGATGATGATGATGAATCAGCATCAACCGCTGAGTCAAGTGACGAGGATATCACAGGAAGACCGAGATACATCTCATGTAGACAGGACTGCTGAAGCACCGAGACTCCAAGAGCGTGTATTCAGTCATATATCTGGGTAAAGACAGCTATTTGGCTGATCGAGGTAAGACAGAAATTTCTCGTTCGACATAGTAGTGCACATATCTGGCCTTAGGGCACATACATCTCGCCATACAGTTACACAGATCATGCGTAGCCTTCGGGCGTACACAAAAACATGGCTTGTCAACATACACATAGCCTACGGGCTCATACATACATAGCTTCGGGCACACACATACATACAACTATAATACTGGGCTGGGGGGGTCTATCAGGTACACGACGGGGTCTGTTCATGCATGGATTAGACTCTAGGGTAGGGTAGGGATAGACGTCACTCCGGCGGTGGTCAGAGTTCAGGGGAAAGACGGTAGGATGTGTCCGTGGGCGCTAGCTTGCCTTGCCTAGGTACTCCTGCGGGCTAGACTCTCTGATATCGGGCCTGTAGAAAAAGATTGTGTGAGCCTGGCGTCCGAAGTTCCCAGACGCCAAGGTTTGTCCGCTTCTGCTTCCACTAGGCTGGGGGGCTGCCCAGCCTTGGTGCTTGTCACTTCTGTCTGGTCCAAGTTGCCCCCGATATTGGTAGGGTGATGGTCCTGAGTGCTGGTCACACTGAGGTAAGATAGTAGGGATAGGGGGTGCACCGCGGGGAAGGGTAAGGAAGGTGGCCTATCCTGTCAGGCCAACCATCGGCTGCCGCTGCCAGCGATCACCATGGGTCTGGTCCTTGACCTCTACAACACCCTCGGCTTCCGACAAAAAAAAAAAAAAAAAGTCTTATAGATTTATGAATTGAGAGAACTAGACTCCTACTGCCAGAGACGAAAAAAGTCAAAGCAACACTCAGCCACCTGAACCTAAACCTGCCCCAAGCCCCTATCCTCATTACCAAGCCTCTACAAAGGCCTCACACCCCCAACTGCTAGGTTACCAAGCAGCGTGACGTGCCTCAGAGCACCCCCCACATGTGCTAGGTTCCAGGGTAGAACGACACACCCCAGCTCCAACCAGCATCGCCTTCATAACAATTCTTGACGGGTCTGTTAGTACTTTTGAGCTTTTACGAACTTTGTAGAATTTGAGTTTTTGGCACTTCTTGGGAAGGGACGCTGAACCCAGTTCCCAGCTCAGTTGAAGCTGGGTAATGGCCCCAGTACATTTTGGGTCGATTGTGAGGACTCCCAGCCTCCTTTCTTCTCTATACATATAAAAGGAAAACGCGGGTCTCGCGTGAAGCGTCCCGCTGAGACCTTTCCTGCGTGGGCCCGGTGCACCTTGGGCCCGGCGTGGTTTTTGTTAAGGGCCGTTTTTTTTTTTGGGTTGGTGTTTGCGCGGCTTCGTGGGTCCGGCGGGGTTTTCTGTTTTTTGGGGGGGCGGTTGGTGTCGGCGCGAACGGCCTCTTTTTTCGCTACCGTTTTTTTTCGCGCCGCGCCGGGGGGGGTGTTTTTTTGCGCCGCGCCCAGGTAGTGTATGTTTCCATGTTCTAGCCGAAGAATCATTGGATGTTGSTCATCCTATCGATGGAAGTAGCATGGCGCGAGCCGCGAGGTCGGAGAGTTATCGTCTCTCTCTCTCTCTCTCTCTCTCACACACACACACACACACACACACACACACACACACACACGAACGAACGATTCATTCCCATTTTGCTAAAAAAGTGGCAGTGTATATTTCCACGTTTCAGCAGAAGATTCATTCCGTTTTTGCTCATCCTATCGATGGAATGTGTGTATGTGTGTGTGTGTGTGTGTGTGTGTGTGTGTGAGAGAGAGAGAGAGAGAGAAAGAGAGAGAGAGAGAGCCGATAAGTCTGCAAGAGAGAGAGAGAGAGAGAGAGAGAGAGAGAGAGAGAGAGAGAGA
>BFEA01000321.1:223871-234465 GCA_003427395.1 Chara braunii | reverse complement strand
GAGAGAGAGAGAGAGAGAGAGAGAGAGAGAGAGAGAGAGAGAGAGAGAGAGAGAGAGAGAGAGAGAGAGAGAGAGAGAGAGAGAGAGAAAGCATGCCAGCTGGCAGGGATCCCGTCTATATGCTGACGTGGCAATAAGCATGCCACGTCATCACTGTTTGCATGGGATCTTTTTTCTGTGTGTTTTTTTCTCTTTTTCAAATTTTCTGGCCAAGTGAACCTGCAACACGCCGGATGGGAGTCGGGGTAGAGAGAGAGAGAGAGAGAGAGAGAGAGAGAGAGAGAGAGAGAGAGAGAGAAACGGAGACAGAGAGAGCATGCACACACTTTCACCTCTCTTACACTCCACCCTGCTCACACAAAAAAATGCAAACATTTCCTCTCCCGCCCCTACTTCCCTCTCCGCCTCTGTGCCTCTGATCCTCAACCTCCCTTGATTGTGCTCGCCTCTTTCCCTCTGCATCCCCTTTCCCTCCGTCTGTTTCCCTGCCCCTTCCATGCCGCGGCGTCGCCGCGGAGAGAGAGAGAGAGAGAGAGAGAGAGAGAGAGAGAGAGAGAGAGAGAGAGAGAGAGAGAGAGAGAGAGAGAGACATGAAACGAAAATGCGATGCCATCGGCGAGTGTTGCCGTGCGCCACTTGTTGAAGTAAATGCAATCATTTCTCAAAACAAAAAGGGGAAAAATTTCAAAAAACACTCTTTTATTTCCTTCTTCTTTTTCTCTTTTAACTTCATGCACAGGGGGTTCTTCTTAATGGGGTGGTAAGAGTATCCCCCTTAAGCAAATCCCTGTATTGAAGGCTCCATCTACTGGTGGGGAGCACCTGCCGGAATTCGGGTCCAGTGTCCCTGTACACAGATAGGGGTTCCGTGAACAAGTTTGTTATGTGCTCTTTCTTTCTCATTAAACTTCAGTGTCAGGAGGCTACTTAATGTAGTAATAAAAGCAACCCCATTAAGCGGTCTCCCGTGTTGAAGGCTCCATCTATTGGTGGGAAGCTGCACCTGGTCTGGAAAACGGGTCCAGTGTCCCTATACAATGCACCGTAATTCTGTATTCAAGACGGCGAGGCCATGGAACAAATCCGAGCGTTGGTCCAACACAAGATAGCGGCCCAATGGAAGACAGCTAAAGACAAGCTCGACCTGATGTATACCTGGGTGGACATGAACAAGATCATCTCTACATTCAGCAAGGACTGGCTGGGTGGAGAGAGGGAGGGAAGGGTGGCCGAGGTGAAATGGACCGGCCGCCAACCGGACAGGGAATCGCAGGGAGAACCCCGGACAGAGATAGTAAGAGACTACCAGCTGATCTTTCACGATTGGACCAAGATTGATCCCGGCACCCCGCTACAACCTGCTCAGGACTTTGCAGACCCTTTCCCACCTCCCCCGCTGTCCTTAGCAGAAATACTACCGGTTGCATGAGCCCTGGTACTTTCAGATCACGTTCGGCTCACCGTAGGATCACTCTGTTTACCGGTTCTCTGTCTTCCATTTCCTTTTCCTATTTCTGCTACCCTCTCTACTTCTCTTGAATCGGTTAACTCATCCTGTTTAATTCTGTGTATTCCTGTTAACTCATCCTGTTTAATTCTGTCTATTCCTGCTTACTTCAGTTCACCTCTTGTTGAGTCCTGACAGGTTTGCAAGCAGGCAGCTACGACAGATGCCCTGTGGAGAGTTGGAGGAGAGTTAGGCAGGGGCTGGGGACGGAGGGGATCCTACTGGTGCCCCCCAGTACTCCCCCCCATCACCCGGCCCGGCTCTAGGAAGGGTCGAGATGGGGTTGAGATGGGACGCTGGACCCGGTTTCAGTAAGGGTGTCATTCCCAACTATGTATTGTAAGATAAGGGTCAATTATGGGCGCTGGACCCGGTTTCCAGCAGGTGAAGCTCCCCACCAATAGATGGAGCAGCCCGCCAGGCAAAGCCTCAATCCCGGTGGTTCTCTTACCACCACCAGGATAGAGGCTTTGGACAAGGGTTTAAAAAAAAAAAAAAAAAAAAACCACGGTTTCCACTGCAGCTGGTTCTGTTGGTCCAGTTCACATAGCCTCTCTCTCTTTTTTTTTTTGTTTGTTTGTTTTTTTTTTCTCTGGAAAGAGCAGAGGCATTGATTACTTCCCTGCGCAAGGGAAGGATTGACCACCTGCCCGTGTAGCGTATTCCTAGAGTCTCTGCATTATCAATCCACAAGGTGCGGAAGTTGGCAGAGAGTTCATTACGTTTGATGACATCAGGTTCATTCTGCAGCATTTTGGTGAGTAGCTTCCAGGCCGGAGGTGATTGACTCCACCACGGATATCTTTTTTGAAGTTTTTTTTTTTTTTTAAGACTCTCCAGAATCTAATAGGGCGGGCGATATGAGCAGCCCATCCTACTAGTCCTGCTTGGTCACTCCATCTATTGGTGGGGAGCTGCACCTGCTGGAAATCGGGTCCAGTGTCCCTCAAATACAAATAAGAATGATTTATACACCATCATCAGAAGATTCAGAACTACCCACCAGCATTGATTACCCCAAGTTCCACCACAGATATCTTTTTTTTTTTTTTTTTTTTTTTTTTTTTTTTTTAACAGGTCCTTATGACCCTGGCTCCATTTCCATTCTGGGGAGCATCAGTCCGGTTACTATTCCACTGGCAAGTCGGGAAATAATACAACATAGGACACCCACACGCTTCCTTCCGTCTGGCCGAAGGAACCCTGATCAGCATTGATTACTCCAGCAACGTGGAGGATTGACTGTCAGCTTGCCCTGCTTACTCCTTTCCTCTCAGGACTACTATAAGAGCCTGTCGGATAAAACATGCAAAACAAGAAAGGACTGAGAGGCTACAAACTGCTGCCAATGCTGTCTAAACTCTAAGCCCCGTGAATAAGAATCGTGAAATCCTTAACATTCTACTCCCTGCTTGTCTTGTTCCTGTCCAAAACCTCAGACCTATACCCTAAACCCTAAAGAAGATTAATCCTCTTCCATATGTTCCATGTGAAGCATCGGCTGCCACCTGTCGCGCGTGTATCTTGGATGCTCTTCTATACCCAAGTTGGGGCTGGTTCCTCCAGTACCTGGATGTTCTGCTGGGATGCCAAATTCACCGAATTGTGCCATTTTTTCCATCGTAAAACGTGCCCTATCGGCCTTGCCTTTTTGTCACCTACCCACCTGATCCGCTTGGATTTAGCAAGTGTCACCTGTTCTGACTCTGGATTGTTCTGCACCCAGGGTTTAACCTTTCTCCAATGAAGAGGATTTCCGCTTCAATCATCTTTTTGGTTGCTGTCCGCACATTCTCCCGTGGGTACTTCGTGCCATCCAGAGTTCTGCTGCAACTCTCCTTTCGTATGGCCCATAGCGTGACCTTGCGTACCGTCCCGAACCATGTTTTCTCTGATTGGCCGAAGTTAGAGGGTCAATTAGTCCAGAGTCGCAGTTGAAGGCGTGCTCTGGGAATGAGTGTCTGCTACTTGACTTTGATGGACAGCTCCGGTCTCTTTTCTGCCTGTTCTTCACTGTCGATTGGATCTATGACGTGTCTGTATTTACCTGGAACTGTGGGTGTGATGGACCCTTTTGCTCTAAATTCAGGATCCTTTCGAGCAGTTTTCCTTGAAGGTAAAGTCTGATGTTAAAAGCCCTAAACCCTCGGTAACCGGTGGCGTTCTGACCAGGTAGAAGTAACTTCAAGTAGTAACGTCTGCAAGCTTCCTTTGAAGAGGGCGTCTGAGGCTACCACCCTAAACCCTAGTGATCTGGAAGGCAGGGGGGGGTTTGACCGAGCTGTTACTAGGAGCCTGGACCGTTCATCTTGATGGGGGGTGGTTGGGTGGGTAATAGGTGTTAGGATTTAGTGTGGAGTGGTTGACGTTGGCGAAACCTGAAGGATGGGAAGGTATTTAGATTGGTGAGGTAGAGTTCGCGAGAAGTTTGATGGTGGGCGGTGGTTGGGGGGGGTGTGGTGGTGGGTGGTTGGGGGGGGTTGCAGTGGTAGATGGTTAGGCTGGGTTGATAGAGTGGTTTATATGTCGTCGTCTGTTGTGTTAAATGCGATGAGAGGTAGGTTGTTTGAAAGTGTGGATTGTCTGATGTGATAGTGCGTTCCTCCTTTTCCCAACATTTTTGTATGATAGTGTGTATGGCAGGGGATTTGTTGTGGAGCTTGTAGCCTAATTTGGGTGTGTAGTCAGTGAGTGCATAGCGGCGTTCTCTTGTGGAAAGTGGGCTGATTGTGCTCCAGGACCATTCAGCAGGATCTATTTCTAGGTGGTTTATTTCAGTTTCGGGTCTCCTTTGATGACCCGGATCCTTCTGAGTTTGGATGATATAAAGGCTCCTTCTGCTCTTGGTTGTTTGCTGATGTAACTAGCTGGGTTTCCTGGGTCCTGTAGGGGATGGATGGAACAAAGTATCCAGTTCTTATTCTGCAGGTTGCTGTTTGCGACCCTAAGTATTTCTATGGGTTGTGTTTGTTCTCTGCTTGATGCCCACTCTCCCCACATCCAATTTTGAATAGTCTTCACTAACTGGCGCCATTCCAGAGGTATGCCGATGATGTGATTGATGTTGGCCTGCAGGTTGTGGCAACCTTTTAGTAAGATCTGCAGATCCTTTGCAGATTTCCAGTTGTTTGCTTGTTCATTCCAGAGGTGTTGCATTTGCCATACGCCTTCTCTACCCAATGTCCCCATTTAATGTCTGTTTTGGTGAGAGAGAAGCTGATGCCATTTTCGTCTTTGATCCATGGATTGCCGAAGAGGGGTTGTCTGAGGACATCATCTCTATCTTTTTTGCTTTTTTTTTTTTTTTTTTTTAAGTCCATGGTGTTGTAGAGGCCAGTCACTGAGTACACAGTGATCACCTGGAGATGTAGGCCGTGGGTGTCCTGGAATATGAGATCGCCTCCCATCCCATCGTCACGTCAATACTCCTAGCGCACCCCCTACCCTACTATCCTACCTCACTGTGACCAGCACTCAGGACCATTACCCTACCAATGGGCAGGTAACTTGGACCGAACAGCACTGATAGGCACCAGGGCTGATAGATTGCCCAGCCCTGGTGGAAGTGGAATTGGACGAGCCTTGTTGAACGAGAACTTCTGACACCAGGCCCAGACAATCTATTACAGGCCCCAAGAGACTCTGGGCCCTGGGTTTCAGAAAGGTAGAACCCATTGAAGCAGTCTTACCGTCCTTCCCCTAGCTTACCCAAGGCCATGCGGAACTCGGACTGGCCTGAGCGACTTATACCCCTACCCTCACCCCAGGGTCTAAGCGTTATACCTTAGCATCCATGTACCCGTATAGGTGGTGTCTGTATTCATGTGCGCATCGCATGCGCCATGCCGCCATTATCGTCGGTTAATCTTGTAATGCCGAAGATGTTGGTCATGAAGGGCGACCATGTTGCTGCTTGTGGAGGTGTTACACCCATCAGGATGGCTTTGGGATCCCACGGCAAGTGGGTTTCTCTTAGGTAATGCCATGCTACATCCCACCAAAAAACTCCATATTTGGACCACCGTTGGGCAGTCCAAGAGGCAATGTTCCAATGTGGCCCCTTTTTTTGGGGAGGTTCGTCCACAAAAAGGTGCAGAGTGGAGAGAGCTCCCCTTTTTCTTCCAAGTTCGTCCTTGATGTGAGCCAATCCGAAGTGAGCAGACATCTATGCATAATCTGCCACTGCAGGGCTCTGAGATTGCCGGGTCTAATGCGTGCATAGGCGTTCCATTTAAGTTTGTGGAGGGGGTCTTCACTCTGGAGGGGGAGAGTCTGGGCCCAGCATGCTCTGATCGGGTCCGAGATCTGTGGTGGTTTGCGTGCTATCCTGTACTCGTTCTTTACAGTATACTGCCATATCTGAAGTTTGCATACCCCCCCCCGTACACCACTCCCATTCCTGCGGGTTGCATTGTAGGCTTTGTAGCTGACTCAGGGGGGTCGAGGGCTCGTAAACATACCATGCCTTATCTTTTTTTTTTTTTTTTTTTTATAAAGAAACAGGCCGGACGAGTGCTAGGGGTGCTGATACGAGCAAGCACCACTAGCATTGTCGGGAAGGCTCCATATATTGGTGGGGAGCAGCACCTGCTGGAAATCGGGTCGCAGCGTCCCTGTGGAATACAATGCAAACAATGTATGAACAATGTATGAACAATGTATGAACAATGTATGAACAACGTATGTGAACATGAGATGTCAGTGTCCATAAGGGGAGTGGGCAGTGAGCAGCCCTGCCTTCTGTTCTTACGACTTATCAATTATACTGTTGTCGTTGTAACTTTCGACTGTCGATTACTGTCTATCTATTTGTTGCCTCATGTTGTTATGTCTGATCAGTTAAACCCTTAAACCCTTAAACCCTAGTGGCCTTTCCTGCATGACGTCCTATGGTGAATGATGGTATGCATCAGTGTTGTGAATACAGCTAGCCTAACAGACATACATTTGTGATAGCTAGACTAAGCAGATATGCATAATGAAATGACAGAAAGCTATCGGGCCCATCTATTGAGAGTGGGCTTTGGCAGGTAGATTTACACGGTGGAGAAAGTTTCTTGCCTACCTGTGACGTCCTATGGTGAATGATGGTATGCCTCAGTGTTGTGATTATGGCTAGCTTAACAGAGATGCATTTGTGATAGTTAGACTAAGAAGGGATGCATTTGTAATGACAGAAAGCTACAGAAAGCTACCGGGCCCATCTATTGAGAGTGGGCCTTGGCATATAGATGTACACGGCGGACAAAGTTTCTTGCCTTCATGCCTATATAACAGCCTATGGTGAGTGATAGTATACACAGGCCTTGTTATCCATATGTCAGACTATGCTGGACCGTGGCTCTTGTATTCTGATACTGGACATGATTTTAGGGCAGTTGCCCTTCTATGGCATAAGGTCTCCAGTTCCAATGTCTTTCTCTCCAACTCATTGGCCACCTCTTCATCTCCTTCTCACTCCACTGGTCACCCCTCTGAGGATATCAGTGAGGCAGTGAGGCAATCAGGCCCTGGCCAGCTTAGTGACAGAAGGGGGGGGTGGCAGGTCATGAGGGAATGGTGGACAGGGAGGGGGGAGGGGAGGGAGGGCCAGGGGCGACGGGAGGGGGGTAGGTGCAGAGTTTCGGAAAGGGAGGACCGATGAATAACTTTAGACGAGGACAAAGTCAGTCGGAAGATAGGAGACTTGAAAGTGGTACGTCGGTAATCGTTCCCACCGCCTCTCAGTGAGAAGCCAGGGATGCCATGTGAGAGTGTGATCGTCGTTGAGACTACGAAGTCTCTTATTTGTATCAGTCCAAGTTTCAGCAAATCTGTTCCGCAGACCCAGTCTTTTCCCAGTGTCCTGCTTAGTGGCCAACTGGTTCTGTCGTTCTTTCCAAGCCGAGTGAGTTTTGGCATTGATTGTGTCTATTATCGTTGACCGGGCTTGCATGTAGCTGTAATTGCGCTGTTTTCTCTCATATGAACAGCGCATCCTCCAGGCTGCCATGAGCACGCTGAGTCTGGAATATGCGAACAGGTTAGCTGTAAACGGAGACCAGTTCTCGGCCCCGGCCTGAGGAGTTCCTAGGAGGAGGGTGGACACCTCCCAGGGGAGGTGTTGTTTCGTAAGGTAGTGCCACGCTGCATCCCACCAGCTCCACAGTTGGACCACCATAGGGCAATCCAACAAGAAGTGCTCCAGGGTGGCTCTTTTGTTAGGCAGCGTATGGGAGCAGCAGGAGCACAGTGGGGACAAGACTCCTTTTTACTCCAGGTCAGATCGTGATGTAATCCAGTCCGGAGTGGGTAGGCACCTATGTATTATTTGCCACTGAAGGGCTCTGTGACTGGTTGGCCGGATGTGAGAAAATGTGGACCAGGCAGAAGCTCCTGAAGTCATGTTGCCCCAGTGGGGAGTCTCTCTCCCAGCGCTTAGCGATCTGATCCTCGGTCCTAATTGGTTTATGTGTTGTCCTATAGCCCTTCTTGACAGTGTATTGCCACATCGCCATTGTTTGAGACCCTCCCCATGTCCATTCCCATTCCAACGGGTTGAAAGGGAGTTGGTGCAGGGGGGTGGAGGGTTCATATTGGAATAGGCCGTCCTTTTGATTCCCCACCACCCTGATTCTAACGAGGGAGGACGGTGGCAGCCGCGTGTCCAATTACTCTTGTCGGTATAGTGTCGACCATTTGGCTCCTGGCATAGTAGGACAGTACGCATGAAGCGAGGCATACATTGTACAGAATCATTGGTAGGGCCAAGGAATCTTTCGTCACTACCCAGTCATTCTGTGCAAAAAATGGGCCCATTTTCAAGGTTTGGACCCAAGCTAAAGGGATGGACTCTTGGATCTCTTGTAAACCTTGGGCCATGTTTGTGATCAAGCCCGTGTCGGACATGAGCGAGTCCTGGGAATGCCATGACCGAGTGGAACTGTCCCATAAATCCCCGACTTTGTAAATCCCCTTTTGCACCCATCGTTTTCACTTGGCATTACCCTTGAGGGAGAAAGGAAGACCCGTATGATCCACTATCTGTGGATGGCTGAATAATGGTTGGTGCCATATCTCCTCCCATTTGAGTGGTGTAGGGGTTTGGCGCAGACCTCTTTCTCTCCATAAGGTGAGCATGGCTGTCCACAGCGGGTCAGCCCTGAGGTCCAGCTTGGTGAGGCCTGCTGGCATGTCGTCGACATTAGAGCGGGGACAACGAGGAATGGACCAGTAGTTATTAGTGAGCCATTGAAGGGGATGCACAGGGTGGAGGGGATGGGACAGGGGGGGCAAACACGCCAATTGAATATGCGCATATGCGGTCCAGGGGATGTCGTTGCCAAGCAGGAGTCGAACAAGGAACTTGAAGATAAGGGCTTTGATTTCTTCCTCCGGATCGATTACGCCCAGCCCGCCTCGAGATCTGGGTTGTACTACAGTGTCCCAGACCACTCTTCTTATTGCACGAGTGTCATTATGGTCATTTTTCCAGAGGCAGGCTGATGCAGCCTGTTTGAGTTTGGCGATTTGTTTGTGGTTGATTTGCCAAAGTGCAACTTTTGTACCAAATGGAGGCGAAGATGGCATTGTTAATTGCCAAGACTCTCCCAACCAAAGATGTGTGTTTGACATACCATCGAGCAAATTTCTTGAAAGTCAGTTCTATTAGGGCCTCCCCGTGATCCGAGGGGGGTCCCACAGCGGTGAGATTCACCCCCAGTACTCTGGTTGATGCCTCCCTGTGTCTCCATGCCACTTGGGGGCTCGGGGGGGGCTGGCCGCCCATGGGGTCGAGGCACCAGCCTTCTGTTTTCGAACCCCAATTAACATTCATATCCGAGGCAATCTCAAATAGGTGGATGGTATGGGCCAAAGCCTGAAAGCTCCCAACGTTTGCCTTGAAAAGAACTGTGAGGTCATCAGCAAACTGGGAGGTGATCGGGATAAGCTGGTTGGGAATTTCCGGCACATCAATGCGCTGGATAAGAGGGTTCATTCTGATCATGGATGTCAAAGCCTCCATGATGAGGACAAAAAGCATGGGGGCAATAGGGTCACCGACTCACCTTGTCATACCGATCGTTGAAGCTTGAACGGCGGGGCCAGGTGTCCATTCAACATGATGTTTGTATATGCAGTTTGATGGAATACGCTGACCCAGGCGCAAAATCGCGGAACGAAGTTCATTCTTTTGAGGCACATGTCTAGGAAGTCCCAGTCAACATGGTCATATGCTTTCTCAAAATCAATGAGCAGTATGACCGCTTCAGCCTTCCGTTGTCGGGCGTACCAGATTGTTTCGTTCACTAACATGATATTATCTTGAATGTTTCGATATGGCATAAATCCAGATTGGTCCGGGTGGATGAGGGGGTAGCAACCTATTAGCCCATGTTTTTGCAAGAATTTTATATGGCACAGGCAAAAGGGTGATAGGGTGATAGTTTCATATATCAGCCTTATCCCCTTTTTTATAAAGCAAGGTCGTCACCCCTTGTCCAATCATGCCTCCAAACGTTTCCTCATGGAAGATGGCCTTGGCGTACAACATGAAGTCTTCCTCCAGAGTTGGTCAGAAATGGATCTAGAATCCTTTTGAAAGGAATCCAATCCGGGGGTCTTTTCATCATCCATCTCCTGGAGGGCCCGAAAGATCTCCCCTCGCGAGATCGGGGTGTCAAGGGTGTTTCTCTGTAGACTAAGTGTGGATAGAAGGGAGGGGAGGGAGGTCAAGAGTGTTTCCCTTGCGTGTTCCAGCACTTGAGGTTCAGTACACGCCGTTTGTGAGGTAAATAGATGCTTGTAGTATTGAGACGCGTAATCTACAATTTTATACGCGTTAGTGGCCAATGGTTGGACCTCGTCAAAGGGATGGTTAAGAGATGGCACCATGTTATGCCTGCTTTTGGCTTTGGCCTTATTGAAGAAGACTTTTGTCCACTGCCGGTCCCGTGAACGTGACCGGCCGGTCACCCGGGCCAAAATCCATGAACGACCGTTCACGGGTTTTCCGCCCACGTGGACAGCAGTACGGTTGGGATCGGGGCGGGAGGGGGGTGGTGCGGGGCCCTTCTACACCCCCGTGCCTTCAAATCTTAAAAAAAA
>BFEA01000321.1:182785-207175 GCA_003427395.1 Chara braunii | reverse complement strand
GGGGGGGGGGGGGGAGAGAGAGAGATAGAGATTAAGCAAAACAATGTATGAGGTATCCTCGAAGAACTTTTTAAAAACCAAAGGAAAGACAGAGATGACAGCCAAGGATATATTGAGAATGACCTTCATAGTTTATAAGGAAAAAGTTCAAAAGACAGAAGGATGAGAAAATTGTGTTGTTTTTTTTTGGCGGGGGGGGGGAGGGGGGGGGGGGGGACAACTGCTTCAGTCTATTCGTGGGGAGCAGCACGTGCTAGGGACCGGGCCCAGCGTTCCATATAGAGTTACACAAGTAATTTGAGATACTGGGGCCATTAGCCGACTTCGTCTGATAATCAATCTTATCTGAGAACTATTGAGGTGTAGCTCAATGGTTAACGCATCGGTTGGAAATGCGCATTGTGGTATGAGGTTGCGGGTTCAAAACTCTGCAGCCTTGCGCATGGACACCGGCAAGGCGTTAGAATGACGCACGGTTGGACACAAACTCCCTTGGGCTGATGCATGGTATTATTACAAACACTGCCTGCACACCACCCAGGGGCCAATCCATGGGTGTTGTATGCTGGCCTAGACTTCATATTGGCTGCTGGTTGTTGTTGCCTTTGGTTGCTCTGAAGATCTCCCCAGCCTGGACATTACACGTATTATATCCACTTCCCATGGTAATACATGTGGTAAAACCCTTCAGTTTCATACTGTAAGTCGCAGGTTCGAGTCCGGTTCTGGACTTGGGGGGTCCTGTCCAGATAGGCCTGTCTCTACCACATACACCCACACACAAAGATACCACCCCAGATAGCACAGCCATGATACATAGCCTATCACATACCATACACACATACTATACACACACATAGCTTAAGCTACACACACACACACATGTAGTAGTGGAGGTGATAAGAGCACCTCTCACCAGTACTCAGTACTCACCTCGCAGATGCTCCATGGTGGGGAGCAACGTCTGCTATGAAATCGGGTCCACATACACATTACGAACATACACATGGCCCTATTGGCTCATACAAAAACATACATTGCCTCTGGGCATACACACATACACAAATTACGATACTAGGCAGGGGGGGTCTATCAGGTATATGATGGGGTCTACTCACGCATAGTTTAGCTCTAGGGTAGGGGTAGGGATATAAGCTCTGGCTAGTCTGAGCTCCGCCTAGCCTTGGGTAAGCTAGGGGAAGGACGGTAGGATGTGTTCGCGGGCACTGGCTGCCTTGCTTAGGTAATCCTGCTGGGTAGACTCTTCGAATTAGGCCTGTAGAAGATTGCATGAGCCTGGCATCCAAAGTTCCCGTACGACAAGGTTCGTCCGCTTCCACTTCCATTAGGGCTGGGAGGTTGGCCCAACCCTGATGCTTGTTACTGCTGTCTGACCCAAGTTGCCCTCAATACCGGTAGGGTGATGCTCCTGAGTGCTGGTCACACTGAGGTAGGATAATAGGGACAGGGGGTGCGCTGGGAGTATTAACGTGGGGATGGCAGGGTAGGTGGCTTACCCTATCAGGACAACCATTGGCTGCCGCTATTAGCAATCACCGCGGGTCTGGTCCTTGGCCTCTACAACACCCTGGGCTGTTTAAGAAAAAAAAAAAAAAACTATATATATATTTTAAACAAAGTTCCATCTATTGGTGGGGAGCTGCACTTGCTGGAAACGGGGTCCAACGTCCCTCACATAATGACAAAAGTTTTGAAAATCTGATAATGAAAAGAGCAAGAACGGCTGAACCAGCAACTCTTCACCCTTCTTGGCCGCCAGATCCTATTGTACCCTCTAGTACCGATTCTCTAAAAAAATTAGGAAGAAAGTTTTCAGATCTTGTAAAAAAAACTCAGTCCAAGCCATACCAACTCACGGGAACCAGACTCAAGGATGATGGAGAGAAAGGGTCTGGAAATTCAGATAAAGGACGAGGGGGGATAGAGGGTTCCACCGTGGTCCAATCATGAAAGATTAATCAGTAGTCTCCTGTAAATTTTTTTGATCCTTCTTCCTGATTTGGCTGACTCTCTCCCCTTGCCCCCGTCCATTTGATTCCTCCCAAGCCCCTCCCTTGGGTTGCCCCCAACCAGTCATCATTGAATCTTTTTATGTGATGCAAAATTTCTGATTTGGTTTGTAAGTGTTTGATCTTCTCTTTGACATTGTCCAATTTAGTATTGATAACAGTTTGGATTTGATGCTTTATTGAGTCTGTGAATTATGCACCTTCAATTCTTGCCTGCCCCATTTCATATGTACATCGGCGGAGCGAGAGAGCCCAGAGAATGACCCTCCTTCTTGTCTTGAAAAAATTGATAGTGAAGTTATTCATTTGAGGAGGGTTCCATGTTTCAAATAAGAAGGTTTTCCAATCCCACTACCATTGTTGGGAGGGAATTATTTGTGTCCAGATTTTATCCCACCATCTCCACAGCCATACCGCCCCTGGGCATTAAAGAAAAATATGTTCTATGGTTTCCGGTATTTTCCGAGAAGGGAATGCCCAAGCACAGAGTTTACACCAGGGTAGGGCTAAACCCTTCTGCTTTAGGGAGGTTCTTTCAATGAGTCAGTCATTTGTTGGAAGACACCTGTGATCGATCTGCCATTGTAAGGAGGCGACCTTGGTAGGTTTGCATTTAATGGTCTTGAATCATTTAATTGAACATAGGGAATCTTTATTGATATTCAAATGTTTCATCCTACGAGATTGTACTATATCCCTCAGGTATAGCGAAGGTCTCATCATCTGATAGGTAGACATTACTGATAAGGAATGAAGAGCTCTGGACGCACACACATAGGTGCAAACACTTTCCATTCAGTGGATCAAAAGACTGATTTTTAATCCACAGACTCCGTGACAAACTTTTGCCTGGGAACAAATTGCAAGACTGGCATGAGAGAGTTCAGAAGGTACAGACCCAATGACATGGTTAGAGAAGCGACATTGGACATTCCATGAGGGCTTTCATACGAAACCAACCATGAGGCAGTCCCTAACAGAGTGACAACAAGAATGGAGATGAGAAATGATCCCTTCTGGCCCAACCTTCTCAGAACCTGACGTCAAGGAAGAGGTCTACAAACAACCACTCTTCAAACAGATGGATCAAGGA
The DNA here is from genome assembly GCA_003427395.1 of Chara braunii. Taxonomy (NCBI): domain Eukaryota; kingdom Viridiplantae; phylum Streptophyta; class Charophyceae; order Charales; family Characeae; genus Chara; species Chara braunii. Next base: position 204,052 of record BFEA01000321.1, on the reverse strand, counting down.
TTCTCAAGGACGCACGTTGCATTGTATGGACTTTCCTTGGAAGGGGTGGTTGAAAAAGGGGATCCTCAGAATATGCGATATTTGGTGTGAGGGATCCAAAGAATGGTATAGCGCGTCATAAATTCAACCCAATCTGTGCTATTGTAGACACACAACGGAAACATTGGAAACTTTAATCGAGTTGATTCCCCTAGATTGGGCGAGAATCCTTAAAAGAGGATCAAATATCAAGGACGGAGACTAGATGGGAATAAAGGGTAACACCCTGCAGGTTGGTAATGTAGTGGCGGTTGGAGAAGAAGGGGAGGTCATTGTTCTGCTTTTCGCTCTGGGTCACAATCATGTTCTCCAGAGTCCTCAACCTCAAGAGACCAAAGAGTTTCAAGTGGATGAGGTATTCATAATAAGGGTATTGCGAGACAAAGACAAATGGTTGACATTTAAGTCATCTATCTCGATTGATAAACTCCCTCTGGATCCTGCCACGTGGACATGGACTATACCCCCTTTTGACTTAGGTTGGATCACCACATTCCATATCACCCTACTGATTACATTTTTACATTCGTGATTCCCTCTTCAAAGGTAAGTTGTTACTTGCCTTTGTAGGGTTTGCAGGGCGGGTTTATCCAATGGGCATATAACAGATTTATACCACAATGTTGTTAGTATTACATTATCAATGAATAGTGAGCAATGAGCGTCCTATCAGAGAAGTCTGTTTGTTTTTCCAAATTTTCATTTTTGCTAACGCCGAATTTGAAATTCATTGATTGTTTGTTATTGGCTTACCTTCTGCAGATAGGGAGACCCCAAGGATCCGAATTGGGGTTGTGGGGGTCAACCAACTAATCTGAGGCTGCTCCGGTGGTCTTACCCCTTGGTGGTGGATCCACTAACCTAATGTTTTGTTTCCCCAGTTAATCCTCATGTTTGAGATGATACAAAATTTGTCCATTAAGCTCTTAATTGATCTCATATTTTCATCTGAGGCATCAACCATAAATGCTAGGCTACCAGTTGTCCGCTGGCAGGACGTCCTGGCCGGACTGTCAGGGGGGTCCCGGACGTCCAGGCCCGGACAACTCCATTTTTAGCAATTAAAAGCACGAAAAAAAAAAAAAAAAAGATTTTTATATTATTTTATTTTTATTTTAAAATTGGCAGCGATTCCAAGGCAAAAGTTGTTCAGTTTATTTTTCTATATAACATACTTGTTTTTCAGATTTTTCTGAGGATTTTTTTTTTTTTTTTTTTTTTTTTTTTTTTTGGGCTCGGACAGACTGTCGGGGAGGACGTCCGCCCAGTTGTCCGATCGGACAACCCCGGACGGTCAGGGGGGTCCCGGACGTCCGATCAGGTAACCTAGCATACATGAGAGGTCATCTGCAAACAGGGAGCATACTGGGATGGCCTCTTCTGGGATAGAAGATATCCTGATTCGTTTAATATCCTTATTCTGACGTAAATTAGCCGTTAGGATTTCCATTATTATGACAAAAAGGAAATGAGCAATCGGGTGGCCTTGCCTTACCAATCTCTCCAGGGAGATTGGGGGGGCCAAATTACTATTTATCATAACCTTTGTTGTGGCATCTGAGTGCAGGATCTAAACCCACCTGCGGAAGCAAGGCCTGAAGTTCAATTTTTCCAAACATTTATCTAAAAAAATTTAATCAACATGGTCATATGCCTTTTCGAAGTCAATGAAAATGAAGGCAATATTATGCTTTGATTGTCTAGAGAGTTTGATCAATTCATTGTTAAGAAGGATGTTGTCTTGAATATTCCTTCCTGAGATGAATCCAGTTTGGGTTGGATTCATGATTTTTGTAATTACTTTTATTAATCTGTTGGCAAACGTTTTTGCCACAAACTTATATACGTGTGAGGAGCGTAATTGGTCTATAGTCACGAATATTTATTTTATTTTATTTTTTTGTACAATAGAGTAAGGATTTTTTGACCTACTATCTCCCCCATTCTTCCTGAACTCCATATTGTCTGATAAAAATCCATAAGATCTTGAGAGATGAAGTCTCATATTACCTCCCATAATTCTTTTGGAAGGTCATCGATGCCCGAAGTTTTTTCCTCCTCCATCATCATGAGAGTTGTTCAGATCTCCTTTTTTGTGAGTGGTTCTTCCAACCTTTTATTTTGAAGGTCCGTAACCGATTTATTAAGTGGTGTGAGAAATTCATCTATTTATTTCATTCTCTGAGGCAATGGGAGGTTTTTACATTCAGAGATAAATAATTTTTTGTAAAATTCCCTTGTTATTTGAGTGCATCCAGCTGTCGAGATTACTAGTGAATAGTCACCTCCATGTGGATCTGAAAATGCCTCGATGATGAATCTTCATGATCTCACCTTTGCTTTTACAAAGAATCTCGCGTCCATTACCCCTTCTATCTTATGCTTTGACAATTTTCCTTTAATTCTACCTCCTTGCCACCGATGCTCCATAAAGGTTAGGAGTTTAGTTTCCAAATTCTTGATTACATCTGTAAGTGCTGCTGATTGGGGGCCATCATGTAGCCCCTCTTCTTGTTATTGCAGTTGTAGAAGTTGTTTTTGTAGATTAATCTCTTCTAGATGACGTTTTGCGGCTAATATTTTAGAATATTCATTGCATTTACGACCTAGGAAAATAAGGTCGTTGTTGAACCAACGTATATCATCGTTAATGATATCCTTCTGTTATCTCAAGAAGGACCATACATCCTTTAGATATACTTTGAATCTCTCAATTTTTTACTAAGGAAGTGTTTAACTTATACAATCCTATACCCTGATCGGATTTTTTCCTGAAGGACAGTATAATGCTACACATCGCATGATCTTGTCATCGAAAAAAGAACTCCGGGGGAAGATCTCTCCCACTTGTAATGCCCCTTTTAGTTCCTCGGATAATAGGATCAGATCAATACGTGATTTTCATGCATTTATGGTTTGACTTTTCCTATAGCATGTGAAGGTACGTTTGACTGGATGAAATCGTCTATACGAGTCAAAAATATCGAATGATTGACATAAGTCCTCCATTATATATTCATCAGACTCTATATATGAAGGGCAGGGGGAGGGGATATGTTAGCGATCTAAGTGGCGATTTGGGGCAGCATTGAAGTCCCCTGCCATAATAATAGGGATCCCAACCGAGAGCTGGTCCTTCAGAGCTCTTTAGAAGAGTTTCTCTCTCCTGTGTCATTTGGTCCATACACACAAAGAATAATTACTACTTCTATTTCTAGCACAGCCAAAATGTACACCCATCTTCCTTCCTCTTTATCCGCATCCAAAAAAAAAACCTCAATCCTTGAGTCTAGTGGGAGCCAAATGGCTACCCCCGCACTACCTGCCCTGGAGTCATGTGACCTATAGGCCTGATAAGGCCAAATTTGTTTATGGGTGTAATGATGATCTTCCCTATCCATTAAGTGAGTCTCCTGGATACAAATAGCATATGACCATTATCTGCCTTCTACCCCTTTCAACTGGTCATAGATAGCCTGACGTTTAGGTTGTTTGGCGACTGCTAATCCGTTTAGATTAATTGCCCTAAGATCTAGATTCGCTGCCCTTTTTTGCAATTTTCATTTATCCTTGTTATATAGCACATCTATAGTATTAATCCCTACCATCACTTAATCAATCTTCTATCCGTACCTGTAAACCCACCCTGATTGTTGTTTCTATAGATTCATCCATAAAGTCTCATCCAAGAATCCCCCTTGCTTCAGCAAACCATTTGTTATTAGTCGGGACAGCAAAATACTGACGTCGACCTCTGTCCAAAATTCACTGGCCTTTGCTTTTAATTGCTGAAGTTCACCCAACATTTGCTGATTGAACCAGCGTAGGTTGACTGTATGAGCCTGTTCATATTTGATGTAAACATCTCTCACTGTCAACCTATAAGGTTCATCGGTTAATATGACCATCGACGAGCCGCCAGGTGGGAACTGCACTTTAACAAAACTGGCAATCTGATCCTTGAGTCTAGCCTCGCTTGTCAGTTTCCCCATCCCTGAAGAGAAAATACCCGGTAACATGCCTTGCACCGTCACTTCACCATGTAGAGCACCTTGTCGTTCAGACAGTCCTACTTCCCAGACCCCTTCCTTATGTCTCACTGGTAGGACTATAATTCCCGGTTTTGGCAGTAGCAATTCAACATGTACATTGGCTAGCAGATGACGTATTTTTTGTCGCCTGCTAACCAATTTACCATCTGGGAGAGCGGAGGAGGGTGGTCTTAGGGGTTTTTGAAGATCCATTGTGCCACTGTCTACGTATATTTTTTCTGTCATAGTCGTTTTCGCCGTCCTTTCATTTGATTCCTCCCTGTCCTCTATCTCCTCCAGGCCTTCTGGCCACTCGTTTTCCCCTATTTGTTTTTCAGAACTTGACTTAGTTGCTAACTTTCTCACCTCTTTGCTGTCTGTATTTTCTTGATAATTTTTATTAATTATCGTTTTTTCCACGCTATGAGAGTCCATATTTTCCCTGGCGAGAGGCAGGACTGGGGTGCCATATATTTCCACCGGCTGTGTGAACTGATTTGTGTCTCCTTCCTCATTACCTCCACCCAGTCTTATCACTCCAGTGTTATTGCTTTCTTCGCCATCTATTTCCACCGACTGTGTGAACTGATTTGTGTCTCCTTCCTCCTTACCTCCACCCATTCTGATCACTTCGGAGTCATTGCTTCCCTCCTCTTCTCCCTCCTCCTCACTCTCCACATTATCCCCCCCATTGTTGCTGACTATCGAGGGGTTGTCCACCTGAGCTCGTATGTATTTTGCAATGTGGTCCCATTCAATTAGATGGGAGTTCCTTGCAGGTTCAGTGGTCTTTTTCTTTGCAGTGTGAAGCAACAAAACTTTTTCTCCCCCGTGACCTCCGATATCACTTTCTTGAGGTGCGACATTGGGGGCTCTGTTATACTTATTGTGCTAGGTTCAGCTGTGACACCCTCTCTGAATCCCTTTTCTTGTTCATTTTTCACAATTTGCTGTGACTCTCGTCCAGCCGGTGACTTCATCTTTACCTGATTCACTAGAAAGTCCCCCATGTCACCCTCCTCTCTTACTCCTGACCGTATTACCTTCATTGCTCCTTTCTGGCCGTGAATCCCTGGTTGAGTATGGATCCCTACAACTGGTTTCAGCAAATCAGAAGTGAGCGGTATTAGTCATTTAAGTGCAGTGAGCGGTTTGAATGAAGGAAGTGAGTTGCCTTGCACGATCTTCAAACCTACTTCTATCGGTGGGAGGGATGGAGTAGTGGTGCTCTTGCTTTGTTGTGATTGTTGTGATGCCCCCTCAATTTGAGCAGCCCCTGTTTGTCTCCTTATGGAGACCTCCTGACCATTTTGCTTGGTCCGTGCAACTGTTTGTCTTTCCGGGGGCAGAAACCGTCTAGTAACAATTGGCAGCAATTGATGAAACATCTGCTGCCAGCTTACCTCTTTAGGAAGGCCCTGTTTTAGTGCTTCTCTAAGACTGCCACTAGTTTCCAAAAGTGGAATCAGTTGCCTATATGTGTCATCCCAGAGGTCTTCTGTCAGGCCGGGATATTGCAGCTTGAGGTTGTCTAGTAACCACTCCGCCACATTCTTGAGTTCTGAATCTCTCATTTCTGAATGTGATTGTGATGTTGAAGAAATTCAAGAGAATTAAAGAGAGGTTGAAAAACTATGAATGACACCTCTTTTCAAATGCTCAGAACCCCTAGACTCCCAAACAAAACTCTATAAAACTATCCAACACTGTCTTATTCCCTGTCGAGCTCTCCCAGGCCTCACACTCCCACCCGACTAGGTTACAGAGCAACACGACTCACCCCAACTCCAGCCAGCGTCGTCCCAACAACAACCCTTGGCTGTCCCTTGGAATGCCCACCCCAAGAAAATAGTGCTATTGGGGATGTTGAGACGCAGAAGGCATTGATAAGGCACAGTCTTAAAGCAACAAGATACTGAAAGACCAGGTAATATCTGTACGGGAACTTGTACCTCTTGTACCTCTTGTCCCGTCACCAGACCTTCATTGAGTACACGGTCTATTTCCATTGGGCTCCGTATGCCCTCATCCATATTGCAAATTTGGTCCCCCCTCCCTTCCTACTTGGAAAACCCTGTCCAGCCTCTACAGTGGCTTACAAACTCTACCTAGTCGATCCCGGAACCATCCCCCAAAGCCGAAAGAGAAGGGATATCACTTTTTTTTTTTTAATAAGAAAAACGCCCTGAGTTGATGCTAGGGTAGCTGATAAGAGCAGACTACCCTAGCATTCCCTGGGGGGCTCCGTCTATTTGTGGGGAGCAGCACCTGTTGGAAACCAGGTCCAGCGTCCCTCTCATTTGGAACAAAATAATTTGACGAACACAACAATGACTGTTCCGAATACGTCACCCTCCTTCAAGGAGTACCATGAGAGAGCCTGACCTTGCTTTTGTTGAAATTGACCTCTTCGCCCGAAATGGGGCGCCATATATGTCCTTTCCTATCTAGACTTTTCAACAGTTAAATGAGAGTGTTGATCTGGATGTCTAATCCTCTGTTCCCCTTGCCTCTTCAAGTGTATCCCTTCCATACCATGACATTGGAACCAAAGCGTCCTGGGGTGATATATAGAGACACAGGAACTCTTGAGCAGGGCGGAGAGGTATTGAGGGATCCACCAGGGTCCAATCATTGAATTTCAACTTATAGTTCCTATTGAGGTCCTGTTCCTCCCCCGTCTCAGTTGCCTCTTATTCCACCCTCCCTATTTTCCCCCCTTCCCCCCCCCCCCCCCCCCCCCCCTGAATTTTTGGAATGTTTCAATAATTTCTGTTTTAGATGAGTTGAATTGATTTTTTTTCTTTTTTTTTTTTCCAATGATTGTGTTTGTGAGTTTGAATTTGTTGTTTTATGCTGTCGGTGAATTCCGGGCCATCTAATCTAGCGTTCTCCCATTCATAAGTGTTCNGATGCTAGGGTAGCTGATAAGAGCAGACTACCCTAGCATTCCCTGGGGGGCTCCGTCTATTTGTGGGGAGCAGCACCTGCTGGAAACCAGGTCCAGCGTCCCTCTCATTTGGAACAAAATAATTTGACGAACACAACAATGACTGTTCCGAATACGTCACCCTCCTTCAAGGAGTACCATGAGAGAGCCTGACCTTGCTTTTGTTGAAATTGACCTCTTCGCCCGAAATGGGGCGCCATATATGTCCTTTCCTATCTAGACTTTTCAACAGTTAAATGAGAGTGTTGATCTGGATGTCTAATCCTCTGTTCCCCTTGCCTCTTCAAGTGTATCCCTTCCATACCATGACATTGGAACCAAAGCGTCCTGGGGTGATATATAGAGACACAGGAACTCTTGAGCAGGGCGGAGAGGTATTGAGGGATCCACCAGGGTCCAATCATTGAATTTCAACTTATAGTTCCTATTGAGGTCCTGTTCCTCCCCCGTCTCAGTTGCCTCCCACCCCACCCTCCCTACTTTCCCCCCCCCCCCCCCCCCAGCCAGTTGCTGCTGAATTTTTGGAATGTTTCAATAATTTCTGTTTTAGATGAGTTGAATTGATTTTTTTTCTTTCAGATTGGTCCAATGATTGTGTTTGTGAGTTTGAATTTGTTGTTTTATGCTGTCGGTGAATTCCGGGCCATCTAATCTAGCGTTCTCCCATTCATAAGTGTTCCTTCTCTGCCAGATGACCCAAAGAACCGCTCTTCTACCTAGGGTGAAAAGGTTTTGAGTGAAGCTATCCTCCGGGTCTGGGGACCAATGTGCCAGCAGAATTGCCTTCCACTCCCAAGGCCATTTATGTATAGTTTCTAATTGCCCCCATATTCTGTCCCACCAACGCTACAGCCAGATGGAGCCTAGACACTCGAGGAAAATGTGTTCGATCGTTTCTGGTATCTTTTTACTTAGGTACGCGGATTTACAGAGTTTGCACCATGGGTCTGCAATACCTCTTTTCTCCAAGGAGGTTCTGTCTAGCGGCCAATCATTTGTGGGGAGACACCGGTGTTCAATTTGTCACTGAAGGAAGGCTACCTTGGAAGGTTTGATCTTGGATTCTTTGAACCATTTAATGTTTCTCAGATCATCCTTGTTGATATTCATCTATTTCATCTATCTCTCCACCACCCTATCCTTCAGGTTTATTTTGGGTCTAATCATCTGGTAAGTTGATTTGACAGATAGGGTGTGTAGGTGTCTACTAAAATTCCTGTTGAGTCTGTTCTTGGCTCCCCACGACCAACACGCGGGGTCAATGGGCAGGTCTGAGATGAACGTAGATGGTCTGAAGGCGAGACACGACTGTGCATCAAGTGGAATGACTCAGATTATGAAGATATTTTCCACCGGTATCCATATTGGAACAGGATCATTGTTAAGGTTTATTACATTGTCATCTCTTAGTACATATGGGGCAATTAAGGCCTCCTTGTCTGGGGATATGAGAATGACATTACCTATCCTTCGTGGATTCTCCTTCGTGACAACCCAATTACTTTCCTGAAATTTCTTCCCTCTTTTGAGCACTCTAAACCACTCAATGAGGATCAGTTCCACAATTTTGTCTAGATTACTTTGTACATGGTGACAATGCTTTAGTTTTTTGTGAAGAAGATGTGGGGAAATCCAATCGAGAGAATCTTCATCCCAAATGTCCTTGATCCTAGTAACCCCCATCCTAATTCAACCCTTCCATGAATTATCATTACAATGCAGTGTGGTGCCTTGGTGGTCTCTTATCCAGGTATTATTGAAAAGTGGTTGTTGATTAATATCTTCCCATCTTTGGGGGAAATGTTTATCCGGTAGGGGTAGTTTCCTCCAATTTTTTAGAATAGTTGGCCAGAAGGAATCTTTTATGATGTCTTTCCTTACTGCTTCCCTGCTACCAATCCCTATTCTCTAACCACATGGTTGGATCTACGGCCTCCACTGTCTGGGGGGGCAGTCTTCTTAATTGTTCCCAAACCATGCCACTCCAAGTGGTTTGAGGGTTAAGTAATAGTCTTTTGACCCATTGAATGGAGAGTGTCATGACTTGGAGTGTTGGGTCAAGAATTCCCAATCCCCCCTTGGACTTTGGTTGGATGACTGAAGACCAGACCACTCTACTAATAACATTCTTATATTTATGATTTCCTCTCTACAAGAAGGCTTTAAGTTGTTGGTGAAGAGATTTGGTTCATTTATTGTCTAGGGTCCAAATTGTTAATTTATACCAAATTGAGGCTAAAATTACATTGTTAATCACCAAGGATCTGCCCATTATCGATGTGTGCTCATTCTTCCATAGCTCTAGTTTGGTCTGGGCACTTTGAAAGATAACCTCATCATTAATTTTAGGTTTCCCTTCAGCAGACAACGAGATGCCTAAAACCCTTATTGGCTTGTCGAGGGGAAGTCATTTGATTCTAGACTTTTTTGGAGGTCTAACTCTCTGATGATGCATCCACCATCCTACAACAAAAAAATTCCCTGGAGAAATGAAAGTTGAAAAAACATTCCATAAAAAAAAAATCCTTCATATTTATAAATTATCATTTCCATGTTTATCCAATTCTAAAATTTTCAGTTTTATTTGATAAGTTCCCGTCTAAATATGAGTTTTCCCTTTCAACTACATCTATTTGTTTAAGATGGAATGAAAGTCTGGACGAATTTATGAAATGTTTTAATTAAACTTTCATTCTACTACAACAAATATCTTCTACTTCAGATTGGATTAACCTATTTATGACTGAAAATCCTTACTTAGAATGACATTCCAATTTAAATATTTCATGAACTCATCCAGACTTTCATTCCATCTCTAGCATGCAGTTCAAATAAGAAGGGATACCCCATTCTCGGAAGGAAAGTTCTCAAGTAAGACGAAAAATTTTAAAGTTGGAATGACATTTTTAAAGATGGAATGAAAATTTGAAATTTAGAATGTAATTTTACTATAAAATGAATATTTAATTATGAGATTTTTTTTTGTTGTAGGGTCTTTTCCCCCTAGTTGACCTTCATATCTGCTAATCTACAAAATTTATTCATTAATTCTTGTATCGCATTCATATTCTCCGGTGATGCGTCAACCATCAGAGAAAGATCGTCTGAAAAAAGAGAGCACATGAGAATTGCATCTTTCGGTATGAACGTCACTTGAATTTCCTAATATCTTTGTGTTGTTTCCGATTGGCCGCTAAAGCTTCCATTATAATTATGAAGAGAAACGGTGTCAATGGGTCGCCCTGCCTGATCGATCTCTGTAATTCTATTGGAGGTGTCAAACTGCCATTAACCATGACTTTTGTGGTTGCATTTTGATGCATGATAGTGATCCACCTTTTGAAACACGGTCCGAAGTTCATTTTCTTGAGATACTTATCCAGGAAAAGTCAATCCACATGATTATAAGTTTTTTCAAAGTCTATGAAGATAAATGCTGCATTATGTTTAGAATGACATGCAACTTTGATAAGTTCATTTATACAAAGGACATTATCCTGTATGTTGCGTCCTGTGATGAACCCTGTTTGTGCTGGGTGGATGATGTCAACTATTACTTTGAGCATTCTGTCTGCTAATGTCTTTGCAACCAATTTATAAAGCACTGTGAGGAGCATGATAGGGCGATAATTACAAATATTTAGTTTATCTCCTTTTTTGTATAAGAGTGTGAGAACCCCTTGATTGACTATTTCCCCCATATCCCCTGCCTCCCAGACCGCATGGTAGTAGTCCATTAGGTCATGTGTGAGAGGACCCTACACGGATCCCCATAATTCTTTTGGGAGGCCGTCAATTTCTTGTGTTTTTTCTTCTTCCATGACGATTAGAGCCTTCCAAATTTCGTCCTTGGTTAATGGCATTTCCAATTTTTCCTTTTGTGCTTCCGTGATTGATTTATTAAAGGGGATTAAGAATTCATCGATTTCTATTGCCTTTTGTGCGAGAGGATTTTTTTTTTTTTTTGAAGTGAAGAGGTTTTTATAAAAATCTCTAGCTTGTTTCATACTGGCTGTTGTTGAGATAACTAAGGGTTCATTATTATTGAAAGGGATGATTAAAGCCTCCATCGTAGTCCTTCCGGTTCTAGCTTTGACCATGGCGAAAAAACGAGCGTCCATATCGCCTTCCATCTGATATTTCTTTAGCTTGCCACGTATTCTGAATCCCTGCCATCTATATTCCATATAATTGAGTAAATGATCCTCTAATGTTTGGATCTCCTTTGCTATTGGCTCCAGGGTCTCTTGATCATCTGGGTTTATTTCTGTTTCTTGTAGTTCTTGAATTCTTTCCAGGATTTCAGTTTCTTTTTGTTGTCTTAGTTTTGCCACGGCTTAAGAGTACTCATGCATTTATGTAGTTCTTGAATTCTTTCCAGGATTTCAGTTTCTTTTTGTTGTCTTAGTTTTGCCACGGCTTAAGAGTACTCATGCATTTACGACCTAGGAATACTAGGCTGTTGTTGAACCACGTAATGCCATTATCAATGTGAACTCTCTGTTTTCTTCAGAATTCTCATACACCCTTGAGATATTGTAGAAAATCCTGGTCCTTGAGGTGTGAAGTATTAAGTTTATAGAACCCCTTACCTTGATCCGGTTTCTTCCGGAAGGAGAAAACCGCCATGCAAATTGCATGATCAATGCCTGGAAATGAACTTCTTGGTAGGATACCTGCGAATTGGAGACCTCCCTGAAGATCTTCAGAGGCTAGAATAAGATCAATCCTGGATTTAGTAGGTATGTTTGAATGCCTTCTGGTGAAGCATGAAAAAGACTTGGTGGTAGGGCTTAATCTCCTAAAGGAGTCAAACAGGTTATAGGAACTGCACAATTTGGATATGATTTGTTCATCTCCTTCTATATAGGTCGGACACGGCATGGGTATATTTAATCTATCCAGGTTACAATCCGGTGCTCCATTGAAATTTCCCGCCATTATAACCGGGATGCCTACCGAAAGGCGGGGAAGTAATGATTCAAAAAACAACTGGCGTTCCCCTATGTCATTGGGTCCATATACATTTAGTAGACTGACCACCTCTAATTCCAGCATCGCTAGTATGTGTATCCATCTTCCTTCCTGCTGGTCCGCTTCCCAGTTGAGTATTTCAACTTTAAAACTCGGTGAAATCCATATCGCTACACCTGTGCTCCCTGGTTTTGAAGCATGAGCCCGATACGCCGTGTGGGGCCATAATTCTTTGTGAATGTGGTTGTGGGATGCTGTGTTCATTAAGTGTGTCTCTTGGATACAGTTCACATCAGGCCACTCCTTGCTCCCTACCCCTTTGATAAGATCAAGTATGGCTTGACGTTTGAAGTTCTTGGCAGACACGATACCATTCACATTAAGGGATCTGAGGTCCAAGTCAGCGTTTCTTTTGAGGAGCTTCCAATTTTTGTCTTTGTTGTAGAGTAGGTTTATTAAGTTCACTTTCTCAGACTTATTATCCATTGCATACTATTTCTTTCCAGGTTACAGTATCTAGAATCTCACCTTTCTTGAGGGAAGCCTGTCGTACTAATCTGAGAAGAAGGATAATGACGTCCTCCTCCGTCCATAACTGATTAGACTTGATTTTGAGAATTTGTAGGTCCTTAATTGCTTCCACATTCATCCATTTCAGAGAGGGAGTATCGGATACTCTATACTTAACATATATGTCGCAATCTGCCACTCTCTCTGGTCCTGATGACAGTGTGGGGGAGGCCCAATCTCCTGCTGGGAATTGTTCCTTTATTATTTTGAGTACTTCAGATCTAACAATAGTTGTGTGAGCTCCATGGAGAGTGATCTCCCCGTATTGAGATGGGACAATCGCTGAGAGCCCTGCTTCCCACTCTCCGTCTTTGAACCTTACTGGAAGGAAGACCATTCCTGATTTAGACAAGGGGGACCATTCAGTTGGCCGGGAGAGGCGTACTTTGAGCTTTTGTCCTTTACTGGTGGGATTAGACAATGTTGGAGTACTAACTAGTTGGAGCAATTAGGGGGACTGCGATGTTTGCTCCCCTTTTATCTCCTGTTTTTCTATGGTCACTGCGCTCTCAGTCTGATAATCTTGGGTGAGGTCTATTGCGTCGTCGTCTGTCCTCGTGGAGTTGAGGGTCTCCCTGTCTGCTATATCTACCTCTACCTTGCTCTCTTTCCCTGTCCTCTGCGTAGGGTAGGAAGAGATAAGATCGTCCTCTTCTAACAAAGAGGACGTTTTGGTCTACCCGAGTTATTCCTGTTTGGAGAAATCCCCCCCCCCCCCTGTGATTTGGGAGAGTATTTCTACCAATTTTGCTTCTGGACGGAGCGGGCTCTGACCATTTTTACTTAGAATCCCTCCCGCTGCAGGGAGTTCGTTTTGCAGACAGTGATCGAGCGAACAGATGGAAGCTCTCCTGTGTAGATAGTGATCGAGCGAACAGATGAAAGGTCTCCTGTCCAGGGACAGACAGTGGTCTTGCGAGCAGATGAAAACTCTCATGTCCAGGGGGACGGGGATATGTGGTAGAGAATCATGACAGCATCGGTCTATCTCATCTGAATATGGTACCATCATTTGGGCCGTCGTGATAACCATCTGCAGATCTGAGGCCTTGATTTGATCCAATCCATTTTCCACGTGGAGCTCTACTTTCTTGTGATCCTCTAGCAGATCCTTCTGTTGTAGCCCCATCGTCTGTATGTCTTGATAGGGGGGATTGGACTATTGATCCAATGCGATTGATTCTTGTATGCTGTGTTGTAAATCAGAAGTGACCTCGATTGTTGCTGTTTTCTTTTTTTTTTTCTTTCCTTTTTTTTGTTTTTTTTATCCAGAGTTTTTCTTTGGAGTGAGAGCCAACTTCTTCAGCACACTCTTGTAGCACCCTGTTCTCTTCGGCCTCGCTAAGCGGTGATTCTGTATCTTGCTCCTGGACCGCTTGAACCGCGTTTCCTTTTTTTTATCAGTGATTCTGAGTTTTGTATCATTGTCCTTTCTCCTCGCCAATTCTTTAATACGCCTGACCCCTTTGATAATCTTAGTGTCCATTTTGGAGTCGTGATCATGTTTGTACCTGCAACTGGCCTGAACCTGATTCAAGTCTCCTACTTGTAGAGGGAGCCATGCAAGTGACAACTTCTCTGAAACCGCGTGGAGGAGTTTGTCGCACATCTCAGACCAAGCGAAGTCCGAAGGGAGACCGAAATGTAGTGCTGTTTTCAGACTATCGCTACTCATCAGGAGAGAGGAAATATGAACTTGAATCTGCGACCAGTCCAGGCTCGAATTTGCTGACAATTTCAATTTCAAATTAGCTATGAGCCACATTACCATTCTGTGCAGGCTGGCCTGCAACTCTATCAACGAATCCACTCCCTCCCTTCTGGCTCCCATTACAATGAAAGGTGAGGGCGCTATCGGGGTGTTTTCCACTTCCATCAAATCAGGTGAAAACACATCCTTCAACTGATCTATTTTCATGTCTTCTCTATCCTCCCTCTGTCCCAATGGCTTGCCAGAGCTGTTGGCTTCGTTTGGGAAATGAGATGTAACCAATAAATATGAAATCTGCTTTCCCTGTTGGAGAGATTCGTCCATTTGTTGGACTGTACCCCCCTGTGACGATTGTTGTGTCTGCTGTGCTGACTGTGTTTGATGGATTCGTTGTTGTTGTTGTTGTTGTTGTTGTGATTGTTGCTCTTATGGCTGGGCAGGGGGTTGATCCTTGCTACTTTGTTCTATTTTTTTCTTTTCTTTTTCTTCCTTACCTCCTTCCATTCCAGGTTACCCAATTGCACTCTCTTTTGTAAATATGGATCCGGAGACGGGCCCATAAACCTGCTGTGTCCCGCAGAAGTCTCTGTATTACTTCCTTCCTCCATCTATGTCAGTCTGTTCTGTTTTGATTGAGAGTGTTCCTTTTGCTGTGTGTGCTGGTTACCCTGAGATGGTTGGTTTGGCTGGTTTAGCTGGCTTTGCTGATTCAACTGGTTTGGATGACCCTGCCTGCCCTGTTGGAAGTTTTGTTGTCCCTGGTTACCCTGATTCCCTTGCTTACCTTGATTACCGTGAGGTGGTTGATGAGACTGGTGTTGAGGTTGGTGTTGCATGTGGTGCGGTGGCAGCCAGTCTGCAGGAGGGCGGGAGGTTTTGCGATGATCACTTCTTCCTTCCCAGTACCAACCTATCGGCATTCCCAAGGAGTTGGCCTCGTCACTATATACCCACCCCTCATGACCTGGTACCCCTGGTGTCCATCGATGTGGGCGCATTGGATCCTTATTTAACCTTTGTTCCGTTATCATAGCATGTTGGGGGTGCAGGGGACAGGCAAATTCTGTGCTTAAGTGTCCGTATGCTTTACATTTAAAGCACCAGGGTCTGAATTTGTGGGCCTTATGGGTTTGGTAGATCCTCCCTCCCATCTTATATGGGATTATATCATCCAATGAGAATGGTTGTTCCTTTTGCACATCAAGAGCAAGCATCAGATAATCGTCCCTCTTTGCCATATGTGCTGGGAGCGGATCTATGAAATCAACTATTTAAAACTGCTGCCCGAAGTCATGCAAAAAAGCTGCTTGAACTCCGATTGGGATATGCCTCAACTCAACCCAATAGAAGTAATGATCCCCTGTGGCCAAATATGGCCAAACTACGAAGAGAAATGGGCCCGGGACGTATTCAGCCACTGCCACAATGGCGCAAAATCATCAAACAGTGACTGGTTGGCCACAAGTGCATACTGGACACAAATGATGAACCTTTTGCGCCCACTCACAACTCTCACTGGCGGACATGGGTGGCCATGAGGGCTATTCACCATTGGAGACTTGTGGGACTCCCAACGTGCTAGCTGGAAGACGAAGGACCAACTGAAGGATCAACTTAAGTAGGTTCGGGACAGAGTGGGGAAGTTGGGGCCCCTCTAGGAAGCCATTGCACTAACATGGGTGTAGCAACTGAAAATAGGCCCCACAACAGAACAAGGGGACTGATTGGTACCCAATGCGGATCTTCGTGACCCACAGAGGGTGTTTCGGATAGAGAACAAAACAGGCCAACAAGTCCAATTGGACGCATATGGTATAGCATGCCCCGGGGCTAGATGGTCTCAGTTCTTGCGAAATGAAGAAGCTGATCATCACCAAACAGGATGGGCAAAGCTGGTCAGAGTCAGGGTAGTGGAAGGGGACAAACGTGTCTTATATGCCTACCAACCCTGCACACCCATTGCAGCACTGCCCAATGGCATTGACCTGGCCCCTCAGGGGGAATGGGAGTGGCCAAAGGAGGGTGGTACAGGGCCCCTCAAACTGTGGCAATATACAGCGAAGCACGGTTACAGGTTCGCCCACAAGAAGAAACCGTCAGTCCGAATAATAAAGCAAAGATGTATTTTGCAGCAGAAGACTTGCAAACCTTCCTCTGATCACATTACTCACACATAATGCCCACCTCGCACCGAGCCCTTCAGTCTAAGATACTTTATAGGTGACACCGTCTTCCGATACCGGACTGGCTGGTCTTAAGGAAGAACCTGGGACAGCAGGGCAAACTGTCCCCCATCCGCCAAATTGAATACTTCTGCAGGGCATCCCCACCTGCTCTAGCAACTCTTGAGCATTGCCTGTTAGGCTGCCCTAGACGGTGGGGCGCCGGTATGGACAGTTCTGACTGGCACACAGTTCCCGTGGGTGCCAAGATTGCTCCTTTTGCGAACCCAGAGGGATATCCCGACCGAATGGTCTCAGTATGAAAGAAACCTCTTTGCCATCACCAGGCTTGAAAATGCTCATGGTGGCATGGCGGGCTCGCTGCTCGTCCAAAGGACGGCAGCGCACATTCAGTCTTCCCCAAGCAAAGGAACACATGTCAGATTATCTGGTGGCAAGAATAAAAGGGGTATGGGATCATCTGAAGCAGAAGACCAGGACTATCGATGAAGATCCCCTCCTGACGCCCCAAATGAAACAGTGAAGGATTAAGGATGCCCAGGCCAATTCGAAGAAGAATGGTTAGGGCCGCAGAAGTTTATCATGATGGCAGAGCTGCAGGGCACACAAATCCATTTAAAAAACTGGAGATCTGAAGAACACTGCTGGCCGCTCGGCCACTAAAACCCTGCCACATTTCAACATCCCATATGCAGCCCCCCCCCCCCCCCCCCCCGTTTGTCGTAGTTTCCAGATAACGCCCTGCTCAAACCCCGTCCCTCCATACTCATACCCGTCTCCAAAAATTCCAGAGCCAAGGATTCCTCCTCTCTCTTCCCTCCCAACAGCGAATAGGAAATAACTGGAATGATCGGGATCAGCATCCCAGGAGGAAGCTTCATAAAGGAGAATGGCTTGTGGCAGAAGGACAGGGCGAGCGAGAAAGGGGGGAGGGTAACAGACCCAACGGCAGGGCACTTACGACTATAATCTGGCCAAGTAGCTACGAGAGGTCACTGGACCTACTCCCAGCTGGGAAGAATAGCTCCTAGTTGCGTAAGGGGGAGGATTAGGATTGACAACGCAACGCATAGCAATCGCTATTGAGGTGGGGAGAGGACAAGAAGGGGATACCCTGGGAGGGGAAAAACAGGGTGTACAAGGGAACAAATATCCTACATAGCTGGGCAGAGGGGTGAGTAGCAAGTCCACTGATGGGCCATACAGAGCTGAACTCAGTTTCGCAGCCACTGAAGGCACCGGACCTGCTTCCAGTAGTTAACGGAAAGACGAGTGATGCAAGCACCCACAGGACGGGAAGGACGCGGCAAGTCCACATCTTGACTCTTAAGGGATGCTAGTAACCGCCCTTGTGGGCACCACCAGAAACCAAGGAAAGGGCTGATGATGTATGTAATTGGGAGACAGACTGGGGGAAAACACAGATATTGGAGAAGTAGGACTGGACTGCAAATTCCAGACACTGGGCCGGGCCAATGGGCAACAGGGAGCTCTGGGGTTGGAAGGGTAGTACCAGCAGCCCCATCGGCCCCCATGGGAAAGAAGGGAGCTCCACGATAGACAGAGAAACGACCACAGTCTCAGGATTAGATAAAATTGAACACTATGGGTTGATGTATCCAAGGGACACTGGACCCGGTCGCCAGCAGGTGTCGCTCCCCACCAATAGACGGTCCGCCGTGTCTGGACAGTCAAAACCTCAATTCCGGCGGTTCTCTCACCACCGGGGGGATAGAGGCCTTGCAAAACGGCTTTAGCCAGAAAAGAAAAGAAAAAAGGTAAAACAGAAAGAAGGAAAGAAAGAAAGAAAGAAAGAGACCTTCTAGCCCCTGAACTTTCTTCCTTCCTCTGTTACAGTATAGTATGCCTACATTTTGTCTGCAACCAGTGTTTGGGCTGACCTTAAAGCCAGATCCCACTAGCCCCTATTGTTCATTTCTGACCATTGATCTTCGTAATCGAGGGTGAAAAATGAATAATCTAGGGTAGTGGGATCTGACCCTTAGTCATTTACTGGTCAGTCAGTCTCAAATCCCAAAGAGCAGCCTGAGAAAGCGTAACACTAGTTCCTACTTTTTCTGCCTTTTTTTTTTTTTTTTTTTTTTTTTTATAACATCTGTTGGTCCTGCTAGGGATAGTGATACGAGCACCGGGGATGCTTTTATCACCTCATTAAGTAGGTTTCCCGTATACGAAGTTCATTAAAAAAAAAAAAAAAAATGATACGAGCACCCACCCGGGCCACCCCTAGCAGACCGCTACTTTTCCTGCTTTTCTACATTTCTGCATTTCTGTACTTTCTGCATGTTTCAGCGATGAAGATGTATACACAGGGATGCTGGACCCGATTTCCAACAGACGCAGCTCCCCATCAATAGATTGGAGCAACCAGAACGGAGTCTAAGCAGGGCTTCTCATATCACCCTACTAACACCCAGACTAGCTTTGTGCAAGGAAAATGAGTGAGAGGGATAGAGAGAACCAAATTGCAATATGACGTTGAAAGCCAGACAGTCGTGTCCCAAGCAGAAAGCACAATGCACTCAGATACAAGCCAAATAAGAGCAATACAATGAACCCAAATGTCAATGCTGGTCTCTTCTCACCACCAACAACATAGTATCCAATGTCACCCTTCTCGATTGGCGCTCAGCGGCCAGCCTATCTCTACTCAGAACCTACTCTAGCCTACACTACGACATGCAACAGGAGTCAGTTCAAGCTGAAGACCAGTGTACGTGACGAAGTTGGACTTGACCTTGGAACAGATCTCAAGATTAGCCCCGGAAACACCAACCTACATCAACCCACTCACAGGGATTGAAAACAGAGAATGACCAATTCCACGGAGACGGTCTCAACAAGAAAGTTTTTGGTCGACACTGCTAGAGATATGGAGGAACCTTCCCCTACCAGACAAAACCCAACCAGAAAGATGGGAAGAGGTGATCCGACAACCATTGTTCGGGAATAGAAGGATAACTAATTCGAGAAGTCAAGCACTGCATTGCACGGACTCCCCATGGAAAGAATGGGTGAACCGGGGGGTACTTAGAATAGGAGATAACTGGGACGCAGACAGGAGGGACTGGATTACAAGAGATCAACTCAAGGAAAAATTGAGGTATTGCCACAGACCAGAGGAAGTATTGGAAAATCTTATAGAATGCATCCCCTTGAACTGGTCGAAAATTCTGAGCAAGGGGCCCTCAATACAAGAATCCAACTGGGTATTAATCTGGGGCCGTCAGGGAGAGGTGGGCAATGTGGTGTGCTGTGACCTAAAGGGGCCGGTAGTGGTAGATACATTCAAAATAGGTAAGGACAACTCTCTCCAAAGAACCAATCCTGAACAGATACAATTCGTCGGAAAGGACGAACTCTCAAGAATCAGAGTTCTGAGGGTGAAGGACATATGGGTGGCGTTCTCCCCAGATACAGCGATAACTCAACTGCCCCTGGACCCTCTAGAGTGGGTTGTATGGACGAATATACAGGGTGGGGGCAGAACCAATACTAAAACGTTGTATAGCATTACTGTTAAAGCAACATACCGACTGCTCCGGCCAAAAATCAATCTACGGGACCAGGTGGAAGTGAGATGGATGAAACAGTTGAACATTAGCAAAGAATCACTGAGAAACATTAAATGGTTCCAATTAACTAAAAGGAAACCTGTCAATGTGGCCTCTCTACAATGGCAAATAGAACACAGGTGCCTACCCACCAATAACTGGTTGATAGATAGGACCAACCTTGAACAGAAAGGACTCGCCCTCCCCTAGTGCCGACTATGCTCGAGCGCATTCCCATCGAGGAAAAAACCAAAAACAATAGAGCACATTTTTCTTCAATGTCCCGGAGCAGTCTGGCTCTGGCGTTGGTGGGATAGAGTCTGGGACCAGCTCGGAACGGGGTCACCCTGGCCATGGGACTGGAAAGCCTTGCTGTTTGAAAAATGGCCCTCAGAACAGCCTGACGACTTCACTTTCAACATGTTCAAGCAAGGACGTAGGGCGGTACTGTGGGCACTATGGAGGCGCCGCTGCACCTATGAAATGGAGAGTGTGAGGTTGGAGGGACCAGAATTTACGGAGAGCATACAACAACAGATCCAGACAAATATAACAGCAGGGTGGGAGGAAGTCAAAACGCCGATCAAATACATCCATAGTCAGAACGAAATAAAGCAAAATATACAAGTATTCTGCAAAGAATGGCTCGTGGGGGAAAAGGGGGGGAGTTTGGGGAAAGTGGAATGGGAAAAGGAAAAAGGGGGGCAGGAGGGGGTGCTGGGCAACAAGGAGATAACCAGAGACTACAGACTCCTCTTCAATGATTGGACCAAGCTAGATGACGCAACTCCAATGCGGCCAAGTGACCTGTTCCCAGACTTCTTTCCTCCCTCTGCAAATTGTTTAGTCAGCAAGGCATGGTATGGGGGAGAGTGATGGAAATTTAGAATGGTAAAAAAAGGGGCAGTCTTGGAAAGCAGGGAACGCTGGTGTGTTCAAGGGAGTAGCTAGACCGCCAGGTGTTATGGACAGCAACAGGCGGCCCAATGAAGGGCTGAAGAGGTGGATCTAGCTAAGGTTTACAACTCTCAGAAGATGATAGGCCTAGCAGTAATAGTAGGGAAGCTGTCTCTATGGGAGCAGTGGCGAAATGCTCTTCCAGCCCTTTTTTTTTTTTTTTACTCACGAGACTCCCATCCCACCACTCCTCTCGATATATATCTCCTGGCGCACCCCCACTCCATTTCTATCTTACCTCATGCGAGGAACATCACTCTCTTTTTTTTTTTTTTTT
>BFEA01000321.1:161591-172828 GCA_003427395.1 Chara braunii | reverse complement strand
TGTGTGTGTGTGTGTGTTGAGAGAGAGAGAGAGAGAGAGAGAGAGAGAGAGAGAGAGAGAGAGAGAGAGAGAGCTGCCTAGGTCAATGATGGCCACTACAGGAAGGGCATCTATTCAGTGGCAGTTCAAGAAGATTGACCTTTCCAAAGAAATGTGTGGGTCCGGAAAAACAAAAAGCACAAACGGATAGTGAAGCTATGATGTGGTGGAGACCAACGGATATTGAAGCTATAACGTGGTCCTCCGACACTGACTGGGAGGCGGGAGGCTGCACTAGCGCTAGCGCCCCGACGTCAGCGGACCGGTAGGGCCGGGGAGAACAGCTCCCCGACTGCTGGGCCTGCGCACGTGCCCGATAAGTGGCTTGTGACCACGTGGCGCCTGTTGTTTGGAGACGTTGACGTCCCGTGACACGTCAGCAGCGGTAGCGCCAGCCGTGGGATTACAAGGGGTTCAATAGAACTGTGTGAGTGGCACAGCTAATGGGGGGAGAGATGGATTTGGTGGGGAAGCTACAACACCAAGCAGAAGAATGGATTACCACACTGGAGGGGGGATGCAAGCAGATGCAGACAATAGTGGGGTTGCTCTGGCTGCCCCTTTGGTTGATTGGGGTTGCCCGATCCGCAACCTTGATGGAGGAGGGGGTGGGTCGCCCCTCAGGTTTTGCTATCTATTTCATAATTGCCTGCTGGGGAGGAGGCCTTTCGTAATATAAAAGCAGGGGTGTCGATTGGCGGTTTGGGGCATAAGTTCTGATTTGGTTCCTTGGATGAGGTGATCAATGATGACAATTTTTCTCGTTATTTTACGCTGCGTTCATACTTCATGCGCTGGAGGCAATTCTTCCCTGGCGTAGGGAAGTAATCAATACCTCTGCGCAACAACTACAAACGGATGGTATACTCTGTGTTCATCTCCTCGTCTTTGGGTAGCATAGGGTGGGAGTTGGTTTGATGCTCTCCCGCTTGTCAAGGTCGGATGGATTGCTGATTGGAGTTGCTTTCTGCAACTTCAATCAGGGGGGGATACAGGTCAGGGCATCGCCAGCTCGATCTGCTATTGGCAGATTTGAAGATTGCTTGCAGGGGGTGGACAGCGATAATTCTGCCAGCATACAGGAAGTCAGAAAGTAACAATCCTCGATTAGGAACAATACCTCATGAACAGGAGGTCAATCCTCCCCTTTTGTAGGGGAGTAATCAATGCCTCTGTTCTTTTTGAAGAAACAGGTTAGGTAAGTATATATATAGGCTGGAGTGTATTGTTTCTTTGATATCTTATCATTGCATAAATGAAGCTGGTTATGATTCCCAGCTTACACACATCACACTAACGTGCGGGATTGGTCCCCTTGTCTGATAGATAGGTTCTCTTTGACACCTCAACTCATCATCGTATATGGAACGCTGGCTTTGAGTTCCAGCTCGATTCGTCATACTTTTTTTTTTTTTTTTTTTTTGAAACAAGACCCCTTGGACAACACCTCCATCCCAGTGGCGGTGAGAATTACATCTACGTTAGGGTTTCGTCTGATTGATTTGATTGCTCTCGATGGCCCATTATGTTTTGGAGATACCGTTGATCAGATGGATAGGGTTTTCCCATCATCTGACATATTTTGTCTAAAACGTGCATACAATAGGTAGGTGGAGTCATCAACACATCTCTGGATAGGGATGCTGGACCCGATTTCCAGCAGATACATTTACATAATTGTACAGGGACGCTGGACCCGATTTCCAGCAGGTGCAGCTCCCAACCAATAGATGGAGCCTTCAACGCAGGGACCTACTTACTGGGAATGCTCTTATCACCTCGTTAAGTAGGTTTCCAGTACACGAAGTTAAAAAAAAACGTGGTTGAGACCAACGGGCCTATCTCAGGGCATACTCACACTGGGACATATATTCCCAAATTCCCCCCCAAAAAGGTAGAGGAATGGTCACACAGATTTGCCAAAGTCCTAAATGTACCATTCACGTGCCCATTTGTCAGCGGCCTGTGTAGCCGCGGGGCAAGGGGATTTGCCGTCACCTCTGGAGGTGACCGCAAATGCCCTATTTGAGCATTTTCTTCAAGAATTGGTGAAAATTCATTCACGAAAGTGCTTGCACAATTTGTGGATGGCGCCGTGTGACCAGCGAAGTACCAAATGGCCATTAGTCCAGACTGCCAGGGCCTTGTCCCATCTGAAAAGGTACAGCAGTGCGACTCGGATCATGCCCAAAACCTCGAATAGGCCCTTCCCAAATCCGCATATTTTGCGGATTTGGGGTGGCAGTGTGAGTATGCCCTCAGTTGGTACATCCATGAAGTGTTGAAATACAGACCCGAGTTCAAATCCAGACACAATCAGATGACCAGAACAAGATCATTTTTTTTTTTTCCTGCCCCCCAAAAGAAAGCAACTTTCAATTAAAGAGGGTCCGGCATCCCTCACATGAATCCTGCGGTCACACGGGGCTGAGAAAGGTACTCCCAGCCAGTCCCATCCCCAACCACAGTCATCCAGCCTCTGAGACCCCCGCCCCAGAGGGCTCAATGTTGCAAAAATGAAAGAAAAGGAAAACCAAGCATCATGCCATGCCAAAGGTGCAAAAAGAACTACCATCCTATAAAAACAACCCTATCCTATCTGCATATCCTAACACTCAGCTACTCAAACCAAACTTTACTTCGATCAAGTTCAATGCACTCTGGAAAATGGCCACAATCCTGTAAAAGCAACCCTCTCCTATCTAAAAGTCCCTTTTTCTTTTTAAGCGTACCTTTGGCGCATGGGAAAATAGGGAAAAGTGGACGTTTTCCAAACTCCTAAAGTTTCGGAGGCCGGGCCCGACGACGGCTGCCATTGATAAATCTGATCGGCGGCTGTCGCGTCGTTTCAGCCTCCGAAAAGGTCGGAGGCCCACCGGAGGCCCGCCGTTTTCCCAAACTCCTAAAGTTTTGGAGGCCGGGCCCGACGACGACTGCCATTGATAAATCTGATCGGCGGCCGTCGTTTCGTTTCGGCCTCCGAAAAGGTCGAAGGCCCACAGGAGGCCCGCTATTTTCCCACGCGCCAAAGGTACTAGAGATGGGAAACCTACTTAGCGAGGTGATAAGAGCATCCCCGGTAAGTAGGCCCCAGCGTCGAAGGCTCCATCTATTGGTGGGGAGCTACACCTGCTGGAAATCGGGTCCAGCGTCTCTATACAAAAGACAAAAATATATCTGCTGGAAATCAGGTCTAGCGTCCTTGTGCCATGGTGTGAATGTGTATGCTGGAAAACGAGTCCAGCGTCCCTATCGATCTGATCTATAGAACCTCGTCGGCCGCGAAACGCTAATCCCTGATTAGCGCTAGTGGCCGCGAACGTGGTCTGATGGTTCGAAAGGCGGTTCACGGGGTTGTGGTACGAGTTTGACTGTAATATCTCTGACGAGTTGTACTGTACTTTACTATCCAATTTGTCATTTCATGGCTTCGACATGTATTGACCTTTTGCATCATCATACTCTGACAAGTTGTCTGAAAATTGAGGCCTCTGTTAACCGCCTCTCACAGGGACACTGGACCCGATTTCCAGCAGGTGCAGCTTTTTTTTTTTTTTTTTTTAACTTCGCATGTGGGAAACCTACTTAACGAGGTCACAAGAGCAGCCCCACTAAGTAGGCCCCTGCGTCGAAGACTCCATCTATTGGTGGGGAGCTGCACCTGCTGGAAATCGGGTCCAGCGTCCCTTTACAATGATGTAGTGTGTATCAGCTGGAAATCGGGTCCAGCGTCCCTATATATGTCATTCAATCAAGACAGGAAACCCCTTTTTTTTTTTTTGTTTTTTTTTTTTTTTGAAACGCCTCCCGGGTGATAGGGGTGCTGATAAGAGCAGCCACCGCTACCACCCGGGAAGAGGCTCCATGTATTGGTGGGGAGCATCACCTGCTGGAAAGCGGGTCCAGCGTCCCATATACAAATTATGATCAAGAAAACAGTTTGGAGGATCCTTGCCAGCATTGATTACCCTGGATTCCAGGGGATTGACTGAGCAAGGCCATGGAAAAATTGGAAAAAAATAGAACAAGGCCATGGAAAAATTGGAAAAAATTAGAAAAGACCTGCCACTAAGCAGGTTGTATCAGAGTATAACTGAGATGGAAGCTAACTTCCGAAGATCGTCTGCACCGGATGTAACTGAGATGAAAGCTAACTTCCGAAGATCGTCTGCAGACTCTACACAGGATGTTGAGCTGCTGACAGTAAACCTCTTCGCCCTATACTAGGCGCCGAATTTCTGCTGCTGAAGGCCTAGTTTCTCCTTAAAAGCCTGATGGTCCATTTCACCCTGTAGTGTGACGCCCAAAACCTCACGCCCAGCGCGACTTCCTGATCGGAGTAGGATGTGGGCCTGGAACTGCGAAAAGGGGTGTGCCAAGGATTTTTGGGAAAGTGGGGGTGGAGTCCCAGGTCAGAACTGAGATATCCTGTGGCAGGGTTTTTCGGGGGCACGAGTGCAATTTGGCGGAGAGGGCGGACCGCCTCTGGTCACAAGGCAGATGGTATGTGCGGGTCGCTCAAGGCCGGGCGAGCCATTGGTTCCGAAGACGACGGTTTGTGGGGAGGTCCCTTCGGGGTGGGTAGGGTTCCGATGAGTCGGGCCGTCGGGAGTTGCCACGTGGCGCCGATCGTCGTGCGTTCGGGTTAGGCCTTCGGAAGTCCGGGGTCCTCTGGTCGCCGCGTCGTCGGCAATTTCCGCAAGGCATGCTGGGCCAGTACGGGGCTATGGCCTTCCACGGGACGACGCTGAGTTGGTGATATGGAAGAAGAAGGCGAAAGGGAGGGAAGCTGGTGGCGATGACGACAAACCCGGGGTGGGTGAAGTAGTGGGTATGGTCCTGAGTGGGGAAATCAAAGCACCTGGGGTCGCTAGTGGTGGCGCAGTGAAACTCTCGAGGACACAGTCGGTTCTCGGTTAGGCAGGGGTATCTCTGTCGGAGGACTTCGTTTACCCATGGGGTGAACTAGTCAGGGTCGTATAGCAATGACTCCGAGCTCTCTGAGTGTGTCATTGTATCATCGCAGAGTTATGAGATGCCTAAGGGCGGGTCAATGGCGATTGCGATCACCGCGTGCGAGCACGTGCAGGCCACGCAAATTAAATCGGGCTTACGCGTGTTCGTATGGGATGACTGCTCCGTCGCGGACCCTGGATGGCCACGTCCAATCAGACAATGCTTCTGTAATCGATGGTCCTTTTGGGATTGACGAATCGGCGCACGGGGATACGTGTAAGTGCGCAACTCAGATCGCGTTTACACGTGTCCTCACGCGGCGTTCGCTGGGCCAGACATCCGATCATCTAATCGCTCAGTAATTTTCGAGCATGCAACATGCAACAAATACAACAGCCCAGTCAAGAGGCAAGCACAAACGAGAATAGGATTACCGATTGCGCAAAATTCCTATCCTACTCACAAGTGCATCAAATGCAATAAACAAAGGCAAGGGCAAGGATCCGATAGAAAGATGAGTAATCAAACATGGCATCCATTCATTCATTCAATCAACAACATACACTCAATGCATATGAGATTGAAATCACGAAGACAAGTGTGAGCAAAACCCAAATCCAGATTCCGAAAAACAGAAAACGGGCAGATCGCCCGGAGCCGAAATCAAAATTTATATACACGAGACAGGAGGGAGAAAAGATAAAAGAAACATCAAATCCGCGTCCATCAACCTCAACTCTCTCTTCCTCTCTCTTCTTCTCCGATGCAGACAGTCCATCGTCGCACACCAACCCACGAAGCCGTCACCCCGCTTAGTCATCCCGCACCCGTCAGGTTCGCCCGCGCCCACAGTCCGCCGTGGCCCGCGTCAACCCCGCGCGTTTGGCACCACCTCGTCGGGTCGCCCGACTCCTGCTCTACTCACCTCTTACTTCGCTCGTGTGCCGACCCTCTCTGATCGCGCAACCCCGAGCTTCCAACAACTGGTTAAGAGAGCTAACTAATCGCGCAGCCGGAATTTATAGCGTGCATGCTTGCGTGAAGAACACGGAATTACAAGGATTTGGGAAAGAGGATTAGAGAGGGTGCGCCTGCGTTCTGTATGACCGGGCCGCGGCGTGGGGGACGTAGCCACTCTCCACGCATCGATCTCAGCATGTAGACCGTGGCTACAAAAACGCAGCAAAAGAAAGAGAAGGAGGGCGGGAAAGACAAAGCGCAAGAAGAAAGATATAGTTACAATGGCGCCGTCCCAAAACTACAGTTACTCAGTGTCACTCGATTAAAGGCGCCGGCTAATCAGAATTCCATTGCAGCCGCATAAAGCAGCGCGTAAGCAAAAGGTGCCGCGCGACAAAAGAAAGTCCTAATTACAAAATTCCTAAATTCCTATCTAATGCGAAAAAGCAAGAAGCACAAGTTTCGGAAGGAAAGTCCGAAATTTCGAGGGCCATCGGGGCTGGACAAAATTCGAAACCGAATTCGAAAATTCAAAAAGAGCGAAGCAAATCCCCGCGCGATGTCTGCGCTCAAAACGTTCCGACACCGAACCAAAAAGAAACGACGTTAACATTTATTAATCGCGCGCTTGGCGGCGCGCCAGCCACTCAACCGACCAATCAACCGATCGTCCCGGGACTCACCCAGCCCTGAACCCATCCATTCGTAAAAAACGACGAAAAAGACGAAGAAGCGAGGGTACTGATGCAATTTCCCATCCATCCCAATCTCCCGTAATTGGCCCAACCTTCCCAACTTAGGACCCCTCATTGTAACTGCGCAGAAAGTCGCGTGCTACAGAAAGTGGTTCGTCACATATGTGACGCCCAGGGGGTTCCAATATTAGCAAGTTCCTACTTGCTTGTTGACACGTGTCGATCTCTCTAATCGATCGACACGCGGAGCTCTTCTTTCTATGCCACTTACCGTTCGAGGGAGTGTGGACGTCGTCCATCGTGGCAACACAGCCCTACTACTAATTCCTCAGGAAGGGCCATCGACAATTCAAGGAGGGGATTACACGTGTCGTTGTCATGACGCGTTCCCATCATTCATACATCAGCGAGCGTCGGGGAGGGGAAAGGGGAGGCGATACATGGAGGGGTGGCGCGGTGGAGGGTTGATGGGTAGCGGGGGAAGGAAGCTCTCCATTCCAGCCACCGTCTCCGGAAGTTCCTGGTAACGAACGATCCGGTGAAAGCGGGGGAATCGGTTGCCCGTGTGGGGGAGGGACGTGAGGTAGTCGGGATAGAGGGTGGTAAAGGTTTGGAAAAGCGCCGCGCGAAAGTGATCGTGGTTCTCACATGCGGGGATAGTCCCCGTAATCATGCAGTATACCTCGATCATGTTGTGGCCTCGCCACGCGGCACTAAGGAAAAGGATATGGAGGGAGAAGACGGGGCGGGCACATCGGGTGGAAGGGTGGGGATGAACAGTGACAACGAGACGGGTGGTGTAGAAGAAGCAGAAGGTATCGATGGGGAAGGGGTTGTCGGGGAAGGTGACGTAAGTAGAGATCTGGCGGAAAGAGAGGTGGTCAAGGGGACGGCGGGATAACGACCGGGGACGAAGCCCGGTGCCCCGCATCGGTACGTGGACAAGTTGGTGGGCGGTCGGAGGCGGAGGGGGAGGGGGATCAGCTTCGTCACCATTGCGCTGGTGCGGCCGAAGTCTCAGCAGTTGTCTCTCCATCCTCGGGCTTAGGTGGCTCTGGATCCCGGGCCGGATCGTCGGTGAGCGGCTGGCCGGCTGCGCTGGCGAACTCCAACTGTCTCTTCCCGGCCACGATTTCTTCCCTCTTCTGCGCCTGGGACTGCGCCCGAGCCTCGTCGCGCACTTCCTCCTCGAATCCTTCCCACTCCGACTCTTCCAACTCCTCCTGATCTTCTTCTTCTTCGTCGTTTTGCTCTTCTTCCTCCTCCTCTTCACTTTGCTCCCCTTCGCTGTGCTCACTGTAACTCCTCTCTTCGGGAGTTTCTTCCTTGTCGGCCTCTTCTTCGACCTCTTCTTCTTCTTCTGAGCTTTCTTCTTCCGCTTCAATCTCTACCTCCTCATTCTTGGAAGCCGTCCGATCTTGGAAGAAGGCGAAGTCGACTATCTTATGCGGGTCCAAATAACCGCGCTGTGATGGTGGGTTGCGGCCGCTCCCTGGTTCCTCCAAGCACGCCGACCACTGAAGATATGGTGCCAAGGTCCGCGTGAGAACGTGCGGGACCGGGCTGTCGTCGCTCTGCGAGACGATCTCAAGAGGGAGATCGTCGGCCAGCTGCGCAAGGGGGACCGTTAACTCTTGTACGATCAGTTGGCGATGATCGGGCCGCACTGATCCGAAGAGGAATCTAAGAAGATCGCCGTCCACTTCCGTTCGCCACGCCTGGATGATAAGCAGCTCGAGGTACTTGGCCCACTGGCGGTGATCCCCGTGCCGCGTCCACGTGACCCTTACTCCGACCAGACACACCGACAGCTCTACGAAGTGCTCTCGCCAACGCCTCCACTGCTGGGGATCGAGGAGGGGGGCAGCGAGGGATTCCAAACAAAGGGAAACGTGCGGATGGACTCCAGATTGCCAGAAAGTGGGAAAGAAGGAGGCGAGGTCGAAAGTGGAGATCGGGGATAGGTTCATTGAGGACGGGGGAAGAGGACGAGTTCCACGAGCACCACCGTCGGCTCGTGCTGGAAGGTTCGGATCCCGTCGAGATCGACGTCGTCCGTGGGAAAAAGGTTATCTCCGTGGGGCATGAGCCAACGACTCCACTCCGCCGCCAACTGCTGCGCCCAGAGCCGGAGCGACGTCGTGATGGTTGTATGCCGCAGCGGGCTGATGGTGCTGATGTCGCCACTGAAGGTGACCACCGTAGACACTTGGCTGATTCCAGGAGCTGACCGCCGATGAACTGCTACCACCTCCGCCAACACAACCGCCCGGGGACTGCCTGCAAAGCGAAATTCAGCGGCTGCGTACACTCCCTGAGTACAGAAGAATTGCACAAGTCGCCGAAGGTTCCGATTGAGCCGCGGATGGTGAACTTATCGGATCGCCGAGATGTGACACCGTGGCACCAGCAGGGGATCGCCGAGAGCTCGCCCTGTAAGAAAACTTATGGCGATGGCGACGGGGACGGAGTAACGGAAGGAGAATGAGAAGGAGACGGAGAGACATGCGATAAACAGTCGTCGTCCTCGTCCGCAATGGAGGAGGAATCAGATGAAGGTGAAGATGGGGAAGGAGGAAGGGGACGGAGGTAGGATATGTGGCGGATGATCGGACGAGCCGATCGGCTGCAGGAGACCTCAGGCGCAAGCCGCACGGTCTTCACGTCGTTGGGTCCGAGTTCAATCACGTGGAATCGCCCGAAGAATTGTGGCGCTAGCTTGCCTTGGCGAGCACATTTCCTCACCTGCACGATGTCCCCCAATTTGTACTGGGGCCGTGAACCTCCGTTCCCGTTCCGGGCCTCGTAGCTTCGGACCTGTCGGCCATGGGCCAACTCGGTCATTTTCTGGCGTTTTCGGGCTAGCCTGGGGAGGGGACGTTCCATTAACTCTAAGTGCCGCTTGGCCTTGTCTCGTGCTGTGGCCCTCGTGGGCCGGCGGTTAAGCGTTGATTCGTCAGGGAGGCTTGGTATCGAAACGCAAGCGACACTATTAGTCCTTAATTGGAAGGGGCTCAGGCCCGTTGATTAATGGGCCGTTCCGCGATGGACCGCTAGGATGTGGTCGATGATATTGGGCCAGGGCCTCGGATGCCGTGTCGCGATGTTTCGTCGCAAAGCTATCTTGATCACCTTGTTGGCGTTTTCTACCAGCCCATTGGATTGTGACATAAGGGGCGCGGTGTTCCGCACAGCGACACCGTGTATGACCAGGTTCCTTAATACTTCTCCTCTGAATTCTGCCCCGTTATCGTTCAGGATCTCTTCCGTATCCTGGTGCATCTCGAGAAAACGGTTAACATACCGCGCGATTTCGGAGGCTTGTCGCGTGCGACATGGATAGGCCTCGATCCATTTTGAAAAATGGTCGACGAATACCAACAGGACTGAATATTCACAACTATTAGGACCAGGGGGTACCATGATATCGGTGGTATCCATACTCACCCTTTGGAACGGCCGCTCAACTACCATTGGTACTATCGATCTTGGCGGCTGGATCGACGCCTTGTCATCAGCGCAGACTTGACAGTTTGCGACGATGAATTTCACATCGTCCCAAATATTGGACCAATACCATTCGTTTTTGTCGATGGCCGACTCCGTAATCCGTACGGCAAAATGGGCTGCCGTTTCCTCATGTGCCGTCTTCACCCAGTCGTACCTGATGAACGGATGCGGTACAACCATCCAAATCCCACTGCCGTCCGTTTTCCGGTTTTCTAACCTACCCTCTATCCATCGATAATCCCGAGCCCTTTCGTTAGCCCTCCTTCGATCTTCCTTGGTGAAATCCTGGAGGGGGTTACCAACTAAGGTGGCAATCAAAGCGATGTCGGTCCATACTTCGGCCCTTCGAAATTTCCGGGTTTTTTCCAACCCTTCCGACGTGGCACCCAGAAAGCGAGCCTCGGTCGGGATCTTGTCAACCCGACACAAGGGGCATAACCACGGTTTACTGTCGTTTCGGTATTGGATGCACGAGCCATGAGCTCGTGCGACACACGGCCGACAGTCTATCCATTCCGCATACCCTTCCCCGTTAGGACACATGGAGACAGCTATGAAACACCCGCGGACGCGTCCGCGGGTCCGATCTCGGATGGCGGACGCATATGGGTCCCTGTCCGCGGCCGACCTGGTTCATGCCGCGGACCCAATTTTACCAGAATTTTCCTGAATTAAATAATAGGTTAAAAAAATATATATATATATATATATGGGGTTGTAGGGAATTTTAAGCCCTACAACCGCATATTTTGTTTTTTGGAATCCGACTTTGTTTAGGATTTTAAAAAAATCAAAAACTAAATTCGATTTTAAAAAAATCAAAAAATATATATAAAGAAAAGCTGGATTTTTTTTGGGTCATTTTTTATCATGAGATATATGGTCCCTGAATTCACCTATATTTTTTTGGAAATGAATTGCTGTTTTTTGCAGGGGTATGAGGTGTTTTAAAAAAATGCAAATGCAAAATTTGAAAATAAAGAAAGAAAAAACTTCAAAAAAAGGGTTTGATTGATTGATTGATTGATTGATTGATTGATTGATTGTGAGTGAGTGAGTGAGTGTGTGTGTGTGTGT
>BFEA01000321.1:92947-117933 GCA_003427395.1 Chara braunii | reverse complement strand
GCACGCAATCTCTATGCTCACCTTGCGTTGCGGCAGTTCAAGCCCAGGCGCATGCAAGGTGACGATCACCCAGCTCAGGCCTTGCCGCTGGTGCTCAGACGGTCCCGGCGGTAATTGTGGTAGTCGGCGGCGCGATGGCAGAGACCCGGATCGCGGTTTCCAAGGACGTCCCGGCGAGTAGCTTCACCGCATCCTCTGCCGTCGACAATGCTTCTGCTGCTGCTGCGTCCGACGATTGGGGCAGATCGGATAGGCTCGAAACCGAAAAGGGCTTGGATGTATTAAGGACTTTCTTCGATCGAAATGCTTTCTGCACTATTGATAGGCCGTCGGGGAAAGGAAAGTTCTTGGTGGTAGAAAGAGGATTGATCGACAAAATGCGGGATCATTGGATACTCGGCAAATTGCTCGCCGGTTTCTCCTTGGCCAGAGTTTTCGGTAGGACAATTGACGAATTGAAGGATGAGGAGATTCAGACTGTGAAGATGGCCTGTGAAGCAGAGAACAAAGCTTGGAAGGGGAGGGGAAGGTGGGATTTTGCAGCTCTTGGAATCGTCATCGCTGTCGCGGGAGGATCAAAGAGAGAACTGGTAGTAGGGTTGTTGAGGGGAATGGAGGCAGAGTTATGGGGAAAATGCAGAGCCACTATGACGAAGGCATTCGTCTCGAAGGCACTGAAAGAAGCCAGCAAGGAGGAAAGGGAATTACTGCTATTGGAAGGCCTTCTCAAATTCGGAGAAAGCGCCTGGATAACTAGCCTCGGCTGTAAGAGGGTGGGGCTAGACTTCAAATCTGTCTTCGCAAGTGGAGGAGGTGCGAATCTGAACCTCGCGGTCTCCTGGCGGTCGGTAACGAGACGCTGCGTGCAGGACGATTGCCCGATCTTCATACCGCTAGCAGATGCGTCAGATCCAGAGCAAGACCTTCATCACCAAGACGACGAACCGCGACGCAGGACCAGTCCTCCGAATTCGCCTCCAGAATCCGGAAGATACCTAGACGTGTCCTGAGCTCACTTCGGGATCCTGCCTACGAAAATTTGTTTTGCTATTTGCGTGTGAAGCTTTGAGCTAGGAACTACTGAGGTAGGACTAGCTCGTGAAATCTTGGCAATGCCCGGAATCGCTGCCTGGTTTAGTCTCAATTTCAGTTCGAATTGGAGGACTAGTCAGAACTCCGTAGGCTTTTTTTCCTACGCCTATTAAGACGGATCTTTAGGAAGAAATTCTTGTATTCCCCTCTTCCTTCGCTTCCCTACTAGTTTTCTCCCTCTCTCCCGCCAGTCCTTTTCTCACCCTACCACCCGCTTGCTAGGCTTCTCCCCCATGCGTTATTTCTAAAGAGACTGTCATAAATCTGCCAATCGGACTCAACTTTCCTTATAAGGATTTGGATGTGCGCATAATTCCCAAAAATCCCATTTTCTTCCCCTCTCTTACCTCTTCTCTCTCCACTCCGTCCCCGCCTTCACTCTCCACTCCTTCCCCGCTTTCACTCTCCCCCCACCGCACCACCTTTCGTACTCTCATAAGATCCTTTTTTCTAAGCACTCCTAGCTGTCGACAAAACTGCCAAGTTTTGAATTACTTGTCTTAATCGTTACCTTCTCAGATTGTATGCGCAAAGAGTTACACTTGCCTCAACATGGAAGAAGTAGCTTCTTACCTTGCTCTTCTCTCCCTTCCCTCCTTTTTCCTTCCTTCGTAATTCCCCAATCACCCCCCATAATTCACCTCTTGCTCTTTCGTGCATCCTTAAAAACAAAAAACAAAAAAGAGGGGGCTAATCATTTGAGTTGTTTTCTTGTCTTCAAAAAAAAAAAAAAAAAAAAAAAAAGGGAGAGAAGAAGAGGTTGGAAGTTATTTGCCACAACTTAATATCTCGTTCCCCCTCCCTCCTCCTCCTCACTATCTCCTCGCCCGCCTGTACTCTTTTGATTCCTTCTCAACCGATCTTTCATCTGCCCTCTCTCTGCTTTTCTCTCTGTTTTCTCTCGCTAAAGGAGTGGAGGACAGTTAAAACCAGGCAAGAGGGAAGCCGTGGCAAATCTGACCAAAATATGGTCATTCCCCGTAGCATCAGGACTAATAAAAAAAAAAAGAAAAAAAAGGGGGGGAGAGAGAGAGAGAGAGGGAACACAGTCAGGGTTTTGATTATAACCTATCGAATTACGCTGAGGCTTTCGAACCTCAGAAATCCTTTTTGAAAGACGGCACCTGGAGCAAACAACCTCTAGCTAAAGGACCTGACTGATCTTGGGCAAAAACATACCAGGAGCCTGGACCCACTAGAGGGAGGTTTTAGTTTAGGAGTGGTGCGACAGCCATGACAACAAAGAAAAGAAAAGCTAAAAATTTGTGCCGCAGTTAGATTAGTGGGCTGCCTAACAAAGATATGCTATATCAATTTTGCATTGAGAGAAAAAAAAAAAAAAAAAAAAAGTAAAGATAGACCTAACAGTTGAATCTGACGACTGAAAGACCAACCACAACTTTCTTCACACACAGGAGGCAGTGCTTGTTTCTAGCCTACTGCTTGGTAGGCTAGAATCAAAGACTGCGAGCCTTTGGGCGGGAAAAGGATTGTGTGGGCATTGCCAGTGTTAAGAGACTATTCTTTTCTGTTTGATTGCCCTTCTTTGAATTTTCTTTAACATTTTATTGCATTCTTCTAAAAACGCCCATGACTGGGCGTCCGATCTATTACATCCAATGGCCAAAGTGTGTTACTCGTGTCCCACTGTATTACATTTTTAAACTAAACAGCTGCTAGTAGGACCAGGCCCCAGGAAAGACAACCTATGACGGGCTACGGTTGCAATACAAGGATTGGAAAAACTCACGTTATTTATAAAAAAAAAAAAAAAAAAAAACACGGCACTACGTGAGGATACAACACCTCAGTTCCAGAAGCACTTGCTGGTTCCTCCACCAGCAAACCGACTTTCATTAGGAAAAGGGGGGGGAGGCGAGCATTCAACCCCTGCCTACCAAAACGTTAACAAAAAAAACAAAAAAACAAAAAAAAAAAGAGAAAGAAAAGAAAGAGAGAAGAGAGGGAGGGAGAGAGAGAGAGAGAGAAGAGAATCCTGACATCCTTTCTCACTCCGTTTTCTTTTTCAAACAGATGGACGCCTTCACAAGAGCCTTCGTCAAAACTAGGGGGGCAGATATTTTGGTAGGGTCAGTCTCCTACGTATTCTGTAACACCCCTGCGGCTGGATTCTACCCGGCAAAAGTCCTTAAGGATATCTCGGAACCTGAAGCAAGCCTGGATGGCATTATCTATGAGGTTAAGAGAGAAGACAATGCAGAAACAATCCTTGCAGCCCTTTTGAACATCAAGGTAACCCTTTCAGAAGATGAATCTAAGAAAGGCAAGAAGTCTTTGGCCCATTCGGGGGATGAGTTTTTTTCTGATAGCGATATAGAAACCTCGCTCAAGAAAACTGCCCTCAAGAGGAGAAAGAAACCTAGTTATCTGAGGGAAAGGCACTCTAGCGGTCATTCAGACTCAGATAGCGACGAGATTGACATGGAGGATGTGGGTCTTGCCAACGAAGCAAGAATCAATGCTTTATTTCAGAAAATCATCATGGAAATCACACCTAAATGTACTGCAGCGGCAGAGGAGGTCAAGCATCTTCACAGGATCTATCAAGCCCCTCCCTGGAGGAGACACATTGACATAATCATCAAGGCCAAGATGGTCCATCTAGCCTATACCCAGTATGGTACAGGCAAGGATGAGGCCAAGGCCTTTAAAAATGATACTAATCGTGTGGCAAGGCGTTTGTGTGACTCTCTGATTCCTCAAAAGGTCAAAGAATGGTTGAAGAAAACCCAGCTCTACACTTCAATCAAGGCTCTCCCAAAGATTCTCAAGGCTTGGAGCGATAGAGACTACAAGGCGGCAAGAAGGTACAAATTTTATTTGCGCACCTTAAGGGGCATAGCATCAAGCCCCCCGACTTTTTCCGGTTGGTGTGGCAATATTATTTTATCATCTATCCCATTGCGGATTTTCAATTAAGGATCTCATATTTCAAGGGGTTGTAAGCCCGCCGGCTTTTTCCGGTTAAAACCTTATGAAGACATCACTCAGGTAAGTTTTAAGGAACTAACCAATAATTCATTCTGTGTGCAACAGGCAACCATCTGACCACCAATTCAAGAAGGACAATAGCAGTAGCAGCTCAAAGCAGCATTACAAGCATCAAGAATATAGGAGAGATGACGGACGAAGACCTTATTACGGCTAGGCATCTGCCTTCCGTTGAGCAATTGCTTGCTCTTCTCAATCATCCTCCATCAATTTGGCAGGCATCCTGTGCCATGCAATTGCTCTCAAGAACGGAGGAATGGCTAAGCAAGCCAAAAGATTTCAAGGCGGCTCCTTTATCAAACCACATCAAGCAATGGGAGGATCTCTTGGGAAATTCAGAAAGAAAGGATTCAAGAAATGTGCTCAACTGGATAAGGAATGGAGTGTGCCTTAAATTTGAGAGAACATGCCACAACGATCCTTCAAAGATTTTTGAAGTTGGGAGGATGGTCAAGGAATTAATGACTGTTCAAGAATTTGAGGATGCTTTGAAGGAAAATGAACCACCCCCAATCCATTTTCCCACTTACGAACTTTCCATGGAAAACCAGCTATTTGTGGACTCCACCTTGGAAGATCTGCTCAACCAAGGTGTTATCCGTGAAACTTCTTCTCCAATCGTCATTAATCCTATCTTTGTAATCGAGGGCTCCCTTAAGAAAAGGTTTATCTCGCTTTTCAATGGAAAAACAAGTTTTTTCATTTCACCACTCTCTGCTTTGGAATTTTCTCGGCCTGTTGGATTTTCACTACAGTCATGCAGGAAGTGATGACCTCATTAAGACTAAGGTCTATTTGTATTTTTTCCTATATTGATGATTCCCTAATGATGCGTCGAACCTTCCTCCAGAGTCTATGGTCATCCTTCATCTACACTTGCCTCCTTCAGAAATTGGGTTTTTTCCTAAGTCTAAGGAAATGCTCCTTCCCTTCATCCCAATGTGTAAAGTTCCTTGGATTCAATATCGACTCCCACTGCAAGCTGACTACAATCTCAGAAGAAAAAATCTTAAGAATTTGCGACACTATTCAAGCTATGTTAATAAAACCAGTGGTAACAAGCAGAGAAATCTCTTCATTAACTGGAAAGCTAGCCGCTCTTGCAAACACCTTTCAACCTGCAGTAACCTTTTGTTTCAATCTTCACCAAGCCATCAACCCGAATGACTGGGATACCCCTTTGCCACTTCCAGAGGAAGCCCGCAGCGATTTAATTTGGTGGTTGTCTAACATTCTCAGAATTAAAGGAAGAAGCTGGGCAATCAAGCCTATAGAACTAACCATCCAAACTGATGCTTCGGATCATGCTATAGGAGCAGTCATTCACCCTAACCATGGAAACAAGGAAAGATTAAGCATGCCCCTTCCTGAGGAATGGAGAGGAACTTCAAGTACTCATAGGGAACTTCTTGGTGTATTTTTTACCCTCTCCTTTGTCCGGGAGCGTTTCTCTCTTCCTTCCAATGAGGTTTCGATCAAGGTCGTCGTCGACAATGCAGGGGTTGTAGCTCTGCTCAAGAATTGGGGGTCACACGACGCCAAAATGAATGCTCTCCTCAGAATGATCGCAACTATCCTCCTAGAAACCCAGGGGCAAATAAAGCCCATCTGGGTACCTCGCACTTTGAATGCAGAAGCGGACACCCTCTCAAAATGGAAGGATCCCACTGATTGGGGCCTCAACCCTTATCTAATCTCTAAAATTTTTCAAAAATTTGGAGCTCCCTCAGCCGACTTATTTGCATCACAAACTCACTATGTCTGTAACTGCTTCGTCTCTGAATTATGGTGCAAAGACTGTAATGATGTGGACGCCTTATCATTGAATTGGCAGGAATTTCAAGGCAACTCTTATATTTGGCTTTTCCCACCAGCCTCTCTGCTTTGCCAAGTGGTCAGAAGAATGAAGACCTTCGGCGGTGAATACTTGCTCATCACTCCAACGGCTCCAAGGGCGGTCTGGTTCCCCATGGTGAATGCAATGAGTTGCTCAGGGACTGTTGAAATTCCTAACAAATCATCCTCTTGTTGCCCCAGCTCCAGAGTACCGAAAGGAACACTCAACCCTGTAACTTTCAAGCTATTGGCCAGACGAGTCTCACTGCCGGCTCTCTCGCCTCGAATGGGAGCCATAGCCATATCGAACGAAGGAGGAGAAACTCTTCCAAGAACCCTAAGCCAGCATTTGCTCTAAGGTCCATCCGCGGCGAATTCCTTCACGAACTCCCCCTACTCGGAAACTATGGCTACTACTCAACCCTTTCAGGCCAGCCCGTTCAAACCAAGCTCGCAAGCGCCGGTTGAAGGCATTCAGAGTCAGAGCTCGCTAGGATCGACGACCCCGAAAGATGGGACCAGTTTGAAGATCTTCACCAAGTTCACTATAACTCTTGCACATCTCGGAGAAGAGTTTCAGGAAAGTGTCTCCGCCACCCGAAGCCTTCTCAAGGTTTATCACTACGGATTTCCCTCTCCGTTGGGTCTTAGTATAACGAGGTTGAGCTATCCGAGTGGTTGCGTCTATATCAGTACCCTCCAACCGAAGTCCTTTGCCACCACGTTGCCAACTCTCCCAGAGATAGGTCATTATGCAGAGATCCGAAGAGATTCAGCATACTCCCATCCTCTCTGTATTCTCATAGAAAAGCGAATGCACTCTCGTAGTTTTTCCATCTTTTCATTTGTCATTGGCAGAGCTTGCTCCTCATGAACAACCAGACTCACAGCCTTATTTCGATAAGCTCGTCAATACATTTTGACCTTAGCTGATTGACAAGGATTCATGCTCCCTTCCCGACCTAGAAGTTCAAAGCATTTATATTTAGATTGCTAAAACTTCCTTCCAGTGTACTAACGGATACAAATATGTTTTCATTCCGATCTACAGTCCAAGATCTATTTTGCATATCCGGTAATAAGCAGCTTTCAACAAAGGTTAAGACATCTAAGTCAATGCAATTGTTTAAATTTATTCGAACTCCCTGCTGATCCAACCATTGACTCAAGCACCACAAGAGGCGACCCCTCTCCTTGTCTACCACGCTACTCATCCCATGAGTACCTATCAGCTCAACACTCTTCTGAAGACCATCTTCATAGGACACACTGGGAAGAAGACCAACTTGTGAGGCTTTCTGTACGCTCCGACCCAAGAGTCGCTCCAGCCACCACAACCTGCAATCATTCGACTTCATTACTATTCGAGTTTCATTCTCATTTCATTCCAGCCATCTCATGCATGAAGGGTGGTGAACCTTGGGTAATTGTTCTATGGAAATCTCTGAGGCAGCGTTGTACTTTGTCATTTTATCAGATTCCAGGATCTTTGGGATTCTAGGGTCATCAGGCCCTCCGAACATCATTAAGGGGCGTAGGGCATAGATTCTAATTGGTCAAGTGTTGGCGGCAATTCAGCATCCCAATCTGCAGTTCAGAATTAGGTGTCTCACCTGGGTTCTTGTATAGGGCCCAGGGGTGGGGCGAACACTGCTGCGACTGTCCCAGGAGGAGTGGCCTTTGCTATAAATGGATTATAGCCAAATGCACTCATCAGGCTTGGATTTTCCATTCCTTCGCTTGCCGCGCACGCCGAGCTGAGTGGCACGTTCCTGCACGGGTGAGCGACAAGGTGTGAGTACCGGACTTGGAGGTTTTTCCCTGTTTCGCACGACGAAACACCTTTTTCTCAGGCTCCCACCCACCCCATATTCCCTCGGTGCTGGGGCCCTGAGACCTGGGCAATTGTTCTATGGAAATCTCTGAGTCAGCATTGTACTTTGTCATTTTATCAGATTCCAGGATCTTTGGGATTCTAGGGTCGTCAGGCCCTCCGAACATCAATGGGGGGGGGAAAAAACGCTTTCAGCAGCATTTGATTCTCCCGTTTTGCATTTGTTTTGAGTTTTTAAGTCACCAGTACTTCGC
Source organism: Chara braunii (assembly GCA_003427395.1). Taxonomy (NCBI): domain Eukaryota; kingdom Viridiplantae; phylum Streptophyta; class Charophyceae; order Charales; family Characeae; genus Chara; species Chara braunii. Next base: position 109,905 of record BFEA01000321.1, on the reverse strand, counting down.
TCAGCTATCGATGCCGAGCCTGAAATCGACCTGCGCGCCGTTTGTTTCCGAGCCTGTAGTGGGGGCAAATCGATTTCAAACATTTGTGGGCTGGCACTGGTACCGCCCCTTATTCTGGACCTCCTGCCTGCAGGAGGAACGAAATGGGCTGGAGCTCACTAGTTTTTTTTCTTCTTTTTTTTGGGCGGAGCTCACTAGTTTTCACTCGTGCAGGGGTGAGACTGCCTGGAGCATGGTCCCACTAGCAACCCGGATTGGATTGAGATCCTGAATCTGGGCGTGTTTTGGGCAGAGATGCAGAAAAAGAGTTCAATCTCGATTTTCTGCGTTGTGCACAAACGCGGCCAGATTCAAGCGTTCAATCCAATCCTCTTTGCTACCTTCTTCCCCCGAATACAACGTACGGTCATTATAGTTGTATTTGAGGCATCTTTCAGTCTAGATACAACTAGAATGACCGTACGTTGTATTCGGGGGAAGAAGGTAGTGGGACCCCACCCCTGATGTTGCGTTGGTGACAGCACTTCAATTCCCCCCTAGCTGCGTTTGGGGCTTCTTTTTTTTTTCCCCTCAACATTTGGGGCCACTTTCTGACGTCGTACAACAGTAATGATAATGACCAAGCATTCATTTCGAGGGATTAGAGTAGGCTTGCTTCGCCCCTCGACTTGCACGCACGTGGCCGCTCCGAAGGAACCGCACAATATGACTCACATACTGACTCAACGTGGTGGGTGTTGTGGGTGTCCGATGGCATGCCCGCTTCCTACGGCATTCGGCAGGCGAAACAAAAATTGAGAGGCACCAACGGGCCTACCCACTTGGTACCGTCATGAACAGTTGAAATGCATATACCAGAGTTCGAATCCAGATGCAACCAGATAGATAAATAAATGGAACTTTTTTCTTTTTTTTCTTTTTTTCCCAAGCCTCAGCCGTTGGCCCTCTCGAGTGGCATTGACCAGAGAATGCTGATGCTCACAGGGGCAGGGGATCGGAGGGGAGGCACATTGACTGGCCCATCGAAGATTTGACTATGATTGATGATTTTTTTTTTTTTTTTTTTTTTTTTTAATGATTGATGATTTCAGCAAGTGTTACGATGGTAATCTGGGTAATCTAGGTATTGGAATGAACAAGTTCGGGGGCTGGTTGGGATTACCTGAGTTGTGAACTGAGAGTGGTTAGGGGCAAGACGGGTGTGGTTTGCTTAGTACCTTGTTGAAGAATCAGAAGGTGGTTATGTAGGGGAAAATTACCTTTCAATGCATCCAAGATTTTGTCTTACTGGTCCCGACAGCAAAATATATATTTTTTTATTTTTTATTTTTTTTTAAACGACAGCAAAAGATGGCGGTGATTGGATCTTTTTTACACAACACTAAAACATATTCATCATTAGAGGGTGTGGAATTGCCCTTCCTTTTGACTATTAAAGATGAGTTGTGGAGGAGAGGGTATCCCGATGTGCTGTTTGATAACGCTTTGACCTTCTTCTCGAGGAAATTTGGTGGGCTGTGGGGTCAGTGGCTACCCCTTCTGACGAAATGGGGGAGGCTTTTAGAAGTGGGTTGGTTTTGAGATGACGAACCTCACAAGTAGAGGTTGTTCTCGGTTGAATAGTGTGTTACGTGCTGTAGACTGGTTTGGAGAGTTTCGAACTTGGAACCTTCTGGTTAATCGTAGGTGGTACGTTCCGAACTAAGGATAGGTGCTTGCTCGGAGTTGTTGAAGTTTTGGGATGAGTATCGAATGGGTTTTGAACCTGTGATCTTGTAGATTCGGTTAGGATGGGTACGGCGCGATTCGAACTTGTGATCTCCTGGTTGGTGTTTTATGCTATAGTTGATAGTTTTCAATGTTTTTTTGGGACTCGATCTTTAGATCTGCCGAGGCCGTTTTTTTCTAGGTCTTTCAGGCTAAGTCACTGGACTAGACCACTATTAGGATTATATTAGTCCGTTTTCTTTTGCACTGACCAGGTACTGAGAACTCAGGCTTGGCGAAGGTGCTGGTTTCGATCTCTAGTGTGAGGTGGCTGATACGATATAAGCAGTCTCCGTGAGAACTAAACACCGACTTCTCAAGATCCCTGATGAGTCGTGGTGGACAGCCACGCAAAACCGGTCGGGTCCTACGCCAGGTGACTTCGATCGTTGTGTTCTTCACGTATTATTTTTAATCAAGTCGCGTTTGGGTTTGACTGCTTTTCCTTTCCCTTCTCCATTGTCCTGTGATGGTTGATTGCTGATATCCGGGTGTGGTCTGTTCGATTATTTGATTCGTGAATGCTAATCTGACCATCGAAGAAGCTCCGTACTGATGCTACCGGCGGACCCCTGGACGGTATAGCAACCTCACTTCCTGTGCCGTCTTTCGTTCGGAGTGCTAAAGGTGCGGAATGAAGGCCCGGAAAAATAGAAAGATAGGGTGTGCCAAGAATTTTTGGAAAATTGAGTGTGGGGACACAGACAGAATTGAGATCCCCCGTGTAGGCCCGGTGAAGTAAGTTGGTTGCTTTCGCGCGTCGCAGAACACGCACGCGGGCACGGCGCGAAAAGAGAAAAATCCAAATTCAATCCAAAAAGTATTGTCGAGCTTCCCACCGCGCTACAGATCTTCGTTTAGAGCGGAAGGGCTTCGGTACACTCTGCGTGTCCCGTTTTCGTATCAAGTCCCTACAGCGCTCGTTGGTCACTTCCGAGTCCGACGTGGATGGTCTCAACCACATGGCTCTTTCCTGGTGCTCGTCTTCACTCCGTATCCGGTAGTGGAAGCCCTTCGACTCGTAGCGATCGAAACGCTAGCACTTAGTGCACAGGGTTCGAGGCCAATGGGGTGCCACTGCCGTCCACGGAATGACGATCAGCTCGTTAAATGGCAACAGCAATGAGTAAGGTGGGAAATGCGTATCGATAATGACAAAGCCCGCATCCACGAATCCAAAACAACGATTTTCGGGGGGGAAAGAATATCGTCCGCCGATCCGTGCGACGGCTTCTCGTACGTCCCACTCGCAAACACGTGTCCTTTCCTCGTTGTAAGGGAAGGGGCGCGTTGGCGAGGGAGAGACGAGAGGCTGGCGCCTGATCGAGGGACGGCCGTCAGTCCACATATCAATCAATCAAAAGGAGTGTGCAAAAGCCCTCGAAACGTCATCAAAAAACACAATCGAAAAATAGCTAACTAGTATTTTCCTACGAGGGAAGTACCCATGCGTTAATCGGGTTGGAGTTACGAGGGATCAACCCGCGACTCAGTTTCAGCATACTACATCAACAAAAAAAAACACGAGGCTGTCTCCTAAAGTGTCTGCAGATGTCGTGCAACATAAGGCAGATGGCATGCGCAGTGCATTCAGGACGACAGATCTAAACACTCTTGCATTTTCGAACAAAATCCCGTTAAGATCTGTGTCTAAGCAGTGCGAAAATACAAGCATCTCTATCCATACATCCACTGTGGAAGGTGCGAAAATGACAACGATACACACGACAGAAGTAGATCGGGGGATTGTACACACGCATCCACCCTTCACAAGACAAGATGGTTGGGTTCCCTTGCATTAGGGGACTACCCAGGAAACTAATGGAAGAGTTCCGGAAGAAGTTCTGCTTCGCAGGAAATCACAAGAGTTTACTTCAGTCAGACAAACTCGTAACACATCATCATTCAACTCATACAGAGAGAGAGATAGGAGAGATACACGAGGAAGGTCGAGAGAAGAGACACCGGAATCTGACAAGGAAACATTCGGCTTCGCAGCCGTGAACTCATACAAAAAAGAATTGATCCGCAACCATGAAGGCGCATTCGCCGTGAAATATTCCAATATGGCCCCAGGCCAATCATCCACCCAACTCCAATTACAGATCCTCATACCCGCACCGACGATCCCGGCCGTCTCGTGCTAACCTCCGCCACTGCGATCGTCACCCCGCTGACGCAGACTCGACTCGGCTCGCCCGGATCCCACAGTCCGTCGTGGTGATCAAGCGCGCAGCCGGCCAGCCTACAGTCAGCCCGACAGGACTTTTCGACTCGTACCAAGCGCATCACCCAGCCACTGCTTCCCGGAAGCTAGCTTGCGAGTGGAAAACGTAAGAGAGATTTGAGGGCGTGCTTGCGGAATTTATAGTTGCGAGAAAGGAGATAGGTGGGGGAGGAGACAGAGGGGAGATCGAGGTGTAAGGGGAGAAGGTTCAGCGAAAGGTGCTCAAAGGAAGCCATGTTGATCCTTCGGAACCCGATAGTCCGCCAATCAGATTCGTCGCGCAATAGGAAGATCCTCTTACTCAACGCATATGATTGGTGAGCCGGGGTGATCGGAGGATCAACCGGGCTTCGTGAGCCAAGGTTGAAGAGCGAGGAGGAACGAGGCACGAAAAGCAGCGCGAGACGGGTCCAAGATTCAGATGATCAAGAAAGGGAAACAGGCGCGCAAAAAGCAGAGGAGAGGGAGGGAAAAACAGTTGCGGTAGGAGAAGAAGAGGAGGGAGAAGGGAGAGAAAGAGAAGAGAGCACGGAGGAAGAAGGACGCGGGAAATAAGGAGGAGGAAGCTCGCATGCGCGGCGCCGACAACAGGAGAAAAAGGCACCAAAACAGTTACAGCTTGCCTATGTCCTACACCAATTCAAAAATTGAAATCGCCATATCCGCGCGCAAAAGTCGACACGGGAAAATAAATTCCTATGCCTGTCCGTATTCTCACAAAATTCCTAAAGTTTTCCCCGACGTGACCGAGAACATTCATGCAAGGAAAAAGATACGTCGAGCTCCGCTTATTCTGTAATTCCTAACTGTCGAGCCCGATTCCCAGTGCGCTCGCTAAGACGCGCGTAATTTCCCATGCATTTCCCGAATTACAAAAATCAGAATTCCAAGAACTTTCGAAAATGGGGGCACAAACAAAGTGCCTGAAATCAAGAAAAGCGACGGGGGTTTTGTGGGGTCAGTATGATACAAATAGGGGGTATTGAGTCAAGGGGTACGAAAGATAGCACGGGATCGGGAAGTGGTTCGTCACATATGTGACGCGCAGGGGGTTCCAAAATTATGCGATCTCCTGATTGCATGAAAGCTCGAACAAAGGGAGTAGGAGGAAACGAAGAAGCAGGAAGAAGTAGGAGCTCCGATCAGCACGATGAGCTGGCGACAACATCCGTGGCAAGATCTCCGTGAAGCAGGCCGGCTCGTGTTTTTTTTTTTTTTCGGATCCCGTTCCTTGCAGTCCTGTCATATGCAACCCCCTGTCCTTCGAACTTCGGAGATCGTCCAGGTGGCACCATCATGGTCCATCAGATCTCCTTGTGCTCTGCACCCCCAGTCCAGCGCCGTCCATCGAATCATTGCATAAGTTGACGTCATCGTCAATGGCATGATTTTCGCGAAACTGTTGATTCGTACTACTCGGAGGACACGTGGCGGGTATCAACACCGTGTGGGAATGGGAAAGTAGACATTATACATGGGGGGGTGTCGACGGGGAGGGTTGGGGGGAGTGGGGGTAGGTAGCGGTGCATCCCTTCCTCTGTGATTGGAAGTTCCCCGTAGCGGATGATCCGGTGAAAGCGGGGAAACCGATCGCCGGTTTGAGGGAGGGAGGTAAGGTAGTCAGGGTAGAGGGTAGAGAAAGTGCGGAAGAGTGCCGCGCGAAATAGCTCGTGATGGTGACACGCGGGGATGGTTCCTGTGATTACGCAGTAAACTTCTACTGCGTTACTCTGTTCCCATGCGGCACTGAACAAAAGGACGTGCAAACAGAACGTGGGGTTCGCGCATTGAAGGGAGGGATGGGGGTGGACGGTGACGGCGAGGAGGGTGGAGAAAAAGTGAGAAAAGATATTAGGAGGGAAGGGGTTGTGAGTGAAGGTGACGGGGGTAGAGATCTGACAGAAGGTGAGGTTATCAAGGGGACAACGGGATAATGACCAGGGACGAAGGCCGATTCCCCACATCGGTACGTGGACGAACTGGGGGACGGGGTGAGGTGGAAGGGGAGAGGGATCGGCTCCGTCTCCGTTGCGATGCGCTTGGAGCCGTGGTTGCTGATTCACCATCTTCGGGCTTGGGGGGCTCTGGATCCCTAGTCGGGTTGTCGCTGATGCGCAGGTTTGCCTCGCTGGCGAACTCCAACTGGCTTTTCCCGGCGGCGATCTCTTCCCTTCCACGTGTCGTCTCCGGATCTTCCGCCTCCGTGCCTGTGCGCACTGCTTCCTCCGACAAATCCTCCCACTCCGATTTGGCTTCCTCCTCTTCGTCTTCTTCTTCTACCTCCTCTTCTTCACTCTGCTCCCCTTCACTGTACTCACTATAACTTCCTTCCTCCGACGTTTCTTCGTCGGCGTCGCCCTCTTCTTCGGTGGCTTCTTCTTCCCCTTCAAGCACCTCCTCAGGAACTTCCTTCGGATAGAAGGTACGATCGGTGATTCCGTACAGTTTCAAGTACTCCTGTTGCCGCTAGTGCCGCGACGGCAGAGTGCTTTCACTCCCGGGTTCTTCCAAGCATGCAGTCCACTGAAGATACGGCGCTAATGTCCACGCGATGATGTGCGGAGCCGGACTGTCGTCACTTTGCGAAACAATGTCGAGAGAGAGGTCGTCAGCCAGTTGCGCGAGCGGGACGACGAGTTCTTGAGTAATTGGTTGGCGATGGCTTGGCCGCACCGACCCGAAGAGGAAACCGAGAAGATCACCTTCCACGTTAGTTCTCCAAGCCTGTAGGATCAACAACTCCAGGTACTCGATGCACGCAGGATGCTCGTTGGTCCTCGTCCACGTCACCTCCACCCGGGCCAAGCACACAGACAGATCGACAAAGGTCTCGACGCTCTCGCGCCACACGTGCCAATGCCCGGGATCAAGGAGCGGGACGACAAGAGGCTAGAGCAGGAAAGAAAGGCGAGGATAGAGATCGGATTGCCAGAAGGTGGGGAAAAGAAAGGGGAGACCAAAGGTGGAGAGAGGAGCTTGAGGAGCGGCGCGGTTCATTGGGGGCGCTGGAAGGGGATGAGGGTGGGGAGCGCGACTGCCGGCTGGCGTGAAGAGGTACGGACCTCGTCGAAGTCAGTCCTGAACGTCAGGACTAGATTGTTCCCCGGACGCGCAAGACCGTGATGCCACTCAACCGACAATTGTTGCGTCCACTCTCGTAAAAAAGTCAAGATCGCAGTATGCCGAAGTGGGCTGACCGCGCTGATGTCGCCGCTGAAGGCAGCGACCGTGGTGACGTGGCTTGTCCGTGGAGCCGCTCGTCGGTGAAATGCCACCAGCTCCACCAATACCACTGCCTACAGACTCCCGGCGAATCCGAACGCAGCAGCGACACACACTCCCTCAGTGCAGAAGGACTGCGCCACTCTTCGAAGATCAGGGCTGAGCTGCGGATGACGAACTTGCCGGATCTCGGAGATGTAGCCACGTGGCTGCAACAGATGATCGCCAAGGGCTCGCTCCGTGATGAAACTCACGGCGAGGACGGGGGAGAAGATGAGAGATGGGAGCAGGAGGGGGAGGGCGAGACGAGAGCTAGATCGTCGTCGTCCTCTTTTTCAGCAGATGAGGGAGACGGAGGGAGATCAGAGGGAGGGAGGGGACGAATGTAAGAGGTATAATGTCGGACGATGGGAACAGAGTTATGGCTGGCGCTGGCCTCGGGCATGATGCGCACCGTGTTAGCACCGTTGGGTCCGAGCTCGACGACGCGGAAACAGCGAGAGAACTTGGGAGCGAGTTTCCGGTCGCGTGCACATTTACATACCTGCACCAGGTCCCTTAATTTATATTGATGTTGGGGACCAACGTTTCCATTTCGGGCCTCGTAGCTACGGATTTGCCTTCCGTGGGCTAGATCAGTCATTTTCTGTCTCTTTCGGGCTAGCTTCGGGACGGCCCTTTCCATTAAATCGGTGTACCTTTTGGCCTTGGCCTTAAGGGGGGCACGCGTGTCTCTACCCCCTGCGTCGGCAATTTCCGAGTTACCCTGGTAATCGACGCATGAGAGGCTATTGGTGCGAAGCTGAAAGGAGGTGAACCCCGTGGATTCGTGAGGGGTGGCCCTGTGAATCCTGACAATTTGATATACGATCTCGGGCCAAGGACGCGTGTCACGCGCCGCTAGATTTCTACGAAGGGCAGTCTTAATCATGCGAGTGGCGTTTTCGGCCAATCCGTTCGACTGGGAAACGTGGGGTGTCGTATGCCGAAGCGTAATGCCTCGTCGTGCGAGTAATTCCTCTACCTCGCCTTTGAATTCGGACCCATTGTCGGTTAGGATCTCTTCCATATCTAGGTGGGTATAGAGAAACCGATCGATGTGCGTGGCTATCTCAGCGGCCTTATGGGTCTTGCAGGGGTATACCTCGATTTATTTGGAAAAATGGTCTATTAAAACTAAAAGGATGGAATATTCGCAACGGTTTGGGCCAGGTGGCACGTTGATATCTGTCGTGTCCATACTGACTCGCTGGAAAGGGCGCTCTACTTCTGCCGGTACTATCGTGTTTGGTCCCCATATTGGGGCACGATCGGCGGCACAGACCAGACAGTTGGCGACTACGTATCTGACATCGTCTCGTATATTAGACCAGAACCATCGATTATGATCTATGGTTGCCTCTGTAACACGTATCGCGAAGTGAGCTGCCTTCTCCTCGTGAGCAGATCGGGTCCAATGATATCTCTGAAATGGATGAGGAACCGTCAACCACAAACCCAATCCGTCAGTTTTATGCTTCTCTAGGTGACCGTTGATCCATCGGTAATCCCGGGATCTCTCGGTGACCCGACGTCTGTCGTGCTTAGTGAGATGATCCAATGGTAAACCAACCAATTTAGCTAATAAAACCTTATCCGTCCAGACCTCCGCCCGTCGGTATTTCTCGTCATATTCATGGTCGTCCGTTCGGGCAGCCTCGAATCGCGCCTCAGTAGGGATTTTGTCCGTTATCCAGAGAGGGCACTTCCATTCCCTATTATTCGTTCGGTACCGAACGCATGCACCGTATGCATGATTGACACACGTGGCACAGTTCACCCATTTAACGAATCCGGTCTGGAAAGGGTGACAATTCACCCCAGATACCCGTGTAATACACGTGCAAAAATAGCAGAATTTGTCGGGAAGGGTGGCGAAGAAGGCTGAGGAGGCGAGAGGGTCCGAATCTGCAGGGGAAGAAGGGGTTGTGAAGACCGGTGGGGTAGCCATGATGAGAGGGGAGGAGAGAGAGAGTGAGCAGGGCTGCAAAGAGGGCAGGGTGAAGCTCCATGTCACTCACTCCTTCGACAGAATTTCCACTTGTTCGTACCGTGGTCTGTTTTCCTCCTTCGGCTCGTTCCACGGAATGACCTCCTGGCTCTTGAGGACCTTCTCAGGTCGGTGCAGTCGTGTTAACCCGTTAGCATTCCCGTGCCTCTCGTGCTTCCGATGACGAATGTCAAAGTCCATGCTTTGTAGCACCGTTGCCCATCCCCAATCATGCCCGAGTAATCCTTAGATTTCTTCAGGGCTAATAATGGCTCATGATTGGTGACCAGCGTGAACTTCCGCCCATACAAATAGGCTCGAAAGTGACTGATTCCCCATAGAGCCGCACAGCATTCTCCTGTCGGGGCGGCGTAATTGCACTTGCAGGCAGGCACCGACTTAGACGCGTATTCCACCACGCATTCGAGTCCACCGGGTCCCACCTGGGCCAAGATCGCTGAGATTGCCTCCGGCTGCCAGTCCGTGATTAGCACAAAAGGCTTCGCAGGATCCGGTCTTATAAGGACTGGAGCCGAAATAAGAGCTGCCTTGAGCTTCGAGAACGCTTGATCACACTTTGGCGTCCAGATCAACGGCTGATCTTTTTTTAGCAGATTCGTGAGGGGACCTGCAATAGCCGCGAAGCCCTTGATAAATCTTCGGTAGTACGAGGCCAGACCCAGAAAGGCGTGAACTTGCGTGATAGTCGTGGCTACAGGCGCGTCTCTCACAGCTGCCACCTTTTGCGGTTCCTATCTGAGTCCCTGATCCGTCACCACGTGTCCCAAGAAGGAAATCGTGGTGAGAAAGAACTGGCATTTCTCCAGCGTCACCTTGAAACCGGCATCCCTTAGTGCATGCAGCGTCCATTCGATGTGCTGCACGTGCCCTTCGTAGGAACTCGAATACACCAAAATATCATCCATGTACACAATCACGCAATAGTTGATGATACTCTGCGCCAAACATGTTTTCCGCACGAAGTTATGGAAAGCCATGTTCATGGTTCGCTGAAAGGTTGCAGGGGCATTGCAAATGCCCATTGGACATCGAACCCATTGCCAAGTGCCTTCGAACAACACAAACGCCGTTTTCGGACGATCCTCCTCTCGAACGAGCAAATGATGAAACCCATGTCGAACATCAAACTTACTGAAAAATCGAGCACTCCCAATCGCATCCAACAGCTCATCAATCCGGGGAAGGGGGTACACATCTTTGATCGTGATATCATTCAACTTTCGATAATCGATACATATGCGAATCCCTCCGGCCTTCTCGGGCACGATTACCACAGGAAACGACCACGGTCCTATAGCGGGTTCGATCCATCCATTAGCTTCGGATTCCTTGATGCGCTGAAACACGGCCGCCCGTTGGGCTTGCGAATGTGGGTAATGAACGCAGCTAATGGGTGGATGAGCCCCCGTAAGGATAGCATGTTTAATCACGTTGGACAGTCCGATATCGTTATTGCGCACACTTAATACCACCACGTACCCATTCAAGACATCAATCAGCGATTTTTTAAATTCCAGGGGAACGTGATTCGGTAGGGTGACTGTTGGTTGATCAGATATCTCTTGGGGTATGTCGATCCAATCGGCAGGCCGATTCCGTTGGTCATGGACACTAGAGAAAATGGAACTGCTAATGTGGACAGAAAATACAGTCGCAATCATCTGGGATTCAGCGGGGCTAATCATCTCGGTCTCTTTAGCTTCGGTGTCAGTCTCCGAATCAATAGTGGTTTCTTCCACTGTTAGTCCTGTTAAATCGGTCATTTCCTACATCAGATCAGGCACATCGTCGACAGGAGCTTCGACTCCTTGTTTAATCAGAGCGATGGTTGCTCCTGTCGTAAGCACTGACCTTGGAGGGGAAACAGAAACATCCAGGTATTGTTTCGCTTGTTGATAGCGTGCTCGAAGGGAAAGTGTTCCCTCGTACAAGGTGCGAGGGGGTTCCAAATCGTCTGCCAGGTCATATATTTGCAAGATGGGTTCCCCGAGAAAGGTCGAAGGACTGGCCTGGGTTACCATAGTCACGAATGTGTTGTCTTCCAGACTCAAGTGGAAGGTTTGGGCGGCTCTGGGAACCATCCGAAATTCCTCGGGGGTTTCGTGCTCGAAAAGTTCGACCAAGTGTTTCCATTCACTCTCGCTAGGCATCTCTTCCTCGCACTCATGTTCTTCGAATCCGCTACTGTTATCCGGGGATGAAAATTCCTCGTGATCTTGACCTTGAATCATTCCTATCCGAGCAGGATTAGGATTCCTTTTTACTGTTCGGGTTGAAATCCGCAACGGAACTGTCTGAGGCTTTCCTCCGGTTTGTGTGAGCACCAACTGTTTGGAATCGAAATGCATGCGGGCACCTACCGCCATTGCCCAAGGTAGTCCTAACAATACCGAATATGAGTGCACATCTATGACCAGAGCGTTAACGAGGACGTGTACTCGTCCAACTTTCACGGCCACATTCTTGACGACTCCTACAATATTCATTGCTTCCTCATCGGCAGAGACGTAGTGGTCCTTGCCAGATTGAGGGAGAATCGAGTTGAGTCGTCCCGTTCTTTGTACCGTGTCTAATGATATAGCGACCGCAGACGAGCCGGTATCGATGAGAGCATTAAAAGGTTTGCCCCATACTTCACAATCACATTCCACACTTTTCCACAACACAGGTCGAGCTCGCACGAAGTGATCTTTCTCAGCTAGAGAAATTGCAGCTACTCGCGCTGCTTCGGGTTCACCAACTTCGGGTTCAAGCGAGGCAACATTCTCCGCTTCTTCTTGCTTCTTCTTTTTCAACATTCGTTATATGCGTTAGTATGTAAAGCGTTTTTGATTCTTCTGACATTGTTGCAGCAGCTTGTCATTCGCTGCTTCGGATATGGTGAGCGAATGCCCTACTGGGATCGAAACGTGAATATCCAGTTGCTTAAGCGTTCGAAGTACATCAATTTCTCTCGTCCGAAACTGTGGTCCGGGGTTAGATTCGCGTTCGACCCATTCAAGATTGTCCTGGGCTGGTCGGATGGCTCCGATCATGCCGGCGAGATGAAGGTATTCGACCGGATCAACCACGTCAGCAGCTTCGAAAGAAGAAGTCCCCGAGGTTGATGCTACTGCCGTTGAGGGGGAACGTTGCTCAGGGGCGTATGCGATGATCTCCTCATTTCGAGCCGTATCCATTAGTGCGGCCACTCGTCCTTGATTCAGAGCTACGAGGGTTGCGCCAGGTGGGGGCTGATTTCGTTTTGGCTGCGGGCAGTCCCGGGCAAAATACCCGGGCTATTTGCAATTGTAACACTCGACTTTCCCTGCCAGGTTGGCTGCGTGAGGGAACTGCGGTGCGTGCCGAGGTGCAGGCGGAGCGGGCAAGAGTGGGAACGGTGCAGGGACAGGTCGAGCAGGAGCCGGGTTGGGCTTAATTAGTTTGCTCATTATCTGTTCCATTCGATCTATGTGAGCCGCCTGCATCTGGACCAGATTGCTCATTCATTCAGATTGTTTGGTGGTACTTGTATGGATCATTTGTGCCAAGTGCATGTTTGTTATGGCCATAGGGGAGGAATCTTGGGAGCTTCTGGGTTAAACAGTCCCTACCTGTTGGTTCATTGAGAGGGATGGGGGAGGGGGAGAAGGAACTGACGGGATATCAGAGGCAGCCCCTTCGGGAAGGTCATGATCAGGCCGGGGATAGAATCGTTCTACCGCTCGTAACCACGACCGTCTTTTAGCCGCTACATCCTGAATCGTGTCTGTAATGTCTTCGTCTCCCTCACTGATATACTTCTTTGTATCCGTAAGGTCTAACTCAAGTGCTTTAGTGACGATAGCGGATAGCTTGTGCGTTTTAGGGGGGACCTTTTTCTGCAGCTTACCTTTTAACGTTGGATTTCGTAGATGATCGATGAACAAATCTCGGGCGGACTTTTCATCTCGAAGTTTGGAATCGATCCAAGAAGTCAGGCAGCAATTCCATTGGTCCTTGCGGTCGAGACTTGAGCACATATCAGGCGGCATCTTCGCTGACCGTATCAAATCTGGCCAAGAAGGCTTGCTTGAAGGTATTCCAATCTACCCACGTGTGTTTCCTAAATTAATCTTGTGCCGTATTGCGAAGCAACAAGGCCATGACGCGAGGAAGATCTCCCTCGCTATATCCTTGAGCTTCAACGACTTCCAACCAAGCTTCGGGGTGGGTGTGATTAGGAAAGAAAGGAAAAGTGGCGAGAATACTAACAATCACCCTGGTGGAGCTACGTTACCGTCGCCCATTGGCATAGCCTGTCTAGCCGCACCAGATCTAAATCTGGTCACTGGGCGATCTCGACGAGCAGGTTGAGGACTTTTTCTACCTCTCGCCAGTTTGACTTACTATCATCAGAACCGACACGTGTCATCTCCGATACCAACCTCACGCCCTGTGCCATCTTTCGTTCGAAGTGCTAAAGGTGCGGAATGAAGGCCCGGAAAAGCAAGATGGGGTGTGTCAAGGATTTTTGGAAAATTGAGTGTGGGGACACAAACAGAACTGAGATCCCCTGTGTTGGCCCGATGAAGTAAGTCGGTTGTTTTCGCGCGTCGCAGAACGCGCGCGCGGACACGGCGCGAAAAGAGAAAAATCCAAATTCAATCCAAAAAGTATTGTTGAGCTTCCCACCGCGCTATGGATCTTCATTTAGAGTGGAAGTGCTTCGGTACACTCCGCGTGTCCCGTTTTCGTATCAAGTCCCTACGTCGCTCATTGGTCAGTTTCGAGTCCGACGTGGATGGTCTCAACCGCGTGGCTCTTTCCTTGTGCTCGTCTTCACTTCGTATCCGATAGTGGAAGCCCTTCGACTCGTAGCGATCGAAACGCTGGCACTCAGTGCACAGGGTTCGAGGCCAAAAGGGCGCCACTGCCGTCCATGGAATGACGATCAACTAATTAAATAGCAACAGCAATGAGTAAGGCGGGAAATGCGTATCCATTATAACAAAGTCCGCGTCCACGAATCCAGAACAACGATTTTTGGGAGGGAAGTAATATCGTCCGCCGATCCGTGCGACGGCTTCTCGTACGTCCCACTCGCAAACACGTGTCCTTTCCTCGTTATAAGGGAAGGGGCGCGTTGACGAGGGAGATACAGGAGGTTAGCGCCCGATCGAGGGACGACCGTCAGTCCACATATCAATCAATCAAAAGGAGTGTGCAAAAGCCCTCGAGACGTCATCAAAAAGCACAATCGAAAAAGAGCTAACGAGTATTTTCCTACGAGGGAAGCACCCATGCGTTAATCGGGTTGGAGTTACGAGGGATCAACCCGCGACTCAGTTTCAGCAGACAAGATCAACAAAAAAAAAACACGAGGCTGCCTCCTAAAGTGTCTGCAGATGTCATGCAGCATAAGGCAGATGGCATGCGCAGTGCATTCAGGACGACAGATCTAAACACTCTTACATTTTCGAACAAAGTCCTGTTAAGATCTATGTCTAAGCAGTGCGAAAATACAAGCATCTCTATCTATACATCCACTGTGGAAGGTGCGAAAATGACAACGATACACACGACAGAAGTAGATCGGGGGATTGTACACACGCATCCACCGTTCACAAGACAAGATGGTTGGGTTCTTTTGCATCAGGGGACTACCCAGGAAACTAATGGAAGAGTTCCGGAAGAAGTTCTGCTTCGCATGAAATTACAAGAATTTACTTCAGTCAGACAAACTCGTAACACATCATCATTCAACTCAGAGAGAGAGAGAAATAGGAGAGATACACGAGGAAGGTCGAGAGAGGAGACACCCGAATCTGACAAGGAAACATTCGGCTTCGCAGTCGTGAACTCATACCAAAAAGAATTGATATGCAACCATGAAGGCGCATTCGCCGTGAAATTCCAATATGGCCCCAGGCCAATCATCCACCCAACTCCAATTACAGATCCTCATACCCGCACGGACGATCCTGGCCATCGCGTGCTAACCTCCGCCACTGCGATCGTCACCCCGCTGACGCAGACTCGACTCGGCTTACCCGGATCCCACAGTCCGTCGTGGCGATCAAGCGCGCAGCCGGCCAGCCTACAGTCAGCCTGACAGGACTTTTCAACTCGCACCAAGTGCATCACCTAGCCACTGCTTCCCGGAAGCTGGCTTGCGAGTGGAAAACGTAAGACAGATTTGCGGGCGCGCTTGCAGAATTTATAGTTGCGACAAAGGAGATAGGTGGGGGAGGAGACAGAGGGGAGATCGAGGTGTAAGGGGAGAAGGTTCAGCGAAAGGTGCTCAAGGGAAGCCATGTTGATCCTTCGGAACCCGATAGTCGGCCAATCAGATTCGTCGCGCAATAGGAAGATCCTCTTACTCAACGCGTCTGATTGGTGAGCCGGGATGATCGGAGGATCAACCGGGCTTCGTGAGCCAAGGTTGAAGAGCTAGGATGAACGAGGCGAGAAAAACAGCGCGAGACGGGTCCAAGATTCAGATGATCAAGAAAGGGAAACAGGCGCGCAAAAAGCAGAGGAGAGCGAGGGAAAAACAGTTGCGGTAGGAGAAGAAGAGGAGGGAGAAGGGAGAGAAAGAGAAGAGAGCACGGGGGAAGAAGGACGCGGGAAATAAGGAGGAGGAAGCTCGCATGTGCGGCGCCGACAACAGGAGAAAAAGACACCAAAACAGTTACAGCTTCCCTATGTCCTACACCAGTTCAAAAATTGAAATCGCCATATCCGCGCGCGCAAATCGACGCGGGAGAAAAAATTCCTATGCCTGTCTGTATTCTCACAAAATTCCTAAAGTTTTCCCCGATGTGACCGAGAACATTCATGCAAGGAAAAAAATACGTCGGGATCTGCTTATTCTGTAATTCCTAACTGTCGAGCCCGATTCCCAGTGCGCTCGCTAAGGAGCGTGTAATTTCCCATGCATTTTCCGAATTACAAAAATCAAAATTCCAAGAACTTTCGAAAATGTGGGCGCAAACAAGGCGCCTGAAATCGAGAAAAGCGACGGGGGTTTTGTGGGGTCGGTATGATACAAAAGGGGGTATTGAGTCAAGGGGTACGAAAGATAACACGGGGTCGGGAAGTGGCTCGTCACATTCCCTCGTTGGAGGCTTGAGCATAGATGTGGCTGCTACGGTGTTACATCTTCGACTCACACGGGTCCTGCCGGACCCGACTTAGGGCCGGAGGGACACACCAGGGCCTAAAGGCCCGACCTTTGGGGTTACAGGCCCTAAAGGCCTGATTTTGGACTATCACCCATCGGGTAGGCCTAAACGACACTTCGTTTGGGCCTGGCGGCGCTCTTGAAGCTGTCGCCCGCCGATTGAGGCTGAACCGTCCATTTGGACGGTCCAGGGTCTGGCCTGGCCTCGCAGCATTGAGGCCAGACCATTGCCCACCGGTATAAGTACCGGTATCCGCCTCAGTAGAGGGATCGGCCTACCGGAACTCTACCGGCACGGCATGGTCAGTGCTAATGCATTGTTTGATGCGCTAAACTTAGCGCAGGGGCTGAAGCAGGAGCGCAGCATAGCGCAGCAGCGAGCGGACCAGCAGCGGGCGGCCGCGGCCGCACGGCGTCGATGTGCCACCTGGACGTGATGCTAGTTGCCCTCTCTCTCTCTCTCCGTCTCTCTTTCTCTCTTTCTCTCTCTCTCTCTCTCTCTCTCTCTCTCTCTCTCTCTCTCTCTCTCTCTCTCTCTCTCTCTCTCT
>BFEA01000321.1:68928-84468 GCA_003427395.1 Chara braunii | reverse complement strand
CCCCCCCCCCCCCCCCCCCCCTTCAGATCCCATTTCCCACCCCGGGAAGGCCCCAACAACGTGTCGTACGCCCATATGACTGTCTGGGGGCCCGTGCGTACGGTCGTACGACCGTTCGTACTCCCCGTATCTGTACGGGGGGACACACAGTACTCGTTCAGATCTGGTTGAAACAGAAGCACACTCTTTTCTGGAAATGACTGGGGTTGCATAGCTCCCCTTTTTTGAAGGTGCCCAGAATGTCTTCTCTGGTTTGAACTTATTTATGATCATGCTGGGAAGAGATTGAAAACAAACATACCCCTGCAGAACTAAGAGCTGGCTAACGGTATCCCATTGTGAGACTCTTTCTGATCCTCCAATCATCAGGACCGATTCATATGCTTTATCTCATTAAAAATCCATGCTTCTTCGGGGTACCGTCAAGAAAGCATAGGGATCAGGCAAGAAAGGGGGTGTGACAGACACTGCGAACACAAATACCCTGCTGGTCGCTGAGGACCTCGGAAGTGGGCGCAGCGAGTGACAGGCGTTTTAGCCCTTGGCTTCAGCGAACAGCAGGCGACCCCTCCCCGCGTTTCCTCATGCCGGTACTTCGGCATTTTCTTGTGGCGGGGGGAGTGGTGGTTCCGCGCGGCTATGCACATGGCACCGCCGTGCCGCTATGGCTAAACCCTAAGACTGCGTCCTCCCTCCTCCAATGAACTTTTTTTTTTTTTTTTTCCCCGCTGCAACCGAAAGGAAAAAGAGAAGAATCTGGCCTTTATCTCGCGCGCCCCTAAGGGAATCCCTCAGTTTTGGGCAGATACTCATGAAGAGGGCCGAGGTCCCACTAGCAAGAAGGATAGGATAGTGCTCCTGAATCTGGAAGTGTTTTATGCAGAGATGCAGAAGACCAGTTACAATATCGATCTCCTGCACATCTCCATAACCTCGTCCACATTCCGGCATTCAATCCTATCCTCTTTGCTAGTGGGACCACGCCCCAGGAAGGACTGTAAAGACGTTTTTTCCCATCTCCGTTGTTGCAAGAGAAAAAAAAAAAAATTCTCGGCAGTATCTGATTGACTCCCCGTGAGAAACGGGGGGCATTGAAGTGCTGTCACCAACGCCACATCAGGCAGTCTCAGGCCTGCACGAGTGGAAACTAGTGAGCTCGCCAAAAAAAAAAAAAAAAAAAAAAAAACTAGTGAGCTCCAGCCCGTTTCGTTCCTCCTTCTGGCAGCAGGTCCCAGTGCCAGCCCACAAATGTTTGAAACCGATTTGCCCCAACTACAGGCTCGGAAACAAACGGCGCGCAGGTCGATTTCAGGCTCGGCATCGATAGCTGAGCGAAGTACTGGTGATTTTAAAACTCAAAACAAAGGCAAAACGGGAGAATCAAATGCTGCTGAAAGGGAAAAAAAAAAAAAAAAAATGGTGCTGAAAGCGTTTCCCCCCCCCATTTCCCAGAAAACGATGAATGATCAAAATGCTCCTGAAACGTTTTGTCCCCGAAAAGCAAAACAAAAAAATACAAACGTTTTGTCCGTATTTTCTAAACGGTAAAATGGAGAACACAACAATCCTCAGTGAAAGGCTCCGCACGCTACGCAACGTCGGGGACAGGGACTCGCTACCGTAGAACATGAAATGCACGGAGACAGTACTTCTGGCTTGGTGCATTCACAGAAACAAGTTTGGGGCTGCACAGCCAAACACAGTGTGAACACTCTCTCAGTCAGCCTGTTCTCCCACAGATGTCAGGTTGTCCTCCCACAGAAGGTCATCGCTCATTTAATGGACGTGGTTGCGGTCAGAATCCGTCAGATGCCTCCACGTGCGACCGGAAATGCGTTGAGATACATTTCTGATAGAGCTGGCGTTGAGAAAATTACGCCCTCAGACTGGAGTAGGAGCAGAAACAAACAGTGGGACCTCCGCAAGAGAATCGCACAGCACGGGCGCTTGGCTGTACCCACTGCACTGGAAATGAAAAACGGGCAGATCTCCCTACAGGTAGGTAGCACCTCCGCCGACGGCCGGCTCGCAGAGTGGCTGATCTATAGAAGCCTCTGCGATTTATAGAAGCCTGATAGCAGAAGGCAGCGCAGGGGATGGACGACCGAGGACAAGGCCAAGAGGTGGGGAGTCTGGCCACGAGGACATCCGGCTACTACTGATGATCTTCTCTTGTTGTTCACTTCACTTGCTACCTACCAGCCTCTTCGTCCATCTTCACCCCATCTCTCGAGTTGGTTGCTCGCTTACGATCTTGAAGTTCGTCGTCATCACCCTCCACCTGCGACTGAAAAAAAGAGGCCGACTTTCCACCAATGTCTATCACCGCCTCGTCTGTGAGCACGATCTGATGACACGTAGGCTGGCAGAAATCGGTGTAGTGCCACACGCAAGTACTGGCACACGGCATGCTCACCAAGTGCTCGGCGCGGAGCACTGGCACATGCAAGCACTCACGGCATGCTCACCTTGACGATTCCGTTGGATGTGTCTTGGCAGAGTGTACTTTTCAGAAGGGCAGACTCGATCCCCCGTCGGTAGCTAGTTTCGTGCGCACCAATTTCCACTCTATTCTTCGTAAGCATTTGCAAGAAGAGCGTCCAAGGACACCCATCCGCACAGAAACCTTGGTTGTCTTAGCTTATGCAGTGTCCACCCCACCTCACGTCTCTCAACGAGTTAGCGTTGCTAGCAGCTGGCGGTTTGTGCTTCTGCATCATCCGGTTATCATCATCATCATCATCATCATCACGATCATCGTCATTATTGGACGTTTATGCTTTTGAATCGTCGGTTAAGTAGCATCGTCATCACTCGTGATTATCAGCAGCAGCAGCAGCAGCAGCAGGAGGAGGAGGAGGAGGAGGAGGAGGAGGAGGAGGAGGAGGAGCAGATCAATCACCATGTGCCGGTGGACAATGTACGTCGGGCCGGCCGTTGGGCTGGACGCCGTCCTCCTCAAGCCATCTCACTCTTCTATAGATATGGCGACAAAGCATTACATTCCCCAGATTCTCGACTCCAAAGCGGATCTGGTGGATGTGCTGCTGAATGCACGACGCAACCACGCCATCAACCTCGACGGATTCGGCATCGGCTGGTACCCGCTTGACTCCCACTCCTCCTCCTCTTCCGCCTCCTCGTCCTCGCCCTCCCAAGCGGCACCAGACTCTGAGGCGAAGGCGAGGGCGCCGCCAATGCTGTACAAGACAGTGAAGGCCGGCCCAGAAGACGATCGTCTCATGGAGTTGGCGCAGACGGTCAAGAGCGGCTGTTTCTTCGCGCACAGCCGCGCCAGCACAACCGGAGAGGTGATAGTGGAGAACTGCCATCCGTGGACGTACGGAAGGTTCATGTGGATGCACAATGGCGGGATCTCGCGATTCGCGGAGATCCGCCGTTTCATGCTGGCGGAGATGGGTGCAAGGTTCGCGGCGCAGATCCAGGGGCAGACGGACTCGGAGGCGGCTTTCTTCCTCTTCCTGCACTTCTTGGCGCAGGCGGCTCCGCAGGAGGGGGCCCGCGAAGAACGGCAACCTTGCGACGACGACGAGAGGGCTTTCATTGATCCGGAGATGGCGATCCGGCTTCCCAGCACGGCAGCGATGCTGGAGGCGGCTATGGAGCAGACAGTCCAGTTCATCGTGAAATCTGTCAATCTAGTTTGCCAGGAGGAGGGGGGGGAGCAAGAGACTGGCGGGCCTAATTGCACGTCGGAGGAGAAGAAGAAGAGGGGGGCCAAGCGGAGGGAGCGGTCCTCGTTGAACTTCGTGGTGACGGACGGGGCGAACGTGGTGGCGATCCGGTTCAGGGACTCGAGGGTCGAGCCGCCGCCATCGCTGTTCTACGCGCACGGCATCATGCATCCGCCGTCGAGCAAAGGCGGGTCGCTGGACTTCGTGCCGCCGGAGCCCGGTCGAGATGGTCTTCTGCGCGCAGCGATCGTGACCTCGGAGCCGTTAATCAATTTCGAGGACGACGCGCACCTTCAAGAGGACTGGCATCTCATCGAGGCTAACCACATGGTCATCATCGACGAACGAAGGGACCTCAAGATGCGGAAGCTGTGCATAGACTGCGCTGCACTGGTCGAGCACAAGGTGCGACGATGGGGGCGCAGGTCGAGAGCGGAGGGCACCGCCGACGTTATCATCAACAACGGTAATCTACACCCAGAGAGCGGCGGTGTGCGAGATGAAGCCGGCCACGCGGAACGGGAGGCTCTGTCTTCTCCGTCTTGCTCCTCTGAAGAGGAGGAAGAAGAAGACGCTGGGCACGGGCAGGAAGCGCCAGGGGAAGCAGCACAAGCTGCTGCCGATCTGCCCCAATCGTCGGACGCAGCAGCAGCAGAAGCATTGTCGACGGCAGAGGATGCGGTGAAGCTACTCGCCGGGACGTCCTTGGAAACCGCGATCCGGGTCTCTGCCATCGCGCCGCCGACTACCACAATTACCGCCGGGACCGTCTGAGCACCAGCGGCAAGGCCTGAGCTGGGTGATCGTCACCTTGCATGCGCCTGGGCTTGAACTGCCGCAACGCAAGGTGAGCATAGAGATTGCGTGCGAACTGGGTTAAGGCNGAGAGAGAGAGAGAGAGAGAGAGAGAGAGAGAGAGAGAGAGAGAGAGAGAGAGAGAGAGAGAGAGAGAGAGAGAGAGAGAGAGAGAGAGGTCTGCAACGGGCAACGGGCGTTGTCGGTTTGCCCGTTGTTGGAGAATAGGTGATTGACTGGTTCAGAGGACCAGAAACGCTGGCGGTCGCTGGGCCGAAAGTCGGACGACCACCCCAACCTCGCCGAGGTCGCAGGTTTGCGAGTGTCCTGAGATACATTATTCCATAGCAAGTTCAAGGTTAGTTTTTAAAGGGCGAGGGGCTTGAGATATGATCGTCGGCGGACTGAGCGGCCCTGAGCTCATGTAATTAACGATTGAAGTATTTTACTCATCTCATTTGCTTGCTGCAGTGGAGTTCGAACTCAATTTTGTATTTAATTTATAAACAGTTCATGAGTACGTGTAGCACTTCTTTCGGATGCTCGACCGACCAGTCCTTGAACAGTAGGGCGCCAACGACCGGCTCTTGGGTGTCACTTCACTGTGTAGTAATGGGTTGCGTCTCTGCGAGAGGGTAAAAACACCGACTGTGTTTATTTGCCCGATCGCTGGGAGCGCAGTGTCTTTGTGTTTGATCCGCTTTCGCCAACGAATGGCCGACTGACGGGGAGCGGGTAAACGGCGACCGGTCTCGATCGCGTGACAGACTGGTAGCTCGCTACCGGCGTGACCGTGACAGACTGGTAGCTCGGAAGGACCGTCCAACGGTAGAGCATGCATCAATTAGTGAGTCATCCATAGGGTCAGCAATCAATCGCGTGATAGTATAGATTATAATCGATTATTGAGTGAGTCCCTTATAATAGGGTCATCAATCAATCGATCGCTTATAGTACATTATAAGCGATTAGTGAGTCCCTTATAGTGTCATCCATCAATCGATTGCTTATAGTAGATTATAATCGATTCGTAGTGAGACCCTTATAGTGTCATCCATCAATCGATCGCTTATAGTCCATTTTCATCTCATGTTTCCCCAACTTCTGAATCATCAATCCAAGTACGACATCATCATCATCATCATCATCATCATCATCATCATCATCATCCAATTTTTCCACAGCTTCAGAATGCTTAACCGCCTCGTGATAGAGTACATCCTCGTGCAAATTTTCCACTGGCACTTCAATGTTCTGGTGGCAGTCTCAGCAGTCAGTACACTCGGCCATCTCATTACACTTAGACTTAGAGCTCACGATGGGATTTCAATGTTCTGAAGAAGGAAGGGTACAAGCTTGAACTGCTGGAAATGGAGCATACAATGCCATACAATGAGACTGCTGCTCGTTATGTCCTCTTTTAGTCTCGGACTCGAGAAGCAGCAAGATCGTTACTTTGAAATTCGCATCGCGTCATGCAAAACTTTTACTCTAGATGTTTTCTTCCACTTCGGAAGCACCAAGGTCGTTGCGTTTGCAGTCAGACTCTTCGATCCACTCGTGTATGGTCTTGCGAGCGTATCTCCGCCTGGTTTCCTCAGTCCAATCATTACAATGTTTACAATGTGACCACCTCATTAGGACAATTGCTGTTCTACCCCTCTCTCTCTCTCCTGGTCTCTCTCTCCTGGTCTCTCTCTCTCTCTCTCTCTCTCTCTCTCTCTCTCTCTCTCTCTCTCTCTTGTCTGTGCAGTGTGTTTATCGTAGGAATAAAGGGGGAGAGTCGGGCATTGAAAATGCATACCGGGTTGAAAGGCAGGGGCACGTAAATGAGGGTGTTCGGGAGCTTGTTCGGTTCCGGGGACCAGGAAAGCCAAGTCATGAGGGTCGGAGTAGCGTGGGTCAGTCGTAAGAAGGAGAGAATAGGCCCTCCCTCTTTTTTTAACAATGGAATGGAGCCTTTATGGAGGGAATAAATCTGAATGATGTGAGGATGATAACTCCTATTGATTGCCGACAAGAAAAGAGACCGCGAGCTCACGCCAGCTAAGCTGGGGCAAGAGACGAACGAAGCACCGTCAGTGCGCCAATGATGTGAGGATGATCACTCCTAGCTGCTTCTGTTTCTTTTCCTTTTTTTTGTTTTTTCCCTTTTTTTTTTTTTTTTTTTTTTTTGAAGAAGCATTAGCTTTTATTTCAAATTGAAGGAGGCCGGGCATTACTCACAAACAACCCGGAAGATATGAAACCAATACTATTAGCTCTAATTGGGCTGTTGCTTGAATACGGGTCCAGCGTCCCTTCCTTTCCCTGTTCTATCCTCATCTTCCAAAATCCCATTAAGGTCAAAGTATTTTCGTGTAGAAACAAGGTGAGCTTACCATTCTACTTGGGGCTAAAGCTCAGTCTGTGCCAACTGGCAGATCATTGCAGTGTGGGCCTGTGTGCCTCATCTATACTAAACTATTATAATAGAACCGTGGTCAGTTTCCTAAATAGGCAGTGTTGCTTTCTGTTACTTTCCTCCAGGATCCAAGTAAACGGCTGAGCCTTCAGGAACTAAAACTACCTAGTATAGGCGCAATGACCAGGAGCTGGGCAAGAAGAATAACCAGTAGGGTTTCCCTCTCATGGTCACTGTCCAAAACACTGTAAAGAGCCTTTGTTGCCTACTAGACGGGTTTCCCACCATGCACCCGATGGACCGGGTCTCTCGTATGGTCCAACCATTAGCGTTCCCACTGCTCCTTCATGGTAACTACTCTCTTATAATGACTACAATAGACTAGCGCTCCCGCCACTGACGATGGCACTCACACTGGCCCCGTAGTGATGCTGTTGGTAATCAAAATGTCACATCACAGTTCATATTCTTGCTGAGTGGAAGACCTACATTGTGTTTTCCAAAAACTTTTTTTATCAACCCCACAAACTACAACACTAAAATGCCACTCCCCAACAAACCGGACCAAATAAATACTCTTTAGGAACCAAAGACCGAGAGCTTGGGAGGAAGAATAAGCAGTAGGGTTACCCTCTCATCGTCACTGTCCAAGTCGCTGTAAAGAGCCTTTGTTTCCTACTAGACGGGTTTCCCACCACGCACCCAATGGATACAACTCTAGTTTGCTCTTCACCGGGTCTCTCATATCGTCCAACCATTAGTGTTCCCACTGCTCCTTCATGCTAACTACTCTTATAATGACTACAAAGAAAGCCAACTTGCCAAAAGGCAAAAATACCTAAAATAGACAAGGAGAAGAAATCACAGGTTTACTCCCATGCATTGCAGATAATGTCTGATAGCAAGAAGTAGGGGACCAACCCGAATTCTGGAAGATTGATTATTGGGGAAAGAAGTAAAGGTCTAGCCTATACGTGTAAGAGACTAGCCTAAGTATGTGTCCAGAAGCAGAGACACAACGATTGAATCTAGCCTACCTCGTTGGCTGGATACAAGGTTCAGGTTTTGAGCTCCAATCGGGTGGGAGACTAGCCTAAGTATGCGTCCAGAAGCAGAGACACAACGATTGAATCTAGCCTACCTCGTTGGCCGGATACAAGGCTCAGGTTTTGAGCTCCAATCTAACCCCTGCCTACCGAAAGTAACTATGAATTATTAAAGCCGTAAAACAGAGGTTATTCAGCGAATCCTGCCCAAAAACATGACCAGATACAGAGAGACTCGAAATTCAGAACTCCACCCAGAGTAGTTTGCTTTTGCGACATCCTGTAGGAAACCGATGAATCTGGCCTGATTGGGCCATCAGATGCAGAATAACTCAAATACAGAATAAACCACCTCATATATCATTAATTCGCATCAGCAGAAGACACGGTCACTTAAAACACAATCACCGTCACTTAAAACACAATCGCGAATTCTAACACGAGGTTGGAAAGTCAATTGATATTCTATATGCAAATAGGGAAGGAACAATACAGGAAGTTAAGAGATGATAACTAAGCTTGACTATACCATTGCAGTGAATATATCCTAGGTGCAGAGCTGAATACAGATGTCCGCTGAGACAGGTCGTAGTGTCCTTGGTATCCAGGTGGTGTCACATACACCCGCATCTTCTATTTCTCACGAAGTATCTACAAAAGAATCCTCGGAAATGTCGAAAAGCTCCCACCGCCTCCGCACCCTCCCCTACTGCATATGGTTGCGCCGAATCCACCTTTCAGGCTTCTTCCAGGAGTAGGATCCCTGTCTTCTTCAATGTATCTGGTCCACAAGTGGCGGTCAGTACATCCAGGATAAGGATAAAAGGATAGAACAAGTTCGAGTCTGGGGGCAGTCCAGATAGCAAGGTGAAGGTAAGTAAAGAGGAAAGTAACCACACGGCCATTGGATGGTGAGAAAGGAGCCCCCCGCCCTTTCCAGCTAAAGGCTTAAGGGGAGGACGGCTCCTCTAGTGTCGAGATCCTGTTGGGTATGAAGGTAGGCTATGTAACCGGGTGAACGCGCTGAACGTGCACGTTCAAACGCGCGCGTTCATACCCCCCGGGGCCGCGTTCAATGGCGTTCAAACGCAATGCACGCCACATGGCACGAAAGAATTGGGGGCCGGGAGCGCGCGTCGTGGACTACGGGTACGAGCCCCCAAAGTGCAAAAAAAAACCCTCCCAGTGGCCTACCCCCCTACCGCATCACCCCCCCGCCATATGTGAAATGTCCTATTTTTTTTCTTTGGGGCGGGAGGTGGGGGAATCCCCCTAACACGGCTCAGACGGCCGATGCAGGCGATCTGAAGAGTCCTCGCAGCCATGTAGCACAGACCCCCCCCACCAAAATCAAGGCAGGCAGTGAATATGAAGTAGAGCACGAGCTGGCCGAATATATACTCAAGATTCGAATTCAGGTCTGTGTTTCAGCAGTTATGGGTTGCTCACGTAGCTAGGGCCTGTTGGTCTCTACACGTGACTCTTAGGGCTTGGCTGTACAACTCACCAAATGTGCAAAACTAGAATGAATCTTCTGCAGAACATGGAATAATACACCGCCTAATCTCTGCACGTGACTCTTAGGGCTTGGCTGCACTACTCACCAAATGTGCAAAACTAGAATGAATCTTCTGCAGAACATGGAATAATACGCCGCCATATGTTTTGTCGTTTGTGCATGTGGTGAGTAGAGGCCCTTAGGGCCACTGCACGTATTCCTAAGAAAAGAAAAAAGAGAAAAAAAGAAAAGCAAGAAAAAAGAAAAATAAGAAAAAAGAAAAACAAGAAAAAAGAAAAACGAGAAATTTCTTGTTTTTATTTCTTAGGAATACGTGTAGTGGCCCTAAGGGCCTCTACTCACCACATGCACAAAAGACAAAACATATGGTGGCGTATTATTCCATGTTCTGCAGAAGATTCATTCTAGTTTTGCACAGTTGGTGAGTGGTGCAGCCAAGCCCTAAGAGTCACGTGCAGAGACCAACAGGCCCTAGCTACGTGAGCAACCCATAACTGCTGAAACACAGACCTGAATTTGAATCTTGAGTATATATTCGGCCAGCTCTTTCTCTACTTCATATTCACCACCTGCCTTGATTTCGGTGGGGGGGTCTGCGCTACATGGCTGCGTGGACCCTTCAGATAGCCTGGATGGGCCGTTTGAGCCGTGTTAGCGGGATTCACCCACCCCCTCGAAGAAAAAAAAAAAAGGACCTTTCACACACACACAGACATACACATTCACACACACACAGACATACAAATTCACAAACACACAGACACACAAATTCACACACACATTTTTTTTTATTTTCTTTTTTGCCCGTTTCGCCTGGGGCATTGGCCCACAGCCCCTGCAAGCACCGCCGCCGCTCCCCCCACTGCCCACAGGCCCCCCAAGCACCGCCGCCGCTCCCCAGCGCCCCCGATGGGGCTCCCGGGCATGGGTGGCGCTCTGCGCGTTCGCGTTCAGAGCGTGCACCCGCATTCTTTGAACGCGCGTTCAACGCGTTAAAAAACTGAACGAGGAACCCGCGTTCTCGGCAACACAGAAGATAGGTACAAAGGTCAAGTGCAGGGCTGCCAGAATGCCTTGGTGTAAGAGTGCAAAGGCACTCCCTAACCCACTCAAGGGCTAGGCTACACCATGGCACTATCGCCATAGCTCTCACACAGCTATGGTGTCTGGCAGGGTAGGCGCCTCGTGGGCAAGATTAGACCACATGCTCAAACGTTGCGTTTTACTCAGCCGCAGCCAACGACCGGGCACCGCCACCGCCACTATCGCCACTCCATCGTTAGCGCACTTTTTCATGTTTCCTTTTTTTTAGTTTCTCATGAGAAGGGTTAGTGCCTGCCCCCGCCGACTGTATTCCCCGCCGATGTTGTCACCTCCCTTGGATGGGCGTATCTTCGTCGAGCTAGCAGTCCACAGTACGAAAGCTAATCAGTTGCAATCGCAGAGATGCGCCAGCCGAGGGCGTTTCTCGTACGCTGTAGCATAGGGGGTACGCGAGGCTCTGCGCCTCTATCGAACCCGTACGTGAACCGGTGTATTGGGGGGTTGAAGTCCCAAGCGCGACTCGTCATCGGTCGACTAGGACGCATCCCACTCACCACGCGTTACACCATGTTAAAAACATAAAATTACATACACACTCAAACAAAACACTCCTAGTCCCTTCAGTATCCAACCCATAATCTTTTGATACAAAAATTGGTTGGCGTCACGCGCAAGACATAGAATAAAACCGCGCAGGATGCAAGGCCTTCTCATATCGACTAGCCATGCAAACGTACATAAGCAGTCGCAATGATGGTGTGCTATGTGGTACCCATAATCACGCGGCCCTTGATGATCTCGAGGGTCGCGTTCGACACTCAAGTGTCAGCTGACACGCGCCTTGAGGGGTTAATATATCGACGTCAGACAACCGTCTAGTGTGATTGAGAACCAACGCTCTTCTGCACCCTGCGGAGAGTGGGTGGTACACAGGATCCTACCTGTTATGGCAGTCGGGTTTCCTAGCCCTGGACACAAGCTTGATCATACAGGGTTTGGAAAGAAGTCAAGGGGTTTGACTTTGACTGCTGCCACGGACTACAACGTCCAACTTTAGTAAGTCTAAGGCGCAAAGGGGTCAAAAAAGAATCTCCCTTTTCTCTCAAGGCATAATATGTTTAAACCTTACATATGGTCGTAATGGGCCCTGCGGGCACGCGAAGCACAAGTATGTACATATATACAAAGGGTTATTAATATGGGACGATCACTGCTCACAGTCACAACGAGACTCGCTTCAACCATATATGTGTGTGTGATTGCAGACAACCAAGTTCAGAGTCCAAACCCGAAACATACTTGCAATTACATAAAAGAATTCAACTAAAATCCACACACTACTCGGGGTAACTTCAACCACTCTTTGCGCTCACACTCCTTGCTTTATCAATAGAAACCTCAACCTTTGTCTAACCTTCCAAAAAAATAAAACTAAGTATCTTTGTTAAATGACCATTCAATAAAGTCCGGGTAAAAAACATAAAAAAACACTTCAAACCACAGGGTTGAAATCTTTAGAATATGTTGGCGGGAGTGAATTGGAGTTGAATCATAAACCGACGGATCGACAACCGACCTATTATCATTGATAACAGAAGATGATACTCGCGGGATTAAGCCGAAACCTACGTTGCGACTTGTACTCACCCCCGTACGAGTACAAGTCGTACTCATTTCTCGTACGCTACTTGTACTCTGGGACCCGTACGACTTTTTTTTTATAATTTTTAATGATTTTTTTTTCTCAAATACTTATAAGAATCTTCAGATGGTGTTCAACCAAATGTTGCTTGTTTTGTGATGTTGCAGGCTTGCAGCACACATTTTGTTTTTGAATTTTTTGATGATTTTTTTTTTTTTTTTTCGTAAGGAGCGTATAGGTTCCCGTACAGATATTACCTGTACGTTTGTACGGAAAGACCCCGTACGTGTATGTTTGGTAACGTAGGTTGAAACCAGTCCAATCTTGAAACGAAATAATCAAAAGAACATGTAACACAAAACAGGTCAATTCCCAAGGCTAGACTATCGGTATATGGGGAATGAATTTCCATAGCACATTCTCACTCAAGATTCTCCTGCTAATTAAGTCTAAGCCTACCTCTTAGCAGGCGTCCAAAGAAAGGTAGACCTTTGGCAGCATCTCCCCTACGCAGGGTGGATCGCCAGAATTTCCACCTGTCAAAATATAATCTAACTCATTTAAACCTGTGTAGCATCATGTTTGGGTTTGGTGTCCGAACCCGAACGTTCGGGACCGAACGCGAACGAACGCCAAAACTCTCCGAACGCGAACATAAAAATATTTAAAAAAAAAACAAATAAAAAGTTATTCAAAAACTCTGAAAACAATATATGTTATGTAAAATAATAATACACACAACTTTTATCTTGGAGGTATGCTCAAATTTGTAACCAAATTTGAGTTAAGAATCAAAATTTTTTTAATATGTTCGGCCGAACATGTTCAGGTGGCGTTCGGCTGAACGCCCGAACACGTTCGGACGTTCAGAAAATCTCCGAACATGTTCGGTGTGCTACACAACTTTAAACTAAGAAATTTTCGGCAGCGCTTCCCGTAGAAAAAGTGTATTCTTAGACTTTATACTAGCTCAAATACGAAAACTGAAATAATATTTAACTCTAGAAAGTCCTATTTTGTTTAACTCCCTAAACAATAAAAAATTTGGGCATCATCCCCTTTAGAAAAATAGGTTTCCCAGATTTATACTAAGTCAGATAAGAACTCGATACAACACTTGAGTTTCATCAAGACAAAATTTAACTAATTTCTTAGATTTGTAGAAATTTCGACAGCGCTTCCCGTAGAAAAAATAACTTAAAAAAATTTATACAAAGCTATGAACAAAATTGAAATAACTCTGACTTTCCCAAAGTTTAATTTTGTTTAACTCAATGAATTAATAAAAAATTGGGCAACACTTCCCCTAGAAAAGAGGGTTTTTAAGATTTCTACTAAGTCAGATATAAACTTAGACAAAAAGTTAAACTTTTGGAAGCCATATTTGACTAACTCCTTGGTTTTGTAGAAATTTTGGCAGCACTTCCTGTAGGGGAAGTACCTTTCCAAGATTGGTACAAAGCCAAGTATAATAAATAATTCCGAAAAATGCGAGAATTGGCGTAAGTAAAAAAATATTGGCTTAGAAAATGTAGGAATTGAACAAATTCTTATAACTCTAACACGTGGCGAGTATCTAAAACAACTATTCGTCAAACTGAAACACAAAGTAAGTAAAGCTCTCACCCAACCACATGCAGATCCGAACGGTAAATTTGGTAAGCAATCTCACCAGCCCTAAGGTTAAACCTTGTCAACAATAATTCATAAATTTTCAATTATTTATCCCTTATACCCATCTTACATAAGGCATAAAACCAGATCATCCAATCTTATAGAACAATAGTGTAGTTCAACCATTAAATATACACAAACACATGACACCACAACTTTTATCTTCTTTGGGTATGTGACTGGGTTGTCCAACTTAGTACAATTGATACTTTCTTCTGTTTGTCATAAGTTATAGTCAGACCATCCAATCTTATGGAACACTTGTCTAACTAACCTTTTCATAAATAGAATAGTATAACAGTATAGATAAATTTACGTCTTTGGTTCCAGACTGTGCGTGACTCCAGACTGGATTATCCAAACATATGAAACATTATTCAGTCGTTTGCCTGATCCTCCCTCATAATAAACAAGAAATATGGATGTCAGTGGTCGACTTTCTTGCAACAAACAGAAATGAAATCATCGCTTTACAATAAAAATCGACGAGGTTAAACTCTTTTTATTCCACCAAGTACAACAACACGTGCATACGGGAATAATTGATACAAGAGTTGTGGTTTGGAAGATAGGTGTGTTAAGGAAGGACAAAATTCGCTACAGAGTCCTCAGACAGGGTGAAGCAATTAGGATTATTGGGAATTATGGATGTAAGTTGCAACTGGAGAAAATCATGAGGACGATTTTCTACGGGAGAAGACAAAGTGTGTGGCCGATGAGAGAGATGTGGAGAGAAACGAGATGGAGATTTGCATCCGGGGTGAACATCATGATGTTCTTCATGGAGGTGAGGAGAGAGGGAACCGATAACTATGCTTTCACTTTGAGTGGGAAATGCGGGGATTTTTTCACATTGCCAGGGAGAAGAGGAGTTGGGATGGGGTATCTCCTAGACAGACGGGCAGAAAGGAGGACATGGAGAAAGACCAGCGAGAAGGGCCGAAGGAAGCTTGGGGAGAGGAGATAATGGTTCGTTATCGGAAGAAAAAGGATAATCTTCGGCGGAACTGCTTTTTCGTCGCTTTCAACGTAGCTTAGATCTTCGGATTCTTGCTTCAATACCCAAAACCACCGATATCGTCGTGAAATGCGTAGCTGATCGTGCTTCAAAAACAACATATATAAAGAGTCACCTTCTCCAAGCGAAAACCAATTGTGAAGCTATGGAGTTAAACCACCACTACTTGACCGAGCTATTGGCCGTGGAAAAAAATAGAGTAGAAATGTTTCTAGTTGGATGGATTCGGGTGCTTCTGTAGTGGTCCGTATATTTCCTAAAATAATGGCTTGTTAACGGCCATAACTTTAGGAAGTACATGTAGTTTAAGTATCGTGACAAAAATAAAGATTGAACTCTCGTATGATATTGTTTGAGTTGTTATCTAGATTGACGTACAGTCTGTTGGTGATGTGATGAATAATTAGTGTCACCTTCCGGTGTTGAGCGCATTGGTCCCACAAGGGGACCCTCCCGACCGTGTCATGCAAGGTTTTTGGAGAACTTTTTATCACAAGTGAAGATTTCGTCGTTTTGGCTGAATGCCTTGGGGGACTTTTCTGCAGCTTTTGCAGGACTTTTTATCACAAGTGGGAGATTTCGCCACTTCAGCCGTGTGCCTTGGATGACTTTTTCTCACAAGAGGGAGATTTCGCCGCTTTTGGAGGACTTTTTACCACAAGGGGACCCCCGCCGAGGTGGGCGCGGGGCCGGGGTGGGAGGG
>BFEA01000321.1:30117-58426 GCA_003427395.1 Chara braunii | reverse complement strand
TATGCTGGAGTACATCATCTCTTTCTTCTTTCTTAATTCTTCTTCTTCTTCTTTCCCTCTCTCTCCTCTCAAGTTCTTTCATTTCTTTTGCAATTGGACGACATTGGGCTCAAGTTCATTCATTTCTTTTCGGAATTTGACAACATTGTACTTTCTGATGATTGTGGACTTCAAAAGCGGCCAGGATCGTAACAATTAAGTTATTTTATATTTTCCTTCTTGTTTCGTCCCATTCGGGTCTGAGCCAGGTGTCATCCGGTAGCATCAGGGCCAGGCTCCTCCAATTGGCCGGTCTCTGTGCCTCCCCTCCGGGCCCCTCCCCCTATGAATGTTAGCAATCCCTGCTCAATGCCACTTGGGGGGGGAGTTGCTGCATCGAACGTAGCTAAGCCCTTACAAGTCTCCTCGGGCCGGTCGTAGCAGCTAGGGAAGCATCCCTGCTGAGGTATTGGCAGACCAAGTGGAGGAGATAAGGGGCCGGGAACTTACCAGCAAGGTTGCTGATTCCCACTGAAATCTCATGTGGGATAACCGCAGGAGTGGGTCCGACTGGGTTGTGCGAGCAGCAGCGGGCGGAGTAAGGCAACGGAGCAACCCAAGGCACGGGAGAGATGGGGCCGCGACAGTAAACCCCCCTACGGAGCCCCTCACCGCCTCCATCCGCACAGTCGCCAATTGGGTATTGGTGGCCACCACTGAGATCGGCACCAGGCTGCACTTCACTCAGGCACGAGGTGCGGGCGTTGGGGCGGTCTCAGCGCCCTCCCATTAGTTGTAGCAGGAAACTGACCAACGGCCAAGCATATTCTAAAACTCCGGGCGCTGGCTGTTCGGGGCAGATAGTTGGCAGATGAGTGTTGCGTAGTGAGAGCCACGAGTCATGACTACTGGCCCGCTGATCGTCACGAACGGGGCCCGAACGATCTGGGCTAGCATGTAGAAGGAAGTGACCGGAGTGGGGCAGCTTGGGAGGAGGTGGCAACAGAGCCAGCGGGACAGCAGGTGCGCTGTCCGGCGGGCTTGGGTATAGAGGCAGAAAACTAATTGAGCCACATAACAGCTAGCTCTACTTGAAGATTATCCCGAAGGTTGAAGCTGTTCGGCAGTAGCTGCTTACATGAAGGGATAGTGTTGCCAAATCCCGGATTCCTGGAGGAACGAGGTAAGTAGAGGCAACAGGCGCCGACATCAGGCAGGGCGAGGTAGTGAGAAAGGCCTGAATCCGGACAGTCTAACGCGCCAGGTGCGTTAGAAGTAAATGGCAAAGATGGCAGAGACGTGAGTGACGGGTGATAACTGAAAGTATGTTTAGCTTACCCGATTCCCGACGGAATCGGGTGAAGTAAGAGTCGTTTTGGGGGTTTCTTGGGCGGGCGACCCCTAGTAAGTTGGCGGATTAGAAGAAAAGTTAGTAAGTTAGAAGTTAGTGAAGGAAGAACGTGCGCGGAGAAATGACAGGATCGAGTGATGGAAAAAGGAGTGAAGTGGTTAACTCACTCGATTATCCATGAAATCGAGTGAGTGAAGATGAAAATCGGGGGTTTGAGGGTTGGGTGAGTGTGATGATAGTGTTAGTTTTAGCGATAAGTTAGTAGAAAGGGAGTTAATGGGAAGAAACGTCGCGCGAGGATATGAAGGAGATGTAAAGGAGAGGGAAGGAAAGTGCAGAGAATGGTTGATTGCGAATGGAATCGAGCAAAGGGGGGAATCAGAGTAGGAGTTTTGAACAAGAGCGAACCCGAATCTACCATCAATTTAGGTAGTAGATTAGTGAGGGGAGGGGTAGTGAAGGAAAGGGCTGCGCGGAAGCGTCAGAAATGATGGATATGGAGCGAGTGAGGGTCCATTACTATCGTCCAATTCTAAGCGAAGTCGGGCAAGGAGGGATGTGAAGTAAGAGTTTGTCGTAGGGCGACTCGATTCATGATATCAGTTGTGTAATCGGAGGGCTAGCTCCGGCGTGGGAGAAAGAATAAGAAGGGAGATGAACCTACCCAGATCTTAGTAAGAGGTTCATTCACGCTCCGTAGAACCCAGTGGGGGGGCGAATGGAAGAGCGGAACACTCGAAGGGGAGAGTGTACAGAAGTTAGGCTAGTCAAGTTAATAAGATGGGAGGTTAGTTGAGGGAGTAATGAATGGAAGAGGAGGGTAATGGTGAAGGCCCGATTGCGGGATCAGAGGCTTGTCAGTAGTGAGGGTATATGTGAAGGAAGGAGACTACGAAAGGGACAATGGCGCAGACAGCGGGAACACGCAAAATGAAGGAAGGAGAACGAAGTGAGGAGGGGACGGTTGGAAAGGAGCGGAGACTTACCCGCCAGTGTGTGCGTCGTTCGTTCTATAGTCGGGGAAGGCGCGGGGCGATACGAAATTGGAGGCTCACTAGTTAGCAGTTACGCCACTCGGCAGCAACAACATGAGTAAGGACGAGCAAAAGGCTGAGTCCCGCCATACGACCAACAGAGAAACATGAGGCCGTAGGGGAAGCAGGGAGAGCTAGGCCAGGGGTAAGAGACTTACCGGATTGCTGGCAGGCGGCGCGACGTACTGAACGAAGGGGCTCATCGCCATCTCGGCAGTGCAATGGGCTTACAAGCTTGAGGGGGGGGAGGTTGTGGCACCTTGAAAGCGATCTCGCGACCAGTGCACTAGCTCGTTGCACTAGGAGCTGGGCCGAGTAAACCTCTGACCGAGCCTGAACGTACTAAAGCACAGGGCAGAGGGGACAGGGGACTAAATGGTAGTATAAGTCATGATCTGGGTACTGATCCGTTGCAGTTGCTAGGCTGCAACTGTGTCACGGGGTTGCATCAATTGATCCTCCGGCTGCGTGTCCACTGCCTGACCATTGAGCTTGGCACTTTTTCTGCAGTACATCACTACCTACCGTTGGGCATGCGGTTAGTATGGCCATACGGAGCTGGCCATGCAGACTGTTGCTTACTATGGTAAGATTGCGGCACCACGAGCTCGTTGCTCTTGATGCATGCACACACTGTTGTGCGAGCGGTGAGCCGTCTAAGCGTAGAAGGAAGACTGTATCTGAACACGGCTCTTCTGGGTGGCAATTACTACAACTTTTTGAAGAGGCATGATCTTTTCGGGCTGTATTAATACAGATTGGTTGAGGGTAGAGTGCAGCCTGCCACTCCTGTCAAGCCTGTGATCTTTTATGGCAGCAGTTACAGTTCTGAGTGCAGGACAAACTGCGGTTTCGGCAGATAGCAAGGCGCAGTTCGTGCCGGTCACTGCGCATTACTAAAAAACAGTACAACAGCGTGTTGAGTTTCTCATCATGCGTTGCTGCAGCACCCTATAGCTGGCAACGCTGGTTACTGGTGAATGCGGCAACAACAAGGCTAATTGCGGGGAGGTATGGTGCAAAAGGGCAAAATTGGGCTGCAAAGTGCGCGGTGTTTTGCTACAAAAGTAGCTGCTGTGTACACAGTTTCATTAAAGTTTATTCAAACAGGGCATACTGTTGCCTATTGCTGCTGGCTACTGTGGTTGTTGCGTACAACAAGCCGACTGCTACACACTACCCCACACTGCTGCACACCGCTGCCCACTGCAGAATACTGTTGCGACCTGCTGTTGGATGCTGCTGACTGGCACGAGCTGCTGTGTAGCGATGGAGGGGCTAAGGAGAGGTGCTGGAACTTCGAGGGATGGTTAGATTGTGAAGGGGGGGGGCGGGGGGTCATTGTGGCGATCTGCAAAGGGCGTCAGGAAGTTAACTTCAACAGTTTAACTTCAAATTGATCAAACTGCTGCAATTTGGCCACCATTGCGGGTCCCTCAGGCGAGTCAAGATATCAAGGCCCTCTCCTGTGAGACAGAGAGCACCATTCTTGGATCTGAGATTCTAAAATCTATCTCCTTCTTCCCTTCTCACTCGAAGTATGGTCTGCTGGTTATGAGAGGAAGACGGCAGGCGGGATTGCAACCCGTAAACCGCATCAAGACTCTGTGGGGAGTCCTCCCACCGATTGCGGGAGCTCTGCCAGAACCTAGGCGAGGTTCTGGAGGCAGGGAACCATCAGGTATACCATCTTTCTATCTGTATGACCCCATATCGCCCATGTTTGCCTATCCCTCCTTAGTTTGGTTGGTGTATGTCTGAGACTGTCCCTATGATTCTTGCTTTCTGTTCAGGATTAATCAGACTGAAGGGAAGGAATGTGTGTGTGTGAAGCTTAAGTTTCTCGTTATTTTTGGCTGAAGCAGACTAAGGGATGAACTGGGGGAAGGTGGGAGGAACGCAGACTGCATGCGTTTGACCGGGTCAACCAGGGACTGAGCATTGTTTCTAAGCTGAATGACTCAGGGCTGTGTTTATTTGACTGTTTTCTGAAGGGCCAGACATTGTTTCTAAGCTGAATGACCTGGTTGCTATGTTTATTTTCTGAGGGTTTGCCTGATGTAAAAGGGTTTTCTTGTTTCATTCTAAAGGAGGATTTTTTGTCTAAGGCTGAGCATTGTTTCTAAGCTGAATGGCTTAGCCTGAAAACCACGCACATAAGTACAACCTGAGTATAAAAGGAAGTATTGTATATTTATTTGCATGTGAACTGACAGTTGGGAATTGTTTCCAAGCCGAGTGACCCATCGTTAAGCCATATCACTAAGAAGAGAAGGGAAATTACGAAATATAATTGAAAATAGACTGGGCAAGCTGATCATTGTTTCCAAGCCGAATGGCTCAGTCCCCTGCCCGTATTTGTTTTTTCTTTCTGAGAACGAAATCGGAGAATTACTAAACTTTGGATATTAAACAGTTCAGGGCGGCTAGGCATTGTTTCCAAGCCGAATGGTGTAACCAAATGCCCAAAGAAGACAAAAGTAGTAGTGCAACATGTTCCTGTGTATCCTAAAGGCGAGCTGGACATTGTTTCCAAGCCGAATGGTCCAACATTAGTGCCATATGTAAGTTGGGTATAAGGGTTGAATGATCTGAAGACTCATGAACTATCTTATGAGAAATAACTTGAGATGGTAAGAGTACTTACCATCGTGGTTTGACTTGCATGTGGCTGAGTGGGATGACTACCTGATCTTAGCTTCAGGTTGATAGGTAGTTGCTTTAGTTGCTCGCCACGTGCTAGAGCCATAAGAGTTAGTTTCAATTTCTGCATTTTTTGAGTTAAGTTGATTTTCCTTATATCGATTTCTGCATTTTCTGGGATCTTTTGTTATACTTTGGTCTTGTATAAATCTTCGTAAGCCACTTTTCCTACGGGAAGCACTGCCGAAATTTCTACAAAACCAAGGAGTTAGTCAAAACTTTGTCTTCTTCAGAATCCGGTCTTGTTGGCTTTTTGACTTAGTAAGAATCTGGGAAGCCTCCTTTTCTAAAAGAAGTGTTGCCTAAATTTTTACTAATTCAGGAAGTTCGACAAAATTGGGCCTTGAAAAGTCAAAGTGATTTCAGGTTATAAACTTAGCTTTGTATAAATCTTTGAATAACACTTTCTCTACAAGAAGCGCTGCCGAAATTTCTACAAATCTAAGGGGTTGGTTAAAATTTTGTCTTAGCAGAACTCAAACTTTATGTTTGAATTCGCATATGACTTAGTATAAATTTGAAAAGTCTTCCTTTCTAAAGGAGGTGCTGCCCAAAATTTTACTAGTTAAGGGAGTTAGACGAATTTTGACTTTCTAGAATTAAAAATCTGATTTTGAGCTAATATAAATTCTGCGATGACACTTTTTCAACGGGAAGCGCTGCCGAAATTTTTCGAGTTCAGAGGAGTTAGATTATATTTGACAGGTGACAATTCTGGGAGATCCATTCCGTATAGGGGAGATTATGTTAGGGTCTACCTGTGCCTTGACACCTGATTAGAGATAGGTTTTTGACCTAGTTAATTAGGGTGATTTGGGTAAGGTCGTGATATAGAGATTACTCTCCAGGAACTTATAGACTTAGCTTAGGGATTGACTTGTCTTGTGTTACAGGTCATCTTGAATGGGTCGATTCAAGATTTTGGGCTAGATTCAGCTTGATCCTACAAGGATCACCTTCTGTTATCACTGATAACGGGTCGGTTGCCGATTCGTCGGTCTACGACTCAATTCCAACTCACCCTCAATGCTCAACCAAAAAAGGCTTTAGCCCTGGTGATTTCTATTGTTTTGTTCAAGTTTCACCCGGACTTTTATTAAATGGTCATTTAACAAAGATACTGAGTATTTAATTATGGTTGGTTGGCAGGAGGTTGGGGCTTGCATGACTAAAGCGAGGGGTATGAGTACAGAGAATGATTGGGAACAATGGATTCGTGAAAACCAGAGAAACAGACCAAGACCAGAGAAATCCTATAGACAGGAAAATAGTAATGAAACATAACATTTTTGGAGAAGTAAAGGTCGATTTTGCACCGTTTCGGACGCAAATGTCATCGAAACACCCCCTAAAAATTAGCAGATATCCGAGGCAAACAACAACGTGGAAAAATAACCCATTTTCGAGGAGAACAGGCGACTCCTACTCATGGACGACGAAAAGATCTCCAATTTATGAAAAAATTTCAGTGCATGACGAAACGACTATCCAACAGTGCACATCGGAAGTAGTATTTTGTTTTAAAACAGAAGAGTCTTTTCCGGAACCAAATCCAATGACGTAAAAACTAACAGAAAACCTTGCAAGTTGAACAGACGGGTTGATAATCCTCTTTCTTTGCACTCATAATACTAAGGAAATAGAAGCTTGAAAACCAAGGCAGTAAAAACACAGGATCCAGAGGAAAGCAAAAAACAGCCAACGACAACTGATTTCAAATCACCAAAAGTTATGGACAGTCGATTGACCAGTTTCGACCGTCACGGAAATCCAACAACTTCCAAACACGACCTTATAGGCCTATAACGCGAATTTGCGCAAATGCCGAAAAGAGCCGAATGTAACGAGATTCGGAAGCGACCCTCGGAAATTCTCTCGAAATTCGAAAACCGTACTTTTCGAATTATAGGCCTATAACGAAAGCTTGATAACGAAACATGAACATTATAATTTTAGTCCACAATCGATCAAGTGTTTAAAGCCCTATAAACTCAATGTTAAACATCATGGACATTCAGCGGAATTCAGACACGACCTTAAAGGCCTACAACGAGAATTTTAGAAAAGTAGAAAAAGAGAATAATTTTAGTCCACAATCGGTCAACTCTTTATAGCCCTATAAACTCAATGTTAAACATCATGAAAATTCAGCGAAATTGAGACTGTTTATAGCCCTATAAACTCAATGTTGAAGAACATGGAAATTCAGCAAAATCCAGACACGATCTCAAGAATTGTAAGTGAAAAACCGCAAAGTACATTAGAAAAGATCGCGAAAACAAAAACGTTGGCCACACGTGCCTAGCTGCAAACTGCGACCTACTGTTGTACAAATTTACAAGAATTTACAAGCCGCTAACGACTAAACTCAGATAACAAAAAGGTTGGCCACACGTGCTTGGATGCTAACTGCGACCTAATGTTGTACAAATCTACTAGAATTTACAAGCCGCTAACGACTAAACTCAAATAATGTGCTGATCAACGACAACAGGAACCCTGCTCTCATGCGGAAGCAGAAATGACCTCGATCTCGATGACTCTCTGCCAACCTCCGAATCAATCGGTTCCTAGAAGGTCTTCCTAGTCGACATCCTCCGTTGCCATGAAATTTAACATCTAAGCGATCTTTTGTCTTGTCTGCGAGAAAAGGGTCTTGTCTGTCTTCAGTTGGAAGTTGTAACAAAGAACGCCACAACTTCAGTCGTAGACGTCCTCGGAAGGCTCTCTCGTAGTCTTTCCTTGAGGATTTGTCTTGAACTGAGGATAGTAACCCTCTCCTTTCTCACGTTGTGCGAACCAAGCAACTTTGAATTGTTTACCTGCTAGCAGCTCGACAACCTTGCCAATGTGGTAAGGTTTGCCTCTCTCTTCCTGCCCCGAACAAGCTCGTAATGAGATGAAAGTGTTGAC
Source organism: Chara braunii (assembly GCA_003427395.1). Lineage (NCBI taxonomy): Eukaryota > Viridiplantae > Streptophyta > Charophyceae > Charales > Characeae > Chara > Chara braunii. Next base: position 50,446 of record BFEA01000321.1, on the reverse strand, counting down.
CTCGAGATCGTCGTACTTTCCGTCTCTGTCCTCTGGAAACTGTCTGCTCTTGCGTGCGCCGATGTAGATGGGTCTCTCAGGAGGGAAAAGATCATCCAAGCGTTGGTCGAAGCCATTAGCGGTTGGTAGAACTTCTTCATCTGCTCTGCTGACATCAGCTGTTACGGAGGGCTACGCGAAACGCTCTTTGAGATTTTTGTCCTCAAGGTCGAGAGTTTCCTGCGTTGCTATGAACTTGTTCCACCATTCGATATTGTGTGGTTGAGTGTAATGCGACAGGGCATGTACGTTGGCTTTCAAGGCGGCGATGGAAAGTACATCATCGTCAACCTTGAATTTCGAAGATCTTTCCGCTTTTCGATTACGGACATGACCTTCACTGCTGACGACCTTGTCACGCCTCTCGTCCTCCCCCCGACAAGTAAGTCGATATCTTGCTTCCAAAGATTGGATTGCATGCTTTGGCGAAACTTGAACATGTCCTGTTGGCTCTGACTTGAAGATGTCCAGACCTTTTCTGTCGTTCGGCTGCCACTGTGAATTATGATATTGCTTGCTCCAAATGCGCACCTCCCCGTCGTCGTTGTGCTTGATTCGAAAATGTTGGTTGAAGCTGATATCATTGACGTTATGTAGATGATCCTGAATGTACAACTTCCAGTCCATTGTTTCCGTCATCTCCCTAACATGCACGCCATGATCTTGTTCTACCTTGTATGACTCCCTAATCACGTGCTGCAACTCAGGAAGATCGAACACACCATGTCCAACCAACTTTCTCGAGAAACAACGGAACATCTGGTTGATGTCCTCGTGCGTGTGACCTACAAGAAGAAAGTTTAACTTAACTTTACTAAACACTTTCATTTTCACCAAGAACACGAGATATGACAAGGCAAATTTGTTCTTGTTCTCTTTCGAAGTGTTATCAAGTGTAAGATACAAGACTCTCGGAAATGGTACAGGAAGTTGAGAAATCTGACGATGAAGAACATTTAGCATGCAATTAGAATCTGATTTGAAGTTGTCAAAGAAAACAGTTGCAGAGGCGTTCGATGAGAGTCCTAGCACCTTAGCCCCAACCACGTGAACTTTCACAAAGTTCCCTTCTTTTAGTTTCGAATCCTTTGGAACCCTAGTGAAGTGTGGCAGTATAGTCTTGCTTTGATCCATCCCATCAATGATCATTGTGACATACTCTGACGGATGACTTGAAGCCTTGTGGCGATGCTTACTGAGTTTTTGTCTTTCTTCTGCTTGCATTAACCAGTGCTTCTCTAGTGCCTTGCCAAACATTTCTGCACAAAAAACAAAACAAGCGGTTACTTTGTCAAAACATGTTAAAGAAAAGAGACAAAGCGCGATGAAGGGCCTTAAAATCGAAAGCAATGATTAGATGAAGTGTTATAGGCCTATAACTCAGGAAAGCCAGTCCACAAGTTTCGTGCATCATAAAATTCGAAGTTTGGGCAAGGCAACGCAGACGTCACTAATAACAAGAGCTTTTACTCTGAGAAGTCGAAGACGATTATTAGACAAAGTGTTACAGGGCTCTAACTCAGAAAAGTGAGTCCACAAGCGTCGTAGAATCTTCAATTAATTCTTTCCCAAAATTTTTGTTTTGATTGACTGAACGAGTTCGGGGAAAGCAACGCAGACGTCACGAAGACGATTATTAGATAAAGTGGTAAAGGGCTTTAACTCTGAAAAGTCGAAGACGGATAAGAGACAAAGTGTTATAGGACTATAACTGAGACAAAGAGAAGACGTTTAACTATTTCTTTACCGAACTTTATACTTTCCTAAGAATCCTTCCAAGTTTGCGCTGACACTAGATCCATTTTTCTTTCTACATGAAGAACATTTGGAGAGAGAGAGAGAGAGAGAGGAAGAAAAAGAAGAAATAGGAGAGACGAAGAAGAGTTCCATGAGAATCCTTCCGTAAATGTGCAAGTCACAACCTCTACTTTCTGCAAAAACAACTTACAGGGATAAAATTCAAAACAATCAGTCGCGTCGTGGCAAACATCGAAGAATGAAGAGAGAGAGAGAGAGAGAGAGAGAGAGAGAGAGAGAGAGAGAGAGAGAGAGAGAGAGAGAGAGAAAAAAAAAAAAAAGAGAAGAAGGGTGAGGAAGACAGGGGGAAAGAAAATAAGCACTGAGGTTATGTCATTACCTCGTTCGAAGGCACTTGTTGCGTGTCAACGGCCTGTCTTGAATTTCAAACATGTGAAACAGACCGAGAACCTCTTCAATGCAGGAATAAGAACTTTCGGGCAGTGAACCCTCCAAATGGTCATAAATCTGAAACGGGAAGGAAGAGTCTTATTCGTGTAGAGCTCTTTGCAGTCTCGCTTGAAGAAGTCGTACACGTCTCTACGCCGGAGAGTATCTGAAAGATGAAACTGGTCGCTATTTGACATACTCTGAGTATTGTATCGGAAATATTCATGCAACCAGGCGAGAATTTGCTGTGATGAAGCAAATAATCCAACTGATCCTTTGTTTGCATGCTCGTACAACACCATTCCTTCTCTGAATTCTTTGCGTATCTTTGCAACACGTGTAGTCGAGCATCCGTACAACTTTCCCCACGCTTTTGTGCAAACCTTTACGCCGTTGAATATCACTCTTAACACCTCTAAATCTTCCTCATCCGAAAAGTACGACGCAACCCTCATCTCTGCGAGAAAGAAGTTGAGTTGCTCAGGTTGTTTCATCGCCCAAAATTCTTCGCGCTTGTAGAAAACATCTACCGCCGTGAACTACTTGTAACAGTTGGCCTTGCAGCAATCTTCCTTCAGAATTAGTTCGACATTCTTCATGTTCACGTGGTAATTAGCTTTCTTGTTGTACACACGTACGTTCCTGCCGCGCTTTCCCAAGTTGTAAGGAGGTTTCTCACTCTTGCTTGATTTGCTGTACAGTCCTCTTCTCACCTCCTGTGCTATTATCTGCTTCGCTTCTCCTAAAAGATCTCCAAATAGACTCTTCTTGAACATGTCGACATCAATTCCCGACTCGTTCTTCCCTTCATCATCCTCAGAGTCTGTGTCTTCTGAATCGGCATCCTCGCTCGTTTCCTCCTCCTCCTCATCGTCGTCGCTCGATTCGCCCTCCTCCTCATCGTCGTCACTAGGTTCCTCTTCCTCAGTGCCGTTGTCTTGCAATTCTTGCGCCACGCTGCCGTGGAGCGTTTCTTTCGCAATAAAGTTCTCGCTCATGTCCTGTACATCGTCTCTCTCTCTGGATTGTTCGCCTTCAGCATTCGGGCACTGACGCTTCCCTGGGTTGCCAGTTGTGCAGACACCCATCACTGTATTTGCTGCTCGGCATGGCGTAATAACCGTTCTTGTTGTCGTGTTCGATCGCGGACGCTTCGGAAACAAACAGACATCGGCGGTCTTCTCACCATTTGCACTGACCTTCGGTAGAGGGTTCTGCTTCTCCCCTCCGCTTGTACAACATTGATGCAGGTCCGGAAACCACCTGACAATCTTCGTCTTGACACCGTTGGCATCAACACTGCTCTTGCGTTGAGAAAGGTCTGGAAACCATCTCAGGGGGTTACTCTTGCGACTACTATGAACACTTGTTTCGGTTAAAGAATCCATGGCAGAAAGATACGTTACGACAACCTCTCTGGCGTGTAGAAGTGACGATGGCGTCACTTAGATTTGAGAAGACTCGGTGTTAGCGCGATAAAGTGCTTCAGAAGACGGCCGGAAGAGCGTCGCTAACGCGCTAACGCGGGGGTAAACTCCTTCAACACGAAATCGGGAAGAATGGGAGAGACGACAACCTGTCTGGCGTCTGGAAATGACGATGGCGTCACCTACAAAAGGCTACAATAGAGAAGACTCAGTGTGAGCGCGAGAAAGTGTGTCAGAGGACGGCCGGAAGAGCGTCGCTAACGCGGGGGTAAACTCCTTGAACACGAAATGGAAACAAAAGAAAAACACTTGCTACTGCGGCCCCCGTTAAGAATATCAATGACAATTTGGGATTTCCCGCCAATGGATTTTAGAGAAGTAGAGTTCTTGAGCCGTTGGCGACAAAATTTCAGGAGAGTAAGAGAAACAAATAATTTCGAGCGCCAGCTACTGGGATCCCGTCAAAAATATTTTTAACATTTGATGAATTCCCGCCAAGGATCCCGTCAAGAATATTTTTAACATTTGACGAATACCCGCCAAGGATCACGTCAAGAATATTTTTAACATTTGACTAATTCCTGTCAAGGTTTTTGCAAAAGTCCAATTTTCAGACCGTTAGCGACAAAAGTTCGAGGAGGCTCAGCCAGGACTTCGGTAAAACAAATCATTTCAACCTCCCAGCCAGTGGGACCGTCGTCAAGAACGTCGTCAAAAGTTTAGAATTTCCCGCCGAAGGCCGTTTTCAAGATTGTAATTTTGGAGAGCTACCGACAAAATTTCAGAGAACCGCGACCCGGTAAAACGACACATTCTGAACGTCAAGCGCCCGCATGCGCTTTCACTGGTTCCCGCCTATGTTAAATGCGGAATTTAATTTCTTGGAGACCAAACCGTGAAAATTTGGAAAACCCCGCTACAAGATTCCCGAATTATGAAAAAAACTCCTCAAGGTCGGGAGCGGCAAAAAGAATTTAAAAAAGGACGACAATCTTTGAGCGTCGTTGTTGCTCGGAGATTAAATAGACAAATACAAACAGAGAGAGAGAGAGAGAGAGAGAGAGAGAGAGAGAGAGAGAGAGAAAGCAGCGTCTAGCATCGTTGTAGTTGCTTAGAGGCCATGGTTGCAGAGTGGATCGTCCTTAGTTTGGAACACACAAATTTACAAACAGAGAGAGAGAGAGAGAGAGAGAGAGAGAGAGAGAGAGAGAGAGAGAGAGAGAAGAACTGTATTTGATCATTCTGTTGTAAGGTACAGTCCTTCGATGGGCGAAATAGAACAGGGGAGAGAGAGAGAGAGAGAGAGAGAGAGAGAGAGAGAGAGAGAATAACTGTATTTGATCATTCCGCTGTAAGGTACAGTCCTTCGATGGACGAAATATAACAGTTTTTTGTTAGAGACAATCTGATTATTCGTTCTTCAAAATAATGTACAACGAAACTGTGCGTCCACAATCGAGGCTAAAGATATAACCCTATACTTCCGAGTCAAGCAACACTGACTGCGAGATGACTTTGCGTCCACAACCGAGGTTAAAGATATAGCCTTATACATCCGGTACAGGCAACACTGACTGTGAAATGAAAAAAAAATAGGCCTTGAAAGGTCAGAGGAGAACATGTACTATTGGACGAGGAATTTGACACAAATGCTTGAAGGATTGTTTTTCTCATTTCGTCCTCTACCTTGCGTGGGTGTTTCGGATATAATGATTTATTAATAAGTTGTCATATTTTTTGTAATTCTGTCATTTATTTACATTGTTCTTTGAGCTTTAGAGCCATGCCACTACAGGCTCACCACGGGAGACGATGGTGTAGCGTGGGAGGGGAGTGTTCGAACTACTAAGGCGAATCTGCTGCTGCATACTGTGTGTTGTTGACCGCTGGGTGATGCTGCGATGCTTGTGGACTGAGTGCGGGCTATGATTGCTGCGGCTGGCAGATGCCGCTGTGGCTGGCGATCGCCACTAGGAAACTGTTGTTGTGCATACGGACTGTTGCAGACTGTTATGCAGCCACAACGAGGTTGAGGAGAGGTGGCCCAGGCTTGAGAAGTGCTACGGGCAGGAGAGTTCGTCAGGAGGGGTTACCTCAGCAGTTTGATTTCGTTGGCCAAGCTGTCAGTTGGCCGCCATTGCGAGGCCCTCAGGCGATCCAAGATCACAAGGCCCTCTCTTGCGAATCTGAGAGCACCATCCTTGGATCTGAAAGTCTCAAATCTATCTCGTTCTGCCCTTCTAAGTCTCAGTCTAGTCCTTGGTTACGACAGGAAGGCGGCAGGCGGGATTGCAACCCGTAGGGCCGCGTCAAGACTCTGTGGGGAGTCCACCCTGCGATTGCGGGAGCTGTGCCGGAACTCAGGAGGAGTTCTGGAGGCAGGGAATCGTCAGGTAAACCATTTCCATCTGTACAACCTACTACCACCCATGTTTGTTTATTCCCCTGGAATATGACTGTTGTATGCATGAGGTTGTCCCTATGGTTTTGTTTTCTCTTCAGGACCCTATCAGACTGAATGAAAGGAACGTGTGAGAGTGAAGCCTAAGTTATTTCTTTATTTGGTTGAAAGCAGACAAAGGGATAAACTGGGGGAAGATGAGAGAAAGACAGTTTTGCATGCGTTTGGAAGGGTCAACCAAAACCTGAGCATTGTTTCTACTGTGAATGGCTCAGGGCTACGTTTATTTGGCTGTTTTCTGAAGGACCAGGCATTGTTTCTACTGTGAATGACCTGGTTGCTATGTTTATCTAGTTGTTTTTTGGAGGACCAGGCATTGTTTCTACTGTGAATGGCCTGTTTACTCTAGTTAACTCTGGGGGTTTGCCTGATTGAAGGCGGTTAAATTCTTGTTTTATTCTGAGGGAGGATTTCTGGTCTAAGGCTAAGCATTGTTTCTAATGTGAATGGTTTAGCCCAAAAACCACGCACGTGAACTTAACTAAGTATAAAGGAAAATACTTTATGTATATTTGCATGTGAATTGACAGCTGGACATAGTTTATACTGTGAATGGCCTAGCGCTAAGCCATATCGTTAAGAAGAAAAATGGAAAAATATAAAGTATAAATGGAAGTAACCAGGGCAAGCTGAACATTGTTTCTACTTTGAATGGTTCAGTCCCCTGCCCATATTTGCCTTTTCTTTTGAAAACAAAGTCAGAGAAATACTAAAATTTTGGATATTAAATAGCTCAGGGCGACTAGGCATTGTTTCCATGGCGAATGGCCTAGTCATCTGCCCAAAAGAAGAGAGAAGTAGTTGTGCAACCTGTTCGTGTATATCATAAAGACAAGTTGGACACTGTTTCCATGACGAATGGTCCAGCTCTACGTCTTATGTAAGATGGGTGTAAGGATTCAAGGACTTGAAGATTCATGAACTTTCTATATGGAATGAACTTGGGATGGTTAGAGTACTTACATTCGTGGTTTGGTTTGCATGTGACTAGATGGGATGACTAGTTTGTTTGGGTTTCAGTATTATAGGTAGTTGCTTTAGTTGCTCGCCACGTGCTAGAGCCATAGGAGTTAGTGTCAATTCCTGCATTTTCTGTAATAATTTTTTTTACTTAGGTCAATTCCTGCATTTTAAGAGATCTTTTCTTATACTTGGCTTTGTATAAATCTTGGCAGGTTACTTTTCCTACGGGAAGCGCTGCTGAAATTTCTACAAATCCAAGGAGTTAGTCAACTTTTGACTTGTCAGAGTTCAACTTGTCTCTTCCATATATCTGGCTTAGTAGGAATCTGGAAAGTCTCATTTTCTATAGGGAGTGCTGCCCAAATTTTTACTAATTCAGGGAGTTAGACAAAATTGGACTTTGAGAAGTCAAATTTATTCCCAAATTCTGAACTTAGCCTTGTATAAATTTTGAATAACACTTTTTTAGAGGGAGTGCTGCCGAAATTTCTACGAAATTAAGGAGTTAGTTAAATTCTGTCTAAAGTTGAACTCGAGTTGTTGTTCGAGTTCATATCTGACTCAGTATAAATCTGGAAAGCCTCCCGTTCTAAAGGGAGTGTTGCCAAAATTTCTACTGATTCAGGGAGTTGGACATAATTTGACTTTCCTGAGTTAGAGATTATTTCTGCCTTAATATCTAACTTACTATAAATCTGGAAAACCTCCTTTTCTAAAAGGAGTGCTGCCCAAATTTCTGCTATTTCATGAAGTTAGACATAGGTTGACTTTCCAGAGTTAGATATTACTTCTGCTTTCATACATGGACTTATATAAATTCTGGAGAGACACTTCTCCTACGGGAAGCGCTGCCGAAATTTTCCCAGTTTAGAGGAGATATTATATTTTGACAGGTGGCGATTCAGGTGATCCACCCTGAATAGGGAAGATTCTGCAGTTGGTCTACCTTTGGCTTAAGCACTGACTTAGAGGTAGACTTAGGTTTAGCTTATAGGGAGATTTGGAGTGAGGATGTATTATGGAGTTGTATTCTCCATACACTTATGATCATAGCTTAGGGATTGGTCTGTCATGTGTTACAGGCCCTCTTGATCGGTTGGTTCAAGTTCAGGACTAGATTCAGCTTGATCCCTTGAGGATCATCTTCTGTTATCACTGATAACAGGTCAGTTGCCGATTCGTCGGTTTACGACTCAACTCCAATCCACTCCTGCCACTTAACCTAAAGGCTTTAGCCATGTGGTTTATCTGTTATGTTGTGTTTTTACCCGGACTTTATTGAATGGCCATTTAACGAAGATACTGAGTATTTTTATTGCGGAGAGGTTGAGCTGAGGTTGAGGTTTGCATGGTTAAAGCAAGGGGTGTGAGAGCAGAGAATGGTTGAAGTTGACCCCGTGTAGCGCATGGACTTTCTGGTTGAATCTTTGATGTGATTGCAGGTATGCTTGGTGATTCGGACTTGGGATTTGACTGCCTGTGCTCACATACATATATATATGGCTGAGAGGAGTCCCACAGTGACTGTAAGAAGTGATCGTCCTATAAAATCAACCCTTATATGTTTATAAGTGCCCTGAGTGTCTGAGGGGTCCCTGTGATTGTGCGTAAGGGATATCCAGATTATGTCTTAAGAGAGAAGGGGGATCCTCTTCTTACCTTTGCTTTTTGGAGTTTTTATGGTTGGACGTTGTAGTCCGTGGCAGCCGTCAAAGTCAAACCCCTTGACTTCTGTCCGGGCCTGGAGTGGAACTCACCTCCAGGGCAGTTAGAAACGACTGCCACCACAGGTATGGACCTGTGTACCACCCGCTTTGCACAAGGTGCAGAAGAGGGTGTGTGATCCCCAACCGCGCTTGGCGGTTATCCAGCATCGAGAGATTAACCCTCAAGGCGCGTGTCAGCCGACACTTAAGTGTCGAATGCGACCCCCGAGATTAACGAGGGCCGCACGAGTATGGGTACTACATGGTACGCCATCATCGCGACTGCTTGCATACGTTTGCATTGCTAGTCGATATGAGTAGGCCCTCCGTTCGCGCGGTTTTATACTAAGTTTCGCGCGCGACGCCCATCCGATTTCCGCATCGGAAAATTATGGGTTGGCTACCGAGGGGCTAGGAGCGTTGTCGCGTCGTTTGTGTTGTGTCGTTTCGTATATGTGTTGTTTTGTGTGTATGTGTGTTTGTAAAGTGGAGTGCGCGTGGTGTGTGGGATGCGTCCTAGTCGACCGACGTCGAATCTCGCTTGGGACTTCAGCCCCCCAAGCTGTCGGCTCGCGTACCGGTCCGATAGAGGCGTATTACCGCGCGTACCCCCTATGTTACAACGAACGAGAAACGCCCTCGGCTGGTCCACCTCTGCGATTGCAACTGATCAGCTTTCTTACTGTGGACTGGTAGCTCGGCGGGGATACGCCCACCGAAGGGAGGTGACAGCTCCCGTAAGGTATAGGCAAGTCATGCCTCGCGTAGGCCCTATCCTGTCGTAGGGGCTCGCGAGAGTTATGGCTAGCGCACTCGGCCGGATCGGCTTGCGGAATCTCCATATATATTTGCGACGAAGGATTTAAATCCAACTGCTGCGTGACGTGGTCGGGAGGGTCCCGCGCTGCCCTGGGGCGGTGCCGGACCGATGCGCTCGACAACGCTGAGGATCTTCCTCGCGTCATTACCCTGCTACTTCGAAACACTGCTCACGATTGGTTTAGAAGGCATAGATGGGTAGACTGGGATATGTTCAAGAGGGCGTTCCTAGCGAGGTTCGACGAAGTCAGCGAATATGTTGTGTGGTTCGTACTAAAAAGCCGACCGCAGGAACCCAGAGAACTGCTACCTGACTTCGTGGATCGGTTTCAAACTGCATTAGATAAATCAGGACGGGAAGAAAACGTTGCTCGAGATTTGTTTATCGATCATCTCCGTAATCCAATGCTCAAAGTGAAGCTGCAGAGAGAGATTCCTCCGAATACGAACCAACTACCCGTTATCATAGCTAAAGCACTTGAACTAGAACTGCTAGACACGAGCAAGTATAGCGGTCAGGGGAAGACATCTCGGACACAATCTAAGATGTGGCCGCTAAGCGGCGTTCGTGGCTTAGAGCGGTGAGACGATTTTACCCTCGCGCTGATCACGAGTATCAGGACAGACCCTGCCCGGATCTCTTTCCCTATCATCCCTTGCCTCCTTCGAAGCCTTCTCTTTCCCCAAAGGTGGCACCGGGTCCCGTGAATACCGTAATACCCTAGGATGCTGCATCAGTGCCTATTACTAACATGCATCTGGCCCAGATGATTCATACCGCTACAACTAAACATTCTAAGTGAATGAATAATTTGATTTAGATGCAGGCTTCTCAGATGGATCGGTTGGAACAGATCATGACGAAACTAACAAAACCCAAATCTAATCCCTCCCGCCCCGTTGCTGCTTCGTACCCTCTTCTGACCGCTCCTCCTGTATCTGGACCGGTGCCCCCTACTTCCCCTCATGCGGTCAATCTAGTAGGGAGGATTGAATGTTACAACTGTAAATAGCTTGGACACTTTGCTCGTGAATGCCCCCAGCCAAAGCGTAATCAACCCCCGCCAGCAGCCGCACCCGTGACCTTGAATCAAGGTCGGGTGACCACATTGTTGGAAGCAACAAAGGATAGAGAGTCTTCCTCCTTCTCTACCGAACAACCATCCTCGACCAACCCCATCGCGTCCACTTGGGGATCATCTTCCGAAGTAGTCGATGTCATTGACCTGACGGAGTATCTTCATTTGGCAAGGCTGATCAGAGCAATCCGACCTGGCAAATATAAGCTCGAATGGGTCGAGCGAGGATCTGAACCCGGACCGGAGTTTTGAACGGGAGAGATCGATGTCCTACATACGCTCAAGCAGTTGGATATCCGAGTTTTTGTCCCAGTAGGACACTTGTTAACCATATCAGAGGCAGCAAATGACAAACTTCTGCAGCAATGTCAGAAGAATAAAAAACGCTTCACGTATCAACGCGTTCAGCGTATTCTAAAGAAGAAGGATGACGAGGTTGAGGCAACCTCTCCCCCTGCAACCGAACCTGACGCACCTGAAATTGTGCGGGTCGCTGCTATCTCTTACATGGAAAAAAATCACTTTGTGCGTGTCCGATCGGTTCTATGGAAAAGTGCCGAGTGTGATTGTGAAGTCTGGGGTAAACCATTCAATGCTCTTATCGATACCGGATGATCGGTTGTAGTTATATTCTTAGATATTGTTAGAAAAACGGGACGACTAAACTAGATCCTTCCGTTACCTGGGAAGGGCAACTACATCTCGGTCGATGAGGAAGTTATGCAGATAGTAGGGATTATTGAGAATGTAGTTGTCAAGGTTGGTCGAGTACATGTTCAGGTTAACGCGCTAGTCATCGATGTGCACTCTTATTCGGTACTGATGGGATTGCCTTGGGCGATGGCTGTAGGTGCGTGAATACACTTCGACTGCAAACAACTTTTCCTCACGCACACTGGAGGAAAGCCTCAAACACTCCTGTTATGGGTTTCCACTCGATCACCGAGAAAGATTCCTAGCATTGTCCGGATAGGAATGGTCTAGGTCCCGCGCCTGGAAGATTCTTCCCCAAACACTGACGAGGAGCAACACCTCGCTGATGATGCCGAGTACGACGAACGCGATTATGAGGAAGAGATGAACTACATGCCTAGCGAAAGAGAATGGAAACAATTAGTTCAAATGTTCGGTGACCGTCACGAAGCTAAAGAGGAATTTCGAATGATCCCAGCAACCACCCAAACATTTGATCTGAGCTTAGGAAGCAGTGAACCTAGTACCCATGCTCTATCGGCATCCCCCTGCGCATCAACAGAAACGCGGATTCCCGCCATGTCATTTCTGGGGGAACCGATCTTGCAGATTTCAGATGTGGCTGATCTCTTGGAACCCCCTCGCACCTTGTACGAGGGTGCGCTTTCACTCCGAGATAGGTATCAGCAGATGAATCAGCGCATGGATCTTTCCGTCTCTCCACTCAGATCGTTGCTCACGCAAGGTGCTATGATCACCCTAATTAGGCAAGAAGCTGAAGCCCCGATCAATGATATTCCGGACCTGATGCAAGAGATGGTTGAGTTAACAGGATTGGAAGTAGTGGAAAGCACCACTAACTTGGTGTCGGGATTAAGAAAACTGAAATGATCAGTCTAGCCAAGTCACAAATGATTGTCACAGTCTTCTCGGTCCGAACCAGTAGCTCCATGTTCTCCAACGTGGACGACAGACGATCTCGGAGGACGGATTCGATTGATACGTCAGTCGATATTTTTGATCACCCTATGATCACCATACCCAGTCATGTCCCCCGAGAGATCCGAAAATCCTTGATTGATGTCTTGCATGGGTATGCTGAGGTACTGAGTGTGCATGATAACGATATTGGATTATCCAATGTGATTGAGCATGCGATCCTTACGGGGGATTATCCACCGATTAGCTGCACTCCCTATTGGTATTCACCGACCCACAGATTGGCCGCATTCCATAGAATAAAGGAGTTTGAAGCTATGGTCGTTTCCGGTGGTGATTGTGCCAAAAAAGGTAGGAGGAATTCTCATATGCATCGATTACCGAAAGTTGAATGACGTCACGATTAAGGATGTGTATCCCCTTCCCCGGATTGATGAGTTGTTGGATGCTATTGGTAGTTCTCGATTTTTCAACAAGTTTGATGTTTGCCATGGATTCCACCATCTTCTTGTTTGAAAAGAGGATTGCCCGAAAACGACTTTCATTCTTTTTTTTCTTGTATCAATTACTTTAAGAGACTTGGTAATGGATTCGATGCCCGATGGGGATTTGCAACGCCACAGCCACGTTTCGACGCGCGATGAAGATGGCTTTCTAGAACTTCGTGCGAAAAACAATGTTGTCATTGAACATAATCAATTATTGTGTGATTGTCTATATGGATGATATCCTTGTGTATTCGAGTTCCTACGAAGGGCACGTGCAACACATCGAATGAACCTTGCACGCATTAAAGGACGTTGAATTCAAGGTGGTTGTTGAAAAGTGATAGTTTTTTCTCATTGATATCTTCTTCCTCGGCCACGTGGTTATGGACCAAGGGTTGCAGTCGGAGCCTCAGATGATAGCAGTCGTGAAAGACGCACCAGTACCGACGTCTGTGATACAGGTACACGCCTTTTTGGGGTTGGCATCGTAATATCGAAGGTTTATCAAGGGGTTTGCAGCGATCGCGGGACCACGCACGAACTTGCTGAAAAAAAATCAGTCGTCGATCTGGACCCCACCGTGCGATCAGGCTTTCCGAGAACTCAAGGCGTCCTTGATTTTAGTTCCGGTCCTTATAAGACCGGACCCGGAAAAACCCTTTGTTCTCATCACCCATTGGCAGCCCGAGGCGATCTCAGCGATCTTGGCCCAGGTGGGACCTGACGACCTCGAACGCGTGGTGGAATACGCGTCCAAATCGGTGCCTGCCTATAAGCGCAACTACTCTGCCCCGACAGGGGAATGCTACACGGCCTTGTGGGGGATCAGTCACTTCCGAGTGTACTTATATGGACGGAAGTTCACGTTGGTGACCGATCACGAACCGTTATTGGCATTAAAGAAGTCCAAGGATTACTCGAGTATAATCGAGCGATGGGCTACCATGTTGAAGAATATAGAGTTTGACATTCGTCATCGAAAGCACGAGAGACTCAACAACACGGACGGGCTGACACGACTGCATCGCCCCGACAAGGTACCCAGGAGTGAGGAGGTGATCGCGTGGCACGACCCGGAGCCGAAGAACGAGCCTCAGTACGGACAAGTGGATATCTTGCCGAAGGTCTAAGTGGACACGTGCATCCAATCCCGTCCCTCTCTCTCTCTCCTTTTTTTTCTCTCTCCCTCTCTCTCGGAACAATGGCAACCCCGTCTTCTTCTGCCTCTCCGTTCGACCCTACCGATTCCACTCCCCTTGCTCATTCGGACTTTTTCGCCAATCTCCCAGACAAATTCTGTTATTTTTGCACGTGTATTGCTCGGGTTTATGGGGTAGACTGCTATCCCTTTGAGTCTGGGTTCATTGACTGGGTAGAATGTGCGAGCATAATGCGTGTGTTCGATACCGAACGAGCAATAAGGAATGGAGATGCCCCCTGTGTAGAACGGACAAACTTCCTACGAAGGTTCGATTCGAGGCCGCCTGAATTGACGGCCCTGAATACGACAAAAAATACCGACGGGCGGAAGTATGGACGGACAAAATATTATTAGCTAAATTAGTTGGCCAACCATTGAACCATCTCACTATGCACAACAGGCGTCGAGCCACCGAGAGGTCCCGAGATTATCGATGGATCAACGGTCATTTGGAAAAGCGTAAAACAGACGGACCAGAATTATTGTTGACGGTTCCCCACCCATTCCAAAGATATGACTGGACTAGATCGACGCACGAGGAATAGGCTGCTCATTTCGCAATACGTGTCACTGAAGCGACTATCAATCAAAATCGATGGTTCTTGTCTTATATCCGGGATGATGTAAAGCACGTGGTTGCTAACTATCTAGTCTGTGTGGCCGACCGTGTACCCATTCGCGGGCCGAATACGATAATCCCGACGGAGTTAGAACGCCTTTTCCAGCGAGTCAGTATGGACACGACAGATATTGAAGTGCCACCTGGCCCCAACCGTTGTGAATATTCCATCCCCTTGGTGTTGATCGACCATTTCTCGAAGAATATCGAAGTCTACCTCTGTAAGACCCGTAAGGCCTAAGAGATAGCTACGTACATTGACCAATTCCTCAATACCCGTCTAGATACAGAAGAAATTCTAACCGATAATGGTTCTGAATTCAAAGCCGAGGTAGAGGAATTACTGATGCGCCGTGGCGTTACTCTCCGACACATCACTCTCCATGTCTCCCAGTCGAACGGGTTGGCTGAAAATGCGAACCGCATGATTAAGACTACTCTCAGCAAGAACTTAGCGGCAAATGACAAGCGTCCTTGGATGGAGATTGTATACCAAATTATCGGGACCCATCAAGCGACCCCTCATGAGTCCACTGGATTCACCCCCTTTGAGCTTCCGATCAATAGCATTCATGTGTTGATAATCGGGGTATCTCAGAAATTGCCGAAAAAGGGGGCAGGGACACAAGTGCGGCCCTTAAAGCCAAGGCTAAGCGGTATGCGGATTTAATGGAAAGGGCTAATCCTAAGCTAGCCCGGAAAAGACAGAAAATGACCGAACAAGCCCACGGTAGACAGGTCCGTAACTACGAGGCCCGAAACGGGAAGGCTCACAACACCAATATAAACAGAGGACCTGGTGCAGGTACGTAAATGCGCACGCGAGGGAAACTCGCTCCCAAGTTCTCTGGCTGTTTTCTCGTAGTGGAACTCGGTCCTAACGAAGCCAACATGGTGCGCATCGCGCCTGAGGCCAGTGCCAACCATAACTCTTTTCCCATTATCCGCCATACCTCCTACCTTCGTCCCCTCCCTCCATCTGAGAACCCCATTCCGTCTTCCTCTTCTTCCCCCAACGCAGACGAAGAACTTGCTTCCCTTCTTTCATCAGACTCTACCTCCCCTTCCCCTTCGCCATGAGTTTTATCATTTAGCCGGTTCTTCCTCCCCAGTTTTTTCAACCTCGAGCCGCGTTGCAGTTTATCCCAGCCGCGCACCCTCGTCTCAGTCCTTATCTTCTCCGATTTGCGCAGCTCTTCAGTCATCGAGCCAGGTGTGCCGCCATTGAAGTAATGATACCGGTCGATCGGGGTTCGGCAGTCATCTTGGCAAAAGTGTCGGGGTTTGAGCGCTTCTCATGGCCTACTCAGAGTGATGTGACAGTGATTGTGGCCTTCAGCGGCGATTTGTGTACCATTAGCATTCAGCGGCGCGACCCCGTGACTTTGGAGAGGAAGTTGACGCCAATCGTAATCTGGGCGAACTGCACGGAGGACTTTTGTGAGTACTTGAGCGATCACGACCCCACGGCTTGGTGCTTTCTGGACCTTAACGACCTCGCGCCGGATAACTTCGACTTTGACGAATTCAAGAACACTCATCAGGAGAACGGGGAAATACCATCGGACGATGACCCAGGTCGCATAGCCATCGCGGGGTTGTCAGAGAAAAAAGAGTCGGAAGCCCGGTCGACGTCAAAGGAAGAAGAAGAGGCGTTCACACCTAAGCCCCGGGAGGCTCCTCCAGATCGAGTGCCACCTGCCATTCGGGGAGGATCCTCTTTGGATCCCGAAGTTCCCCCGGACGCAGCCAGTCGACACGATGGCGCAACAACCTCCTGCCGGCACCGCTGCTCCTGCTCACCATCTCCCTCATCCACCCCCTCCGCGCTTCGTTCCCGTCCTCCTCCCGTCGCGGACATTCCGTCCTCGTCCCGTCTTCTGCCACCCCCGTGATTATCTCTCCTTCTCCCCTCTTCCTCGCATTGAATTCCCTTCAAATTATCGTATCTTCGCCAATCAACTGTTTTGTCATCATTTCGCCGCGCGACTTTTGTGTACAGTCTTTCCCCATCGCTCTCCCTCCTTCCCTCTCCTCATCCTCCTTTTGAGTGTCGCTTGGACACAATACAACCATATGGAGTTGTATTGTATTATCTCCGGGACCTTTCCCGCTATGGAAGATTATGAGTCCCTGCGGGACAATGTCCTCCATATCGTCCCCTCTTTGTATCTTGGCTAGCTTCTATCCCTGTCCCAACCCAATCATCGATTCCCTCGCGTGCACCAGATCGTCCACTTCGTCGACCTTGGTGACGAAGCTGCGGATTACTTCCCTCCGCTCCTGCCCGGAGGGCCACGACCCCTCCACCACCCTCTCCTTGTCAACTACCGCCGGGCGAACTTCCAGTGATGCAGCCGAACCAGTGAAGATACAGCGGACCATGATGGCGTCACCTGGATGACCTCCATCAATCAAGGAGCAGGGAGTTGCACATGACAAGGCTGGATATGCCGGGTTCTAGCAGCACGAGCCAGCAGACTCGCGAAGATAATGCAATTGACGTTGGCGTCAACATGAACTATGGCTCAATTATCTGTGTTGATGTGGATGGTCTCTCTCTTGATACGTTGGGTTCCTCCTTCATCCTCTCGCCCCCTTCTTCCTCCTCCACAATGTAAACTAGCTTTTCTACATGCAATCAGGAGATCGCATAATTTTGGAACCCCCTGAGCATCACATATGTGACGTACCAGCTTCTGAGCCTGAGCCATCTTCCGGACCCCTTCTCTTTTTTTTTTTTTTTTTTTCGAATTTTTCTTAGCCCAACAAGGCCCCTCTCTGTTTTATTTTTTATTAAAGGAGCCTTG
This sequence comes from Chara braunii, assembly GCA_003427395.1. NCBI lineage: Eukaryota > Viridiplantae > Streptophyta > Charophyceae > Charales > Characeae > Chara > Chara braunii. Next base: position 33,015 of record BFEA01000321.1, on the reverse strand, counting down.
CCAAGACCCGTGTTTTCAGTCTCATTGATTCTTGAAATTCCATTTTCATAATTTGGGAAATGCATGGGAATTACGGACACTTTAGCCAGCGCGCTAGGAATTTGGCTCGACAGTTAGAAATTTTGAAATGAACGAAACCAGAGGTATCCTTTTTGTGCGTGAATGTTCTCGACCATGTCGTAGAAAACTTTGGGAATTTGGCGGGAATACGGATGGACGTAGGACTTTCTTTTCCCCGCGCCTACTTTATGTGCGGATATGGTGATTTCAATTTTTGAATTAGCATATGACTTATAAATCTGTAACTGTTTTGGTGCCTCTTTTTGCTTTTGTGATCGGCGCCATGCATGCCGGCTCCCCCCCTTTGCTCCCCTTGCCATCTTCGACGCTCCCTTCTCGTCCGCGCTCACTCTCACTCTGTAACCATTTTTCCCTCTCCCTCTCGCCTCGCGCGTCTTTTCTCTTTCTTGATCATCTGAATCTTGGATCTGTTTCGCGCTATCATGCGCACCCTTCTTCCTCCCACTCTGAGTCCTACGCCCAAGAGCCCGGTCGATCCTCTCTTCGCTCCGTCTAGCCAAGGAGAAGCGTCGTGTAAGAGGAAGCTCCTATTACACGACGACTCTGATTGGTTACGATCGGACTCATAAGGATCAACATAGCTTTCGTCGGGCGATTATCCCCAAGTCCTCCCTCACCCTTCCGTGCCCCAATCTTCATCCTCCCTCGTATCTACCTCCCTTCCCGCAGCTATAAATTCTGCAAGCACGCCCGCAAAGCTCTCTCTTAACTCGTCTGCTAGCTTCCGGGAAGCAGTGGCTAGATGGTACGTGTGGAGTGCGAGTCGAAAAGTCCCGACGGACTGACTGTGGTCTGGCCGGCGGTGCGCCTGATCGCCACGATGGACTGTGGGATCCGAGCCAGCCGTGCAGATGCTAAGTTCGCGGGGTGACGATCGCGGTAGTGGAAAGTGGCACGTGACGGTCGGGATCGTCAGTGCACGCACGGGGATAGTGATCATAGTTGAATGGATGAATGGCCCGTGGCCATAGTATAACTGCACGGCGGATGCGCCTCCTTGCCTCGAATATATTCTTTGGTGTGCGTTCAATTCAACGGCAGTTAAGCCGGAAACTCTTTTTCATCATCGGATCTTGGTGATATCTTCATTTATCTTGTCTGCCCCGCGCCTTTTCCTCCCTACTTACTCTCTCTCTCTCTCTATGACATGAACGGTTATGGATGCTTGTCGATCTCTCACACGAGGAATGAGATGGTTGTTTTGACTGATGCTTAATTAGTCCCGGGAATAACGGGCCAGGGATGCAGAGCACACAGAGAACTTAGTGATGTGTGGCTGCCATTTTCGCACCTTCTTTGATGAATGTATGTGAGGATGAACGGGAATGTCTGGATGATGAGACAATTGCCTGATGGACTTATCTCTGACTAGATCGTAGGATCGTTGTGATAAACATGTGGAACGCATGCTAGATAGGCTCTCGCTATTGCCATGTGGACCAATTGTCCCAAGTCGACTGGGCGCCGGCCTCCCACATCCCCGCCACGCCCCTTCCCGTACAACGAGAAGAGGACACGTGTATGCGAGTGGGACGTACGGGAAGCTGTCGCAAAGATCGGCGGGAGATACTATTTCCCTCCTGAAACTCGGTGCTATGGATTTGTCGGTATTGGTTTTGTTATTGTGGACACACACTTTTCGCCTTATTCGTTGCTATTACCGTTCAAGGACTTAATCGCCATCCCGTGGTCGGCAATGGCGCCCCATTCCCCTAACACTCTGTGCAGCGGTTGCCGCCGCCTCGAGCGTTACCAATCGAAGGGCTTTCACTATTGAGTACGAGGTGAAGATGAGCATAAGGAAAACGCCACTCGGTTATGGTCTTTCACGTCAGACTCAGAGTTGTGTAATGAGCGGCGTTGGGACTTGACCTGGAAACGGGATACCAAGTACGTGCCCGCCCCCTTCCACATGAAACGAAAAGCGACGGCTCGATGGGAAGTTCAACGATACTTTTTGGATTGAATTTCCCCGAGCTGTGCATCCCGCGTGCACCTTCTTCTCCCTCAAAACCCGCGCAGTGACGGACCCTCCCCCTTCTTACTAAGTCGGATCAGCACAGGGGATTTCGGTTTTGTCTGTGTCCCCGCACTCAATTTTTGAAAAATCCTTGGCACACCCCATCTTGCTGCCTTTCTGAGACCCGTTCCGCAATTTTAAACACTCCGAACGGCAGACAACAGAGGGCGTGAGGTTGAGCGTCACATGTGTGTGGGGTGTCTGTGGGGTGTGTGTGTGTGCGTGTGTGTGGTGTGCATGTGTGTGTATGTTCAGGAGTGATGAACACCGCCCCCCAGGGGTCTCCAACCCTTATATATTTATAAATAAAAAAAATAAAATTAACAATTAAAAATGTTCGGGCTCGGTCTATTTTGGGCCACGTTCGAGCTCGGCACCGAGCGTTTGGGTTCGGTCACCGAGCCCGAGTGCGATGCTACGGAGGAAAAAAGCTCAACGGTTCAAGTTGGCCATGGCCCCGGGGCCAGGGCCCACTAGCAGTGGTTGAGTTTCCTCAACGCCCGAATCTGATCGTGTTTGTGGAGATGTGCAGAAATTGCGTTGATTTTCCTCAACCGCACATGGCCACAAACACGTCCAAATTCAGGTGTTGAGGAAACTCAACGCTGCTAGTGGGACTTGGCCTCCGGACAGACCAAAAAACGAAACAAAACGGGCGCCTAACTCGTGAGGCCTCGCGATGCCTTGTGTCCTCGTTTCGTTTCGTTTATTTTTTTATTTTTATTTTTTTTCCCTGTTTTTTCTTTTTTTTTTTTCTCTTTTTCCGTTTCGTTTTTTTTTTTTTTTTTTTTTTTTTT
>BFEA01000321.1:3217-14457 GCA_003427395.1 Chara braunii | reverse complement strand
GAAATGACGGTCTCTAGTTGTGCTCAGTGCACCCATCCATCTTGCTGTCTTTGGGGGTTACTTTTAAAATCTAGTGCGTCCAGAATCAGGGGTACCCTGAGTTCTCATAATTCCTGCAGCCCGGTCATCCCAAAGCACTGTCAAAACGCGGACTTAACCCTACGCCTAAACCCCTAAACTGCCGTTTTCAGGCGGCGCAATACTTGTGGCAGCCTGACAACGTTGAATGACGTCCAGACGCAATCGAACCGTAAGTGGCATAAAAGTGAAGTGCTCCGTGTGTCGATCGATTAGAGAAATCGACACGTGTCAACAAGCAAGCTGGAGCTTGCTAATATTAGAACCCCTGGGCGTCATATATGTGACGAACCACTTTCTGTAACGCGCGAGTTTCTGCGCGGTTGCAACAAGGGGTCCTAAGCTGGGAACATTGGGCCACTTACGGGAAATCGGGATCGGTGGAAAATTGCATCAGTACCCTTGCTTCTTCGTCTTTTTCGTCGCTTCTTCGGGGTTGGGTGCGTCCGGGGACGGCCGGTTGGGAGGTTGGTCGGATGGATGTATGGCGCGCCACAATGCGCGCAATTAATAAGTGTTGACGTCGTTTCTTTCGCTTCGGGTTCGATCTTTTGGGCGTGGACATCGCGAAGGAAATTGCTTCGTTCTTTTGATTTTTTTTCCTTGAATCTTTTTCGAATTTTGTCGAGCCCCGATGGCTCTCGGGATTTTGGACTTTCTTTATGAAATGTATGACTTTTTTTTGCTTTTCCGCATTAGATAAGAATTTAGGAATTCAGTAGTTAGGGCTTTTCCTGCCGCACTGCGCCTTTTGTCTACGCGCTTTTTCATGCGGTTGTAACGGTACTTTGATTAGTGGACGCCCTTAATCGTGTGTGTAACTGTAATTTTGGGCGGGCGCCATCGTAACTGTATCTTTCTAATCGCACATTGTCTCTCCCGCCCTCCCCTCTCCTTCTTTTGCTGAGATTTTGTAAGTCGCGACTTGCATGCGCGGATCGATGCGTGGAGAAGGGTTACGTCCCCCACGCCGCGCCCGATCATGCAGAACGCAGGCGCTCCCTCTCTAATCTTCACTCTAAATCTTGGAAATTTCATGTTCTTCTAAATCTTAGTCAGCTCTCTTTACATATTATTGGAAGCTCGGGGTTGCGCGATCAGGAAGGGTCGACGCACGAGCGAAGTAAGAGGTGAGTAGAATAGGAGTTGCGCGACGTGACGGGCTGGTGCCGAACCCGCGGGATTGGCGTGGGCCATGACAGACTGTGGGCACGGGTGCGGGAGGACTAAGCGGGGTGACAACTTCGTGGGTGAGTGCGTGACGACGGACTATCCGCATGGGGGAGAGAGAGAGAAGGAGAGAGAGTTGAGGTCGATGGACGTGGATTTGCTGTTTCTTTGTCTCTTCCCCCTCTTCGTCTGTGTACATACATTTTGATTACGGCTCCGGGCGGTTTGCCCGTTCTTGTTTTCATTTTCGGCTTTCGGAAACCGAAACTTGGGTTTTTGCTCACACTTGTCCCTGCTTTTGTCCATCTCGATTGCGCGATGTGTATGATTGCTGAATGTATGGATGTAGGGATGTTATGCTTGCGCATCTACATCACTGCTGAGAATCCCGGTCCTTACCTTTGTTTGTGTTGAGCCTTGCTCACACCTGATGCAGCTGTAGATGGGATAAGGATCTGGCATCGAAAGCGATTTTGTCCTCGTTTTTGCTTATCTCGCGATGGGGGTTGTGATATGGTTGCATCTTGCATAATCCGAAGCAATTAAACGATATGAGGATTGACCCTACGAACGCCGCGCGAGAATACTTGTGAACGCAATCCGAGTCGCGCCCTTACACGCATTCCCGTACGACGATTCGCCCATCCAAGAAGACTTGAGGCGGAACTGTCATCCCGTATGAACATACTGAGGCGTCACTGAATCTGCCTGTCCTACACGTGTTCGTGCGCAGTGATGATATCCCGACCCGAGCTATCCCATCGACGGTGATACCATGACGCGATCTTGGAACTCAGACTCGTCCTATGACCCGGACTATTTCACCCCTATAATAAACGAACTCATAAGGACACGGTACCCTTGTCACACGGAGAATCGGCTATGTCCGCGGGAATTCCACTGTGCCACCACTAGCGACCCTCGGTGCTCCGATTTCCCTTCCCCCGACCACACATACTACTTCACCCACCCGGGATTCGTTGAGATCACCACCAGTTTCCCTCCTTTCCGCCTCCTCCTCCCATATGATCAACTCAGTGTCGTCCCATGGCCCGCCATAGCCCCCTACTGGCCCAATACGTTTTGCATGAACTGTCGACGTAGCAGCGGACAAAGAATTCCGGAATTCCGAAGGCCCAACCTGGGCGCACGGCGACCTGCGCCACGTGGCGGCCCCCGACGACCTAACTTTTTAGGACCACCCCCACCACGGAAAAACTTCCCCGTAACCCGTCACCCACAGTGCCCCGGCCCCACCAGACCATGAGTTTCTTGCGCACGAACCCCTGACTCGCCTAATTGCATTCATACCCTTAAGACTCCCCCACTTTCCCCAAAAATCCTTGGCACACCCCTTTTCGCACTTCCAGGCCCACATCCCACTCTGATCAGGATGTCGCGCCGGGCGTGAGGTTGGGGCGTCACAGCGCCGTCAACAAGAAGAGAGAAAAAGGCACCGAAACAGTTACAGCTTGCCTCTGTCCTAATTCAAAAATTGAAATCACCATATCCGCGCGCGAAAAAGCGACGCGGGAAAAGAAAATCCTATGCCTATTCGTATTCGCAAAAAATTCTGAGAGTTTTCCCCAACGCGACCAAGAACATTCACACACAAAAAGGATGCGTCGAAGTTCCGCTTATCCCGGAATTCCCAACTGTCGGACCCAATTCCCAATGCGCTCGCTAAGGCGCACGTAATTTCCTAGGTATTTCCCGAATTGCAAAAAGGAAAAGCAGAACCCGAGAATCGAAAAAGCTTCCAAAAGATGGGGGCCAAAAATGCGGCACCCGAAATCAAGAAAACGAAGCGGGGTTCTTATGGGGTTGGTATGATACAAGCAAAAGAAAGGGTACGAAAGAAAGCATGGGTTCGGGAGGTAGTTCGTCACATGCGGGGGTCGTGCCCCTTTGGTGCTGATGTCCACCTTCACTCGCACGTGTGCTGGCGCGTGGTCGGGAGAGAGCTAGCACACACTCGTGTGCCAGTTCCTCCGGAACTCCCCAGAGGGATCCCCCCAAAACGGGCCCAGTCCAGCTTAAGTACCTTGCAAGGCCCAGCAGCAGCAGCCACCGGTCCACCGAGAGTCGGGCGCTGCGCCCCGGTACCGGGCCTAGTCCCGAGCCAATGCTCGAGCCTACCTCATCCACCGAACAGTCACTAGTGGTACCAAAGGGCCGTACCATCGGGAAATTGCAGCGGCCTCGTACCGGACCCGAGTCTCCGCACCTGATTTCGGTGTCCCGACCTAAATCCCTTCAATCGGTCCAGCGCAGTAAATTAGGACAGCTGCCATTAATCTGTCGGGCCCCCAGCTAAGCCCTCAGGCTCTCAATCCTGTCGAAAACGGACGGATTCGATGACATGGCGCTCGAATACTTCGACGGGAGGCCCGACGCAACTCTTGAGATACCTTCACTTCATAATTATAACTCGACGGCGGTCGTGAGTTCGGGTCACCCGCTATCAGCCGACTGGCTATTACCGGAGGGCATTGGTTGACAAACCAGTCGCAGACGTTTGGACTACCAATTGATGTTTCACAGCCTCAGATCTCGGACATCTACGACAGGGACAGTTTTCCAAACTACAAGCCTCTCCTTTGTCAATAGGATCAGCGGACCACACAAAGAGAACTCACATCCACGGTGAAGCAGAGGTACCAGGAAACAAGGACTTTGAAGGGACAAGGGTACCAAGGAACAGGATCCAGGAATTCACCCAGGGTGCAGGCTGCTGGACTTGCTGAATCTCTGGGTCACGTCCGCCAGAAGATGCAGGCTGCTGGACTTGCTGAATCTCCCGTGTACCTCCTTCAGGTACACGTCCGCCAGCAGCACCAATTGCGTACGCAAATCTGCAGGCCCGCTACACGTTCGAGTTGGTTAGCCAGTCTGAGGAGAGAGTCATTCTTCTTTGTCTATTTCGGCGAAGCAGGCCCGCCTGTGTGGGCCTGCGGCCCCACCTTCAAGACTCTCTTCTACTGAATCTGGCATCATCAGCAGCAAGGCATTTCTTCATTTTATCTGGAAGAGACCTGGACAACAGGGTGTACCACCTGTCACAGCATGGCCTAATGAGGTAAGTTACTTTGTTTGCTTTTTCGTTTTCTTTTTCATAGACAAAAGTAAAAAAAACTTAAAAAGAAGGAGAGGGCTGCAGCAAGGCATAAAGAGGACCATTCTGGATGCATCTGACCGCTATTGCGTCCTAGTCCTTGTGCGAGTATGCCATTGCTACACCATAGACAGCTGAGTCGTTTTTTCCTTTTTTTCCTTCCCCTTTTTTTTCATGTTGCGCCGTTGAGAGTCATCATTCCAGCTTCTGTAGAGAATTGACTCCCCACGAACCTCGTCTTGTGATCTAAAATGTATACTTCCCTATTAGGGCCTCCTTAGACACTACTCAAACTCAAGGGTTGACCGAAAATTCACTGCCCTCATGGTTTCAGTTTCCCGCTCTCAAGTGCGCATCCTTGAAACTCAAGTGCGGCTGGGGCAAAATCGCACTTGAACTCAAGGTACCTCGCCGAGGTACCTTGAGTGCAAGTGCGAAGGGATACCGCAGAGCACTTCTACTGGGGCTTTTTGTGTTTTCGTTTTTTTTCTTTTCCAGCAGGCGTTCTGGTCCAGGATTGGTCAGCAAGCCGGGGGTCTCCGTTTCGAGTGCAGCTTGTTCAAGGGTTTCCTTAAGTGCATGTGGAACCATAAATGGAGTTGGTGTAAATTAATCTCAACTTCTCGTTTAGGGTGCCCTTGAAACTCAAGTATTTTCAAGTGGTGTCGAACGAGGCCCTTAGAAGTGGGATTCATTCTGGAAACTGGTTGCAAGAAAGTGCCCTCAAACTTTCTTTCTGTTCCTTTTCTTTTCCTTTTCTTTTCCTTTTCTTTTCAAGTCTTTGCCTTGGCTTCGGTGCATGTGGAAACGCATGCACATTCAGCGGCCTAGCTCAGTTGTTAACGCACACAAGTGGCATTCAGGAGGTCTTGGGTTCAATCCACATTGGCCTCATGTACCTTCCTGGGCAAGCTTGGCGCCCGCCACCTAAAGATATGTTGTTGGTCTCCCCGAGTGGCATTGAGCAGAGACTGCTGGTGTTCATAGGGGGAGGGGACCGGAGGGGAGGCACACTGATTGGCCCATAGAAGAAGCTCGGTCCTGATGCTACTGGCTGACCCCTTGCCTTGCGCGTTACCGGGTGCATTTCTGCAAAATGGCTGGGAAAGGTACTTGTGGTGATTCAGAATGGAAGTTCTACAGAGAAGAGGTGAGGCTTGGGGAAGCGGGTCCGGGGCTAGGTGACATTTGGGGCTGTCGAGCTATCTTGAAAGAATGTACTCACCTCACACTACCTACCTACCACTACTCCTAATTGTAGGCATACTGGGAACCCGTAGCAGCCAGAACCGTGTTCATGAGAGAACATGTGGGGGCTGCTCCCGACCTGCAGGTGGGCGATACCGGCTAGGTAGGGGACAGCCGGTAGCATCAGGGAGCATGCCAACAGGACCAATCCCTGTGCCTCCAGTGAGGCTCGAAAGAAGAAGAAAAGGGAAAAAGTACGACTTATTGGATTCGAACTCTGGTATATGCATTTCAACGGTTCATGAGGGTACCAAGTGGGTAGGCCCGTTGGTGCCTCTCAATTTTTTTTTTTGCGGTTCATGAGGGTACCAAGTGGGTAGGCCCGTGTGTGTCTCTCAAATTTTGTTTTGCCTCTCAAATTTTGTTTTGCCTGCCGAATGCCGTACGAAGCCGGCATGCGGTCGGACACCCACAACACTTACAAGGTTGAGTCGGTATGCAGTCGTAGGGCCTCGCCACACCACTCTTGAAAACGCGAAATGTCTCAAGAGTTGTCAGATTTTCTCTTTTTTTTTTTTTGTTTCAAGAGTTTCGGGCTCTTCGCCACACAGACCTCTTGACAAACGGACTCTTGAGAAAAGGCCCCAACCGCTGGAGGACTTTCAAAAGTTGTGTGTGGTGAGGAGGCCTACTCTTGAGAATTGCTAACCAGCGGCCGAAATCACAAGAGTTGACTCTTGAAAGCGGAGGCCGAAATCACTGACCGCTGTCAGCTCTTGGAAATCAAGCATCCGTCCACCACCGGGCCGAGGATGCTTGACATATAGAGTGTTGCAGGTGGGGATTTCGGGTTCCTCAAGAGCGACTCTTGAACCCCCGTTCTGACAGAGCTTGAAGTTTTTTTCCGATCCAATCTCTCAAGAGGGGGTGTGGCGGCACCGCAACTCTTGAAAACTCTTTCTCAAGAGTAGGACGCTGGGCCCTGTTCCCAGCTTGTACCAATTTGAGAGGACATGGTTGTATCTATGGGACGGTGGACCCGGTTTCCAGCAGGTGTTGCTCCCCACCAATAGATGGAGCTTGTTTTGAAAAAAAAAAAAAAAAGAGTGGTGTGGCGAGGCCCGTATTGTGCCATTCCCGCGGAGCGGCCACGTGCGTGCAAGTCGAGGGGCGAAGCTAGCCTACTGTATTCCCTCGAAATGAACGCATGGTCATTGGCATTATTGTTTTGTACGACACCGGAAAGTCGCCCCAAACGTTGAAAAAAATGAAAAAACAAAAAAAATAAAATTTGATCCCCAAACAAATGCAGCTGATTGACCCTACGGCGGAAGAAAATGGCGCAAGTAGTTCGCTGCATTAGACGTACCCACGTGGCAAACTCTATTCACCATAGTTAATTTATTTATGGCGGCACTTTATTCGTCGATTGCGGCAGTATACTGGCTTCGTCACACCTTCCCAAGAAGGTGGCAAGACGCATCCCTTGCTATTCTTAGTATTCTCTGCAGGGATGCACTCCTACCTTTTTCGCTTCGACGGTGGTGTGGCGAGGCCGTGCATGAGGGACTATGGGCCTACTGGTAGTTCCACCACTCGCCATCCGCCAAGATTCTAAATGCATGTGGGCACGTCCTTCCATAAAGATGCACTTGAACAATGTTGGCCGACGGAAAATAGCGCAACGACCCAAGAGCCTAGCTCAGTGGGTACACCCATGAACTGTTGAAATACAGACCTGTGTTCGAATCCAGATGATGGAACTTGACGAGTAAAACCGACTACTAATGAATTGCTTGGGGCCGGTCAGCTCAATGATAATATCTCAAGACCATCACCCCTTTTTTATTTTTTATTTATTTATTTATTTATTATTATTTTTTTTAAAGAAAAAAAAGAGTAGCGCAACGAGGCCCTATGGCATGAGTACTCGCTTGCTTTTTCATGGTCTTCTTCGCTGTGGGCAGAAGTACTCGCTTGCTTTTTCATGGTTTTCTTCGCTGTGGGCAGAAGGCAGCGCAAAAGGGCTGAGAGTGAGGGCCTCGCCATTCCACTCTCGAAATGTGAAAAAGACAAAAATGTGGCGGGCGCATCTGGCCATGTTCTAGCTGGAAGTTCGCTCTCGGCTTGCACATTTTGAGAGTGGTGTGGCGATGCCGTGAGGCCCAACTCGTGTTGTTTCAGTGGTGTTAGACTCGAAGGAATCTGGTCCCGAACGTGCCGCGTGTCATGATCACATCGAACGAGTGTAGAAAACTGCGACGAAACAGCACTAGCGACGATCTGAGGGGCCTCGCTCCACAACTACCGGTAGGTATCCGTTTGCACTTGAACTCAAGTATCTCTGGGAGGTACCTTGAGTTCAAGTGCAATTTAGGCCCAGCAGCACTTGAGTTTCAAGTATGCACACTTGAAAGCGGGAAAGTGAAAACATTACGGCGGGGTCACTAGGGAGGGGTGGAACGAAGAATTTTCCGTCAACCCTTGAATTTCCCGTCAACCCTTGAATTCATGTGGTGTCGAACGAGGCCCTTGGCCCCGGTTAACGCAAAGACCGAGGGGGCATTTTGCCCAGTAGAGGATCCCTCGTCGCACCCTTGTTGTTTCTCTTTTTATTCTTCTCGGGAGAAATTCCACCTTTCCGTGAAATGAGAGAAAAACATTTGGCTCTCGCTACGGGAGCATGCGGACCTCCGCCAACGGTCTGCTCTCAAGGCGCCCGGTCTCCTTCTCGATCTATAAAGTTTGCGGACCTGCCGGAAAAAGATATGTTCAGGTCGCCATCCTTGTCGTCGCAGTGCCATTCGAGTGGTCAGGCTGATATAGAGGTGACGTCAACAAGGGTATTTCCTAGCCCCAAAGCAGCGMAGGAAATCATCAGCCGACCATAACGCCGAGAGTGCATCGCTACTTGCTTCACAACATCGTCATTCGCTCGCGCGGACACTCRCACACACGCACACTTACACACGCACACACACACTTACACACACACACTTACACACACACACTTACGCACACACACACACACACACACACTCACACACAGAGGGAGGCATCCGAGGTGGCCCACCCACACAGGAACCTTGATTGCGTTAGCTTGTGCGCCTCGGGTATCTCAAAGGTCGAGGGAGGCAGCTACCTACCGGGAGGAGTTTGATCCGCTAACCGGGCTTGACGCTTCCGCTTCTGGCTGGTCAGGTGCGTGATCTTCATTATAGGAGTAGCAGCAGCGGCAAGAGCAGTAATAGATCAAGCACCATGTGYCGGTGGACTATGTTCGTCGGGCCGGCGGTTGGGCTGGACGCCGTCCTCCTGAAGCCGTCTCACTCTGCTATCGACATGGCGACCAGTCACTACATCCCTCACATTCTGCACCCAAAATCGGACCTGGTGGACGTGCTACTCCATGCACGGCGTAACCACCCCATCAACCTTGATGGATTCGGCGTTGGCTGGTACCCGCTCGACGACACCTCTCCCTCCTCCTCGGCGTTGAAGGCTAGGGCGCCGCCAATGGTGTACAAGACAGTGAAGGCCGGCGCGGAGGACGATCGTCTCAAGGAGCTGGCGCAGACGGTTAAGAGCGAGTGTTTCTTTGCGCACAATCGAGCAAGCACGGCCGGAGAGGTGACAGTGGAGAACTGCCATCCGTGGACGTACGGAAGGTTCATGTGGATGCACAATGGCGGGATCGCGCGGTTCGCGCAGGTTCGCTGCTTCATGCTGGCGGAGATGGGTGCAAGGKTCGCGGCGCAGATCCAGGGGCAGACGGACTCGGAGGCGGCTTTCTTCCTCTTCCTGCACTTCTTGGCGGAGGGCCACGCGCAGGCGGCTCCGCAGGAGGGGTCCCGCGAAGAACGGCAAGCTTGCGATGACGACGAGAGGGCTTTCATTGATCCGGAGATGGCGATCCGGCTTCCCAGCACCGCAGCGATGCTGGAGGCKGCGATGGAGAAGACAGTCCAGTTCATAGTGAAATCTGTCAATCTAGTTTGCCAGGAGGACGAGGGGGAGCAAGAGAATGGCGGGCCTAATTGCACGTCGGAGGAGAAGAAGAAGAAGAAGAGGGGGCCCAAGCGGAGGGAGCGGTCCTCGTTGAACTTCGTGGTGACGGACGGGGCGAACGTGGTGGCGATCCGTTTCAGGGACTCGAGGGTCGAGCCGCCGCCATCTCTGTTCTACGCGCACGGCATCATGCATCCGCCGTCGAGCAAAGGCGGGTCGCTKGACTTCGTGCCGCCGGAGCCCGGGCGAGATAGAGATGGTCTTCTGCGCGCGGCGATCGTGGCCTCGGAGCCGTTGATCAATTTTGACGACGAAGCACACCTTCAAGAGGACTGGCATCTGATCGAAGCCAACCACATGGTCATCATCGACGAACGAAGGGACCTCAAGATGCGGAAGGTGTGCATAGATTGCGCTGCACTGGTCGAGCATAAGGTGCGACGATGGGGGCACAGGTGCACCGCGGAGAGGACCGCGGACGCTAGCACCGAAGGTAACGTCCACTTGGCGTACGCTGGGATTGCTCGTGAGCAATCCCACCATTCGGAAGATAAGGCTTTCTGTTGTCCGTCTTCCGGCTCCGAGGAGGAGGAGGAAGAGGAAGACTGGTACGTACGGGAAGCGGGGGCGGAAGGTGCTGCCGATTTGGGCCTGCCGCCTGCGGCGACGTCTCGCAGTGGGCTTGGCAATGGGCATGTGGGGAAGGTGGAGCGCACGAGGGAGGGGGAGCAGGCGGGTGAGAAGATGGGTCAGGAAGCAGCAGCAGACCCAGGGGCGACAGCCGGGTTTGCCCTTGAGCTGTTCGTCCAGTCCTCCTTGGACGCAAGATCGGCATCTGCCCTCGTCGTTGGCCCGACGAGCCCTATCCACGCCGTGACGGTCTGAGTGCCGTCTGCAAGGCCTAAACTGGATTTTGATTTTGCACACAGTCGGTCTTCCTAAACCGGATTTTGATTTTGCACCAGATCTGAAGGAGAGAGATCCGTCCAAGTGCTCGTCAGCTCTTTGAGATAGATTCTCGGCTGTTCGGCCCGTAGACGGTCGAAACTCAATCTCTGATAACGGGTTACGCGTGAGATTCACAGTCTCTCTCTTCACCGTCCTATCGCTCTCCCCGATAGGCTATAGCACATCTGACCCGCTTTTGAGTCTTGATTATGTCATGCCCTCGTCCTCCCGTAGTAGTCGTCGCGTCACCGTTGTAGCGTCGCGACTCGCGAAAAACCTCAATCCGAGGTGCATTAGCGAATCCCTTAGGAAGTTAGGATCACAACTCGGATGTACATTCATCGTTTTYTTCCCACAACTTCGGAAGTAAATTTCAGCCACTTCACACAGAGTTTGGACCTCAAGATAGGCTTTCCGTGCTCTGAAGACTGATCGATCAGTACCCTTGGAAATGATTTTTTCGGTGTTCGGGATCCCTGTTTCTCCTTCACTTCACAATCAGCGAGTTTGCTGCTAACGATTGCCTCGCGCACACTGCACCACGTCGCCTCAATCGTTCATTTAACGTGTTTAATTTAAAATTTTAATGACCTGACACTCTGTCTTCCTCGGACCGATCTTTACATTGAAGACCTCATTGGAAAGAGCTCTCTCAAGGTCTCTCTCTCTCTCTCTCTCTCTCTCTCTCTCTCTCTCTCTCTCTCTCTCTCTCTCTCTCTCTCTCTCTCTCTCT
>BFEA01000320.1:1839155-1855834 GCA_003427395.1 Chara braunii | reverse complement strand
CGGGGGTACGCCGCCACGTGGCATTTCCCGAATTTCGAAAATCGCTCCCTTGCGGCCGCCACATGGCTTCAAAGCCGCGCGTCCGTGCGGACGCGTCCGTGCGGACGCGTCCGCGGACTTGGCCGCGGTTGTCCGCCGCCGAGGGGGATTCATAGTGAATGAGTGCATCATTTACATGAATTATTTCAAAAAAATAGTCGACATTATTCTACGTAACAATGCTTTAATCGTTTGTACAATTGTCTTTGTGATTGCAGAAACATTCGAGAGGAACATGTTATTCATCAAAATAGTACATTATTTTCTAAATAGTACTTTTTTCGCTCGAGAAACTCGAAAGGTATATACGGCTGACGAAAGAAGATGGTCATTATACATTCATACAGGACGATATGAGTCCCTGCTCAATAGATAAATCCTCAACACATTTAGTTTGTTTCAAAACGAAAAGTTCAATTACTGAAGTCGGATACATCCTTACTAAACTTACACACATTTAGATAGTTAGTATGAACGTAACATATCGAAGGTTTCGCCTTGTGAGGGACACATATGAGTGACCCGAAAAAGGTCTTCGTTGAGGCTTTAAAAGGTGCATCGGAGTGACAAGAATAACTCATTTTTGAAGTTTAATTGAATACAAGCAGGATGAGTAGGATACATCCGAATCACATGAGTATGATATATCCGAATCAAATATATCATTATTCGGATGGAGAAAATCCGTTATGTTATCAACCGTGCGTCATTCATTAAATATCCTTCACTCAATCAAAAGGTTGAACTTATGATCAGAGCCCAATATGTTATCATTCCAAGAAGCAATTATAGCTTAGTACCAGACATTTCTTAAAATAAAAGGGTGTCGGACGGAGTGAAGTGGTGGGCAGCATTATGTAGAGATGTTATGATTTGCCGCTTCTCGAGTTAGGCCTTGCAACCATGAACTTGTAACATCCCTACCCAATGCTGCCCACCAAACCGCCACTATCCTCGCCGAGATCAAATGATGTATGTTAACAAAAAAAGTGCACCCTCGGGAACCCCTTAAGAACTCTAGTAACCATTAGTCTTAAATTTCAACTACATGGCGGATGCATGTATATTATCACTTTACCAAACATTTCTCAAAACAAACGGGCATCGTACGGAGTGAAGTGGTGGGGAGCATATTATGTAGAGACGTTATCATATGAGGATTAGGCATTGGAGAAGGTTCAAACGAATGCGTAGGATATATCCGAATCAAACTGTGTACAGATTATCAGTTGCTGAAGTGACCAAGGATCTTATATTTATTTTGAAAGATCTCACTGGATTTTGAAAACATTTGACAACTCATGAGAATCAGATTGAAAAGTGAAGACAAATTAAAAACAGAGCGGGACACCCAACCTACATAAGCAGGCACACAACCATTGTCGAGACAAATGAGAAGTACGCCGTAAAAACAGATAACAGTTATCTGGTCCCAATATTGTGAACTCGTGACGGTTACCTCAAAAGTTTCCATTAACCAAAGAGTTGGCAAGGCTATCCAAATCAAGAACACCCACTACGCCATGAAATGTGAACTAAACCTTGCAAAACTGAGTCCTACGTCTACACAACCAAACAGTTTGCAAGGCGAGGACGCAGGATGAATAAAAAACCCTCACTACTTTACAGTGTGAAAATTTCAACTAATCGGACATTCTAACACAAAAATTTGGAAATGTCGAGATTTATCTCCGAAAAAGCCTACACTATGAAAACATTCACAAATCCGACATCCTGACGAAACTCTAAAAACGTAAGACTCGTTACCAAAGTGTCCCGAACTTGAAATCTTCAAAAAAAGTCTCTTCGCAAAGCGTTCAGTAGTGGTTCCCATGTTGAACCGTCAACAATGCAAGCCGAGATAGGAGGTTGAGGCAGACCTTCAAACCCCGTAATGGAAACCGAGAACGTCTCCCCCTGCCATGACAACAGCACGTCTCAAGGACACAAGAACATCTGCAGCTTGCAGATAAGCTGATGTAAAATCTCCCAACATCCATTTCCCCCCTTGACGCTCTTGTGTTTGCTTGTCGTAACAGTATCCTTATTCTCTGGGTCGGATGCATCCGAACCACAACGGACCATGAGCCAGGATCGGTACTCGTGGTTTTCGTTAATACTTTACAGTGTGCAAATTTCAATTAATCTGACATTCGACCACAAAACTTGGGAAGTGTCGAGACTCGTCTCTCAAACAGGTGAAACGTAAAAATAAACAAAAAATGACTACACTACGGAAATGTTCACAAATCAGACATAATAACACAAAACTCTAGAAACGTATGACTGGTTACGAAAAGTCGTAAAATGTTGAAGTCTTCAGAAGAAGCCTCTCTGCCGAGCGTTCACTATTGGTTCCCATGTCGAACCGTCCACCATGCAAGTCGGGATTGGAGGTTGAGGCAGACCTCCAAACTCCGTAATGGCAAACGAGAAACCATCAATGTCACCCCCTGCTCCGAGCACAGCACGTCTCAAGGCAAAAAAAACTTCTGAAGCTTTTACATAAGCTCTTGTAAAATCTCCTCGCATCCAATTTTTCCCCCGACGCTCATATATTCGCATGTCGAAAATGTTCAGATCAGTAAACCTCACCATGATGACAAACATTGTCCGTCCTCCCGCTACGATCCTGAAGATTCTCTCATATTGAAACGGAAACGCTCCTCCTTTTGTGATGATCGCCAGTTGTTTAGGTACTTTTATTTCAGTGAAGCCCAAAATCTCATCCATGTTTTCGAAGTATGTCAGAAGAGGAAAGTCTGCACACTGCAAAAGACAAAATCCACAATAAAAGCGTCACATCAAGGTCAGGATCCAAAGCCCAAGGTCATGCTACGACGAATAAAACGCCCCCACGCTCAATGTCGAAAATTGATGAAGAACTCTTGTTGATTTGAAGCGCATAACACAGAGAGCATAAATCATTAAGCGATGTATTACATGGAGTCAAACGTGGTGTGCACAGGCTAGCATGGCAATACGTTCTCCTCACGAAAAGACGACAACCATCACACTCTCGATGAGGTAGCCTCCTGCCCGCTCCCTTCTCCGGAAACGCTTTGCGTTTGAGCACCAACGCCGTTGTCCAGGGCGGGAGTTGCATTTTTTCTTACTTTAAGAGGAATCACAAGACCGGTGGTAAACTTTCTGGAGGACTCGTAGACATCCGTCCTCGTTTATCTCATCCAAGAAAACGCAACGGTTGTGACATGTTGATACTTTTCCTCGTGCCCTGGAACTTTTTCCCATTTTTTTTCCCAGGCGTCGACATACAATTCTCTTAGTGTGGTCGCTTTTCCGATTGGAACCCATTACTCCACTTTGAATTGGTTGTAAGTTGGCGAATCTTCGTTCTTGTCAACTTCAGTGCAAACTTGGCCAACCCAAAAAGACACTCCTTGATCCATGTCCTCGTCTGATGGTTGCATAATGACAAAATTGTCGACATGCACATCTTCGAAAGGATCAAAGATGGCCTTAGGTTTGTCCCTCTGAAGACCCACGAACAAAGGTTCTAGCTGTAATTCGGATGCATCCGAATCAAAGCAAGAACTCCTGTCTTCAACGACATGGGTGGCCTTTGGCCAAAATTCAGTGATGGTTGCCGAAGGCACCCCATTGTCGATAATGTCCCCCGCGTGTTTGACGTGATCTTTCCAAAACCGAAAAGCCCTATCTATTCTAGTCACCTCTTCGTCTCGGAAAGTCATCCAAGTTTCTGTTTTTTTTTCATAGACTTTCAGAAACCTCTTCACACCCTCCAAACCGTTTTTGTAATCGTCGAGGAACGCCGGTTGGACCGGCAGAGGATCGAAAGGTTGCTGCGGACCAGCGTAACCACTGTTGTCTGTTTGTTTGAACCAGTAAAGAGGAACATCATCGGGCAACCACTTAGCGTCCGTGCAATACTCTTTATAGAACATGGCGGGATTATCACCTATCATCTAGAATTTTAGCAAATGAGGCTTCGAAATCCTTGTCATGCGCTTTGAAACATGCGGGTAAATAAGACCTCTCCAGTCTGCTATCCTATCAAGAAAAATACACCGCGGAGGAGTCTTATGAGACCTCCCTAGCAAAAGGAACAACTCATCTATTGTGTAGGCATCATTGTCCTTGAGTTTCTTGGAGAAAACACTAAACGTTGCATCGACGTCTGTGTGCGTGTGTCCAACTATCATAAAACCAATTTCTATTTTCTTGAAAATCCCGAACTTTACAAGAAGTGCTGCCAATGCGCAGATGAATCTATTCTTGTTTTCTTTGAAGCAGTTGTCATCTTGAATACGAAGAAACGACAGTAAAGGTTTCCCATTGGATTGGATCTCCGTAAGAGTCTGCATTAAACACGTTGCCGTACGGCTGGGGCCGTGTGTGTAGTAAAGAAAATATGTGTAAACATATATAGACGGATCACGGCCATGGACCAGAACGGCCGTGAGACCAGTCTTCATCATCCTCTCGTGGTGCAAGTCCTTCGAGTAGTTAGCCTGTCCTATAAGCGGTATGGTAGTTTTCTTTTGATCCATGTCGTCGATAATGATGCACAGACACTCGGACAGCCGCAAGATGGAATCCATTTTGCAGCGGGTATAGTCTAGCCTGTGGTTGACTTGCAGCTCTTGATGTTTCTGCATCCTATCTTTGGATTTCTTACGGTCCCTCTCGTACTTCGACTTAGCAATGCACTGCTTGTAGAATATACATTTTGCGCACTTCGTGAACGTGTTGGACATAGCTAGACTCACGTGCCAGAAGTGCTTACTCCACATAGCGTAGAAAGTCGACTCCGACACAACTTCCGAGTGGCACATCAAAAGAGCAGAGCGCAATGATTCGTAAATTGCTCGTTTTGTGAATGCCGCAGGAATCCTACGGCGAGGACGACAAACTCCGTTTTTGCAGACCATGTCATTCGGCATACTATCGGCGTGGTCGTCGATGAATCGTTTCAACAGTGCAAGCATCGTGACGACTTTTTCGGATGGTTTAGACAAGCCCGAGTGCCCATGCTCCCTAACGACAACACCGTTATCGTACATTCTTTTGTAGACATAGAATGTGTTACAAGAAATGTCGAGAATGTTACAGTATGCCTGCACGCACATCTTTCGTTTGCGAGCTACAGGCCTGACCCGCTCAGCACCACCTTCCATAAGCGTGAAGTCATGTATGGTTTGCAACCACCACTTCGTCCTTTCCATGAAACATTTCGAGTATAATGCTTCCCGCACCGGCTTGACATCTTCGGCTATCAGTTCAGCGCAACACATCCACCTACAACAGAGCATCCCTCGCACTGCTTGAAATGACTGCATCCTGAGTTTGCCCATAGCTCGCCGATGTTGTGTCTTTTTGGCCGGTTCTCTGTTTGCTATAGAATAGGGTCTTCTTTCACAGGGCATAGGCGCCGACAAAATGTACCGTATGTGGCGGTCCTCTTCGGAGAGACAGCGCGAGCTCTGACTATCTCGTGAATAGCAGTACTCAGTGATTCCATCCGTGGACGGTCCTTGACTCTCCTGGCACTGCGGAGGGGTAGACGAGGAAACCCTATCACCCCCATCGGCAACTCCCAAGGATGAACCAGCAGTAGTACAGTTGTTCGCACTATACACGTACTCCGTCCCACTATAACTACAGTCACCGAGATTCCCCTCGGGTATGGAGCTCGACATCCCAGCATCGGTCATTTTAGAACATGCTGAAGAGACTCTGGATGTACAATCAACACTAAGAAACTGACCCCCTTTTCCAGTGTTTATGTGGTCTTCGAGCACGTCACCACAGACGTACGAATGCGCGGTGGAGGTGGACAACTGTGTTCTCTTTCGTCGATGCTAAGTGTTTGAGTCACGTGACCGTTTTCCAGAGGAAGCACATGGCTCGAGTCGAGAAGAAGTACTATCGACACTGCTCGGAACTCCAACGCCCATAACCAATCCCTTCCCAACCAATTCCTGCCGAAAACGTAAAGGAAGGCAAGTTGGCGTGGGAGGGAAGTCTTGATCGACCGTCGTCGTATCACACCAGTGAAGCATGTGTTGAGAAGCGTTCCACTTTTCCCTGCGAGAAGAGCAACAGACGTTGAACCAAATCGGAGCCGAGACAGTTGTTGGACTTTGGCAATGATAAAGCGACAGAGATACGTCCGGTAGTTGGGGAGCACTATAGAGGGCAGCGCAACGAAACAAAAAGACAGTGCATAGCCAGCCTTGAACCGGACGACAAGCCTTGACCCGCACCGATTTTACATGTATGGTGTAGAAATGGCGAGCCCGCAAATATGTAACATATTTTAGAGTCGGATGAATCCCACACAACGACGCAGGCAAATATCGGACTTGACATTAGACGTGCATAACCAACCTTGAACCGGACTACAAGCCTTGCCCGTCACCGATCAGACATGTTGTAGAAATTGCGGGTGCACAAATATGTAACTGATTTTAGAGTCGAATGAATCCGATTCAATGATGCAGGTACATATTGGCAAGTCCGCATCGTCGCAGGTTCTTATGTCGGATGCATCCGAGACACTTAAATCCTTGAGATTTAGACAATTGCAGCACACACCACCAGTGCGTCAAGTATGCAATGCCGAGCACCATCAACACGCATACAGACGACGAAAGTGATCACGAGTCTTCCGCGTTGTAAGAAATTGACAACCTTCCCGCAGTGCCAAACATTCGGCGGTCTGTGCTGTGGGGTGGCAAAAACACTCTTAGGAAACCTCGCGGTCGTGTTCGGAAATTGTTGGCGTAGCACCAGATGCTCACCAAACAGTTTCGAATGTCGATGTAATGGACATATCATATGATGCCTTACGATCAAGCGGTGGTTGATAGTTGGCCCCCTTTCCCGGTCTGGATTTTTGAGAGCAGAGTTTCGCTCTCCACCGTGAGATTCATATCGGAGAAGGGGACCTGCTACCCTGTCGGTGTTAACTGTCGTCATCATAAGGGAGTCTATGACGCGAGAACCCCAAAATGAGCAATCGCGGGGCAATATCGCGGCCGCATGACGAACTTTTTGGCGTAGCACCAGATGCTCACCGACCAGTTCCGAATGTCGGTTGTATTGACACACCATATGATGTTTTACAAGCAAGCAGTGGTCGATTGCTGGCCCCCCTCTGCGGTGTGGATCTTTGAGAGCAGATTTGACGCAATCCACCGTTAGACCCACATCGGAGAGGCGGACCTGCCATCATGCCGTTGTTCACTGTAATCACCATGTGGGAGTCGACAAAGCAATGACCCAACAATGTTCCAATCGGGAAGTGTTTTTGTGTACTGTGCAGGTGGTGATCATCGGCGCGTATGAAGCATATTGAGGGAAAGAGGAGTTTCTTCTAGCATGGGACGAGGGAAACAGACGACTTATTCAGTGACGAAAAGGAACAAGCTTGAGCGGCCTGCAACTTAAGATGCCAAGCACCATCAACACGCAGACAGACGACGGAAGCGATCACGAGTTTTCCGCGTCGTAAGAAATTGACAACCTTCCCGCAGTGCCAAACAGTCGGCGGTCTGTGCTTTCGAGTGGCAAAAACACTCTTAGGGAACCTCGCGGTCATGTTCGGAAATTGTTGGCGTAGCACCAGATGCTCACTAAACAGTTTTGAATGTCGATCTAATGGACAGATCATATGATGCCTTACGATCAAGCAGTGGTTGATAGTTGGCCCCATTTCCCGGTCTGGATCTTTGAGTGCAGTGTTTCGCACTCCACCGTGAGATCCATATCGAAGAAGGGGACTTGCGACCTTGCCGTTGTTTACTGTAGTCATCATGAGGGAGTCCATGACGCGAGAATCCCAAAATGAGCAATCGCAACGGAATATCGAGGCCGCATGACGAACTTGTTGGCGTAGCACCAGATGCTCACCAATCAGTTCTGAATGTCGGTTGTATCGACACATCATATGATGTTTTACAAGCAAGCAGTGGTCGATTGCTGGCCCCCCTCTGTGGTGTGGATCTTTGAGAGCAAATTTGACGCAATCCACCGTTAGACCCATATCGGAGAGGCGGACCTGCCATCATGCCGCTGTTCACTGTAATCATCATGTGGGAGTCGACAACGCAATGACCCCACAATGTTCCAATCGGGAAGTGTTTTTGTGTTCTGTGCAGGTGCTGATCATTCGGTGACGAGAAGGAACAAGCTCGGATGGATCTGAGACACAAGATGACATGCTGGACAAGGTAGATTGCAGCGTCGGCCAGCGTCGCTCACGTCACTTTCGGCCTGGCAGCGGCTGTTGCACAGAGGGCTACGAACATGGCACCACATTCCATGACATCCAATCCGAAAACCATCGTCGCCGTCGCCGGGGGTGATCACGAGCCTTCAACGTCGCGAGAAAATGACCCGACGATTTTGCAATCGGGACATGCTATGTATTCTGCGCGGCTGCTGATCATCGGCCCGTATGCAGCGTATTGACGGAAAGAGGAGTTTCTTTCAGCAGGCGTCTAGGGAAACAAACGACTTTTTCGAGGATGAGAATGAAAATGCTTGTGCAGCCGGCGACTTCGGATTAATCCGAGACACAAGATGTCATGCTGGACATGCATGATTGCAGCCTCGGCCGGCGTTGCTCACGTCACTTTCTGCCATGCAGCGGCTGTTGCACAGAGGGCCACTGACACGGGCACCACATTTCATGACGTCCTATCTGAAAACCATCGCGGACAATTACGAAACATGGCAGTGCCAGACGATCTAGAGGGCGGTGGACTGTTTGGAAACCTCGCTTGCCTCGAAGGCGTGCAAGAGAATAAACTCGACGGTGTGTTGTTAGCGAGTCGCACAGACCGAATCTGACGGGTTGTTGTTCGGCCAAGGATCGTCTTTGGGGAAACCTTCCTGCATCGCGTTCAACGTTGGGTGCACCCGCATATATCTTATTGATGATTCGGATGAATCCGAAACACTTATAGAATGTCACCTTCGCAAGTCTGCAGTGCTAGTTCAAATGCCACAATGTCGGTGTCAACTTTAGTCATCATAAGGGAGTCTCCTTTTCCCTTAAACACAAGGTCTGACCACAAGTCCGTATCTTGTGACATACGGGCTTTCCCACGGACGAGGTCGTAAACGGAAGCCATACATAGCATTCATAGATGATCCATACACATGGATCTCCGGCTCGTTGAATGTTGCGTTCTCCGAAAACACGGACATGTATTTCATCCTGACAAACCCTCCTCGTTGTGCTAAGGAATTCCCTATACAGTCATGTATTTCAGACACTTTCTTTTCCACATCATCCCACAATGACAGAAAAACTCTTACCTGACCTGCTCTCACCAAGTCTGACCGCCCATCTACATCTGGGCGAGACATGACCGCCTTGAACTTGGAACCCTGAAGCACCATCTCGTTGCGTGACACAAGCACAACTGCATCCACAAGTTTTCTACTTTTGCTTGAAGAAGCCACACATAGCACTCTGGCGAAAGGACATCCGTCATCCGTCAACCGCACACAACAGTACGACAGAGCTTGTGGAGAAGTCCCTGGGCAACCGGGTGGGTAGTGTTCCAAGAATGAACAATGACGAGTGCAGTCCACCAACTCTTGCTTCTGCGAACTTCCCCAAGTTCATGGCGAAGATGTGATGTACTCGCAGTAGAGGCGACGTCTGAAGCTGGTACGGAAGCGGACCGATTTACCCTCATCGTCCAGGGTCTTTCGATGGAGGACACCATCAGGCAGTGCAATGAGGCTCCCGAACTCCAACATGTTGGCAAACTTGTAATGGCTTGCCCATGGGCAGGAACGCTCCATCGTCTTCCAGTCATTTTCGTTCCATTCGTCGAGATGCCGGTTCATGTTAGGGACGACGCTCGTCCAAGGATTGTCCTCGAAGTCGTCCTCGGTTGCATCGTCGATCCACCTCTGACCGTCATGATGCCGCAAAGATCTCGCACAAGGTGGAAAGGGTTTCGCTAAGCGCATGTGCTTCTCGGGTATCCTGACGATGCTTGTCGAAGGACTCGACGACATTAAACTCCCTACACAATACGAACACATGGATAGACATACGGAAGAGGAGACCGTCGTCAACAATGTCGGTGAACGATAGTTTCCCCGACGAGGCCCACACCCAGTTGTAACGCCCAACACTTTTTTTTATCGGCGAAGCCCTTACAGAAGGCCGTCAATCGGAAATCGTCCAAAAAAAAGATCTTTCCACATCGCGTGGCAAAACCCTTACAGAAGGTCATCAATTAGAAGTTCACCAAGCCAATGTAGTGTTTTCTAAAAGTCATGCACGAACCCGTTCCAGAGCAGATGCGGGATTTCCTAAAATTATCAAAACCAACGCCGTAAAGCACATTGAGACGGACAGAACAGTCGGACGACCCTCGTCGTCGTGTGCAAAACATCCGTTTGTGTATTTCTGGGGGAGGAACGAAACAGCACACCGACGCCGGACAGCCACATTACACCGCCTCATCTACAGAAGACGTTTTCGCAAAGTCGACATGACAAGTACTTTTCGTAGAGCCTTGAAAGTACAAACTCTACCTACCACGATCATTCTGAATACGAGTTGAACAGACGCGCAAGACAGAAGCTCATCCAAGCCTGCCGCCCCGCCCCGGATCCGAGGTTCGGATCAATCCGAGCCACCTGCCAACAGAAGTCCTAGACAGAAGCTCATCCAAGCCTACCAATCCATGGTTCGGATCAATCCGAGCAACCACCCGGAAAGATAGACATTAAATGGGATGTCGTGCGACCATCCGTGGCTCGAATTAATCCGAGCCACCGCCCAGCGTCCTCGCCTCATTCGGTGGGATGTGGCAGAAGGATGAGACACCCTTGGAATCGAAGGCGGAGCCGGTAGGAAGCAACACGTCCTTTGCGATGTTTGCATTACTGCCCCATGTGCAAGAAAACAACTCAGACAAAAGCCAAGAGTGCCATCCCCAGTTCATGAGACCCACCTGCGCAATGTGGCAGACAAATCAGACTCTATTGCCGTCGAGCCATGAGGTTTGGATTAATGCGGACCACAACAAAAGGTTTCAGTCAGACGGTACCTAGACGTCCTGCGAAATGTTCACATTTCGCCGCTCGGAAGGAAAAATCAACAACAAATGCCATGAGTGCCCACCTACGTATATTATATGTTGCATTTAGGACGCGTGGCGTGTGCCGCCATTTTCCTTCCCCGATGAGACATTCCGTCACTGGGGGTGATACTCACCTCGGGACTCCCGATGCGATGAGGGGTGTGGTTCGGATTGATCCGAGCTGCATCACACGTTTAGGAGTGACGCGAAACTGATAAGTCCTGTGTGGGTGTTGCACTACCCAATGCGGAAGAAATAAACACTAACAAAAGCCACGACTGTCGTCTGTCAGTCATTTGTGGTTAGGGTTTGGATTCATCCGAGCTACAAACAAAGGCAAAAACAGATGGGGAGCTACCGGAGTCATGATTTGTGGAGATATTTACTTCGAAAGCGATCCCCTGTGGTGTCGTTGTCCCTTCCACTGAGATATCGGAGGGTTGCGGTTCCCGTTGAGACTTCCCACGAGCCGAGGGTTGTGGTTCGGATTCATCCGAACTACATCACACGTTCCGTAGTGAGGCGGAACAAAAACGTCCAGCCTGAGAATTGCATAACCCCTCGTGGGAGACAAAGAACACCGACAAAAGTTATGAGTGGCGGGTTGTCATGGACAGGGGGTCGCCTCAAAACTCTCGATGGGGGGACGTTGCGTGAAAACAATGGGTCGGATGTAAGGGGGCATAGTCATCCAACCACTGGCATCGCAAATGACATCTACTATTGCCTGCATCCTGAGCTCGGATGAATCCGAACTCCATCCGGAACAAGTGGCACGAACATCACTCTCTCACTCCTGCTGCAATCCCGCGCACGCCTCCTTAAGCTGCTCTGGAACACGCGGCTGCGATTAAGTGGAATCCAAATGTGATCGGCGTGGACCGATAGCTGATCGTTCCACGAGGTCATTGGTGCGTTCATTCAGCTCTGATTTCGAGACTGTAATCGTCGCAAGGATTGTCCACGTCAGAGTTCGCCCCAAACAAATCGTGGCGAGGGGACGGGCTGCCGCACGGGCGGTGGTGCTGTGATGTTTTCTTGTGGGCGCGATGGAACTTGTAAGCGCTAGTTCCATGTCCAAGATGTTGCCGATGCGTGTTCGGCGTCTCACACCCGATTGCGTGGCGGTTCCTCATTGCTAGCTGCGTGTGTGAGAACGGTCGATGAGACAGGGAACGTTCAAGAGAACAAGAAAAAGATCCTGATGTCGTCCACAACCGCGATGGACATGTTCAATCACCGAGTCGATCGGAAATGGGCTCGAAGTTGGCCCTTGGTGGTGGGATGTCGCGGGATCGGCGGTAATTTGGGATGTTTCGGATTCGCCATGGGTATCCGTTGTGCGCAACGGGTCGTCGCTGAACGTTGTGGATGGGGTGAATTTGCCACTGTTGGCTGTGCATGCGACACGTGCAATTCCTGTTGGAGGTGCGCGTTTGCCGTGAGACTTCCAACTTTCAGGGACATGGGATGATGTGATCAGCGTTGCGATAACACATCATCCTATAGACGTCAACACCGGAGATGGATGGACGGGATCTGAAAGTCAATCGACACGCGTTTTTTCAGATGACGTCTTTGGTGTTGACGTCTATCGGATGATGTGTTATCGCAGCGGTGATCACATATCTCCATCTTGAGGACGCGAGGGAGCAACGGCAATGAAACTTCGTCCACACGTCAGATGCGGTCGTCGGAGGCGTTCGACGATCTTGACTGCGAAAGCCGCAAGCCATTTCGAATTCCAGACGTTATGCGCAAGATGGTGACAGTAGCGTGTGTTAGTGGAAGGGAACTTTGGTGGTTGTGAGCTGCGGACATCATGGAGTCAAGATCACGCTCATGTCGACTCGTGCGTGATTGACGGAGCAGGCGGTGATGTAGAAGAAGACTCGCACGACCGACTGCATTGCGATATCCTGAGTAGACTAGGTGGAAGAYGACCCGCGAGCYAGGGTCCAAGAAAGTGTACCAACAAGCGATGTTGAGGACGCCAAGAATCGAGGGCGATGCGACTTTCTCCACGCGTCAGATGCGGTCGTCGGAGGGCGCCAAGAATCGAGGGCGATGTTGAGGACGCCAACAAGCGATGTTGAGGATGTCGACAAGCGATGTTGAGGACGCCAGCAAGCGATGTTGAGGACACCAAGACTCGAGGGCGATGACTGTGAAAGCCACAAGCCATTGACCGTCGCTGACGTCATGTGCAAGATGATGACGTCAGCGTGTGTCACTGCATGGGGTCTTCCGTGGTTGTGATCAGTGGGCGTCGTGCGCTCAAGATCGTGCGCGCGTGATTGGCGGAGCAGGTGGTGGCAGAGAACAAGACTTGCACAGTCGAAGGAGTGGAAGGGCAATGGGAAGAGGTGGGGGCTTGAAATGGTGAAGGCGTGTGGGCTTCTTACTGACCTGCGAGTCAACAAACGCCTCCAGCCGACACAAGAAGAGCACAGCGCGAAAAGGACGACGCGCAAGGTCTACAGTCGCGTGACGTTTTCGTTAGTGCCCCCCGCTGCGGACGATTGCTAGAAGAACGAGGGCCTGGATGCGCAAGGGGCCTGTGATATGATGCCGACGACTTCGAGCGATGGCGGACGCGTCACAAAGGCAGTACACGGAAGAAATGACACCAGCGAATGGGTGTGACTGCCACCCCCTTCAGCTGCCCGCCGCAGGGTCAGTAACAGCGGACTGCCGCGTCGCGGGCTGTGACATCAGGCGGTCCCTTTTTTGACGGACCGTCCTCACGAAATGGCCCGATCCAAAACCGTCGCGGGAGGGCGGGCCGTGATTTCGAGAGGACTGACATTTTTTCACCGTGCTATCGACGGTTCCAACGCATCATCTGGCGCAAACGTTTCCGCCCACTTTTGATTATCGGGGCCCGCGCGGATTTTACGGTGATATCGACGACTCTCCCGCTCTCTCGCTCTCTCTCTCTCTCGCTCTCTCGCTCTCTCGCCCTCTCTCTATTTCTTTGTCTCTCTCCCTCCCTCTCTCTCTCCCTCCCTCTCTCTCTCTCCATCTCTCTTTCTCTCGCCATCTCCACCGACCTGAAAACTCCTGGCATGTTGGGTTTGCGTAGACTGTCAGAATGCCCACACATGTACGTGATCTGTGGTCGGGATTCGCGCGGTAGCGATGACATTGGGTTCAGTCGCCGCGAACGAGCAGTGTCGTGTGATCTAACAGGGATTTTTCTCCGAGAGTCCGATGTGTGATCGAAGTGAATTTCGGGGTCATTTGATCGTGACGTTTGATTGGGCCGTGTGATAAAGGCGGAGATCGCCTCTCTGTCGCGCTCTCTCTCTCTCACTATCTATTTATCTGTCTTTCTGTCTTTTACCTCGTTTGTTTTAGTGCGCTTGTCTGTGTCGCTCGCACAAAGTTTGCGAACGTAAATGACGAGTGCAGACAAAAGAACGAGAAAGAACCAACAGCGTCGTGCTCCACCACCATCATCATTCCCGTCGTTAGTTTGCTATCAGTGCCTCTAGTTCCATTAGCGACCACTCGCCCCGATCAGATGGCACACTCACACGTCCACGTGGCGGGTCTTGAACAAGCGTGGGCACGCTGATGGATGCGGGGCTCTATGCGGCAACAGAATGTTGTCGAATAGAACCCCGCACCCATCAGCATGGCCACACATGATCAGGACTTGACACGTGGACATGTGTGCCGTCGTGTTCAACTAACATCTTCGTCCCCGTCATTAGTTTGTCTTCAGCGCCTCTATTTCGTTCGTCTTATGCGCTGGCCTGTTTCTTTCCCAAACTTACCTCGGGGTGCATTTGCGGATTTCGTTCCATTCGCGACCACTCACCCCGATCAGATGGCACACTCAAACGTCCACGTGTTAGTTCCTGAACAAGCGTGTGCACGCTGATGGATGCGAGGCTCTAGGCGGCAGCAGAATGTTGTCCAATAGAGCCCCGCACCCATCAGCGCGGCCACGCATGTTCAGGACTTGACATGTGGACGTCTGAGTGTGCCATCTGATCGGGGCGAGATGAAGGAGTTTCGGGAGCAAGAGTGCATGCGTTTCATTGGCGATCACTCGCCCCAACCAGACGGCACACTCAGACGTCCACGTGTCACGTCCTGAACAAGTGTGGCCACGCTGATGGATGCGGTGCTCTCTGCGACAACAGAATGTTGTTGAATTGAGCCCCACATCCATCAGCGTGGCCACGCATGTTGAGGATCTGACACGTGGACGTGCGAGTGTGCCATCTGATCGGGGCGAGTGGTCACCAACGAAACGAGACCCGCGAATGTAGCCCGAGAATGTTGTGACATGCCCTTCGAGATTGTGTCGTCACTTTAGATGTTTTCTTGAAGTGTTACTCGCTTGTCGTCAATTTATTGTCTCTCTCACGAACTGCGATATAAGGATTTTCGTCGTATGTTGTCAAACACGAGAACATGGTTTCTCACGAAACGTGTCTCTTCTGGATTGTACATGGACTTTCTTCTCGCTGAATTAATTTTTATTGAGTTCGGTTTGTTTATTCATTTTTCCGCGTAAGTCGCGTCAGGCAGTTCGCTCGGCGTTCGGTTCTGTATCCGTAGATTGTCCTCCGCAGTCGTCGAATCTTTCACATTTTTCGTCACTCTTCCTCTCGCGGACACGAACAATTTTTTCTTATATTTCTTTTGCGCAGTTTTATTACTGGGTCACATTGCGAATTCCGAAATGGACAACACCATCCGGAGGATCTGCACATGGAGAGATAGAGAGATAAAGACAGACCCTCTTGCTGCCCATGCTCTATCCATCTTAGTCTCCCTTCCGTGTCTGTGCGTGTTTTTAACCTTTCTCCAATCTTCGTGTATCGCAGACAGCTGCTCAACCGATCTTAGGTTGGTCCCCCCTGAGTGCAATCACAGATCAGTAATCCGAAGAATGGTACGACAGATCCGAAGACACAGGACACGAACGTGAATTCAAATCTTTAAACCCTATTAAACCTCGCATCAGCCAAACGCCGCGAGGAACCCTTCCGCTGACGTGGACACAGGACAGGACACGAAGCAATCAGATGCTTATAGGGTATTGTCGACGGCGACATGTCTGACCAACGAGGAGGACGACAGCCCACCCTGTCCATACCATCTTGTGGTGGCGCAACAACTAATGTATCCAAGCCACCCTTGTTAATTTCGGTTGCATCCGAGCCACAACCCACTAAAACTCACAGGGCGACCACTAACCGAGGCACCTCGGCGAAGTTCGGATTAATCCGAACCACACCGATGGCAAATTTGGATTTGTCACATGCTTAGACGGTATTTACGACGTCGCACGTTCTGATAAACATGAACGACGAAATCACACGCTGTCAACAGACCGTGCCGTCCATCCACCGGTTCCCATCTCAGATTAATCCGAACCACACCTCCGACAGGATAGGGTCCACCTCAGCGTTGTCACGCGGGGATCCCCGGGGCCCAAGCCGGGGTAGGGGTTTCAACCCCGGAACCCCGCCGCGGGGCTACCCGACCCCCGCCCCTGCAAAAACAACCCCGGCCCTGCCC
>BFEA01000320.1:1787675-1838360 GCA_003427395.1 Chara braunii | reverse complement strand
CCATGTGGTGCGCGCTTTCGCTGCGCACCCCCCATTATTTTTTAATTTTTTTTTTAATTTTTTTTTTTTGCGGGGGGGTCTGGAGCCGGGGTTGGGGGTGCCCACCCCCGGAACCCCGGAACCCCGCCGGGGCCCCGGGGCCGGGGCTCGACAACCCTGGTCCACCCTATGCTCACAGGTCATTGAGGAAAACACGCCATGCCGATGGCCTCCTCTTGTGGTCGGCCGTTTCTGTCTCGGATTATGCTAATTCGGATGCATCCGAGTCACAACGTCAGACTTTCGACTCTGCCCAGTTCGAATGTGTCCGAACTCCCCCGCTGTCTTCGTGTTCGACCATTCGCTCTACGAAAGGCAGTCTGATGACGAAGGTTAACGATGCCTCGGATTCATGCAACTAAAACGAGTCGAGATGGTGACGCTCGGGTGGAAGAAAGACGAGCTTGAAACTTGTGCTGCGACTACAGCAAACATGTCTGTTGTTTGGATTGGGCGAGCAACAACCAACTAGAACTCACGAGGATGACGACATCCCCCATGATGACGCACAGATTATAATGACACACTACGACAATCGCGGGGAGGTCCGGTGTGTGGTGGGGCGACAACAAACCGAAACGCCTCGGCGAAGTCGGATTAATGCGAACCACACTGATGGCTTGTTCGAATTTACAACATGCGCAGAGGGTATTGACGACGTCGCATGGTCTGATAAACTTGTACGACGAAAGCACACGATGTCGGCGCAGCCTGTCGTGGTCGCACGTATCGGGACAGCCCCTGTCGAAATCGGATAAATCCGAGCCACACCCGTCTTAAACACTCAAGGACAAAGACACACCGTGCGAAATTCGGGAGGACCCAAGGAAAGTTGGGGAATAACGAAAGCTTGGAAGGCTGGATGGGCGTCAGTAGACCGTGGGGTCCATCCGCCGGTCCCCGTCTCGGATTAATCCGAGCCACATTTGTGAAGTTCAGGTTCAACCGAACCAAACCTCCAGCAGGATAGGGTTAACCCAGTGCTCACAGGTCGGTGACGAAAACACGTGTTGTAGATGGTGCCCTCTTGTGGATGACCGTCTCTGGACCGCGTTGTTCGAATTCGGATGCATCCGATTCACAAACGTTACCGACTTAGAAGGACAAGAAAACTCGAGTTCGGTTTGGTCCGGTCCGCAAGGGGGTGGTCCACACCACTTTGGAGCTCGGATGCATCCGAACTACACCGGCGAACTTTACAATCCGCTTGTCGACTTCGGATGACACCGTATCACCACGGGGTGCACGTCTTCGTCTGCTGTGTCAGCGTTCTAGTGCCTTCTTGCTAGGTATTGCTTTTCCAGTTGCAGGTGCCTATGCGACGTCGGTTTTTCGACTGCGCCTGCTTCGGATGTATCCGATCTATTCCGCGGTCTTCGTTTTCGACCATTCGTTTTCTTAAGGGCATTGTGACGAGGATGGCTCACGATGCCTCGGATTCATCCGAAACGTGCACGCGTGGGGACCACTGTCGTCTAACTATGACTGAAATTCGTTGTTTTGGGGTCCGGGTGACCGATAACAGAATACGTATTGTGGGTCGTGGTTGATGTTGGGACGTGCTGACTGTTCTGAGTGCATGTGGGTTCATTTCCTCTGTGTGTTTCAGGGAATGGCTACACACGGACGAAGCCGCTCCGCTGGTGGTTCCGGCCCGCAYGGAGAGGAGCGTCGAGGGACGACGTCGTCGCCGGCAAGGGAAACGAGTCGGGGAGKTGGCGGTGGGGAGGAAGAACGACGKGCTCAAAAMTTRTGRTGCGACTACAGCAAACGTGTCTGGTATTTGGATTGGGCGAGCCAGGACGGCTCCGACCCGTTGCAACCACCGTGCGGGCCGCTCTTGTTCGTCGTCGTTCGCGCCGACAGAACGCGTCTCGCAGGGTCCATCGTCCAGTGGGTCGACGTTGGCGAATACAATTTCAAGTTTACGTTGAAGAAGCATTACAGAAGTGATGGTTCCATCGACGACATTGCAAAAGGATGCAAGGTTGTCGGGAGGATGTTCAGCGGGTACGGCCGGCGTGCGATGTCTTTGCCGTACTTTGTCCCGCTAGCGCCGGGGCACGATGAGGCCGTTCACGTGACAGACTTCCTTGAGGTTTGGGCGAGATCTGGTACCTCTGTCAGTGCCGTGGACGTCGGACCTGGGACATCGATCAGTGGTCCTGTTGGGTTCGTGGGAGGAAAGTGCTCTGAAAGGGGGATAGGAGGTCAGGATGGCCTGCCAGCTATGCCTCCTGATCAAGAGGTGGGCATGTCAGACGACTCGGAGGACGACCATGCACGTGCTCCTTTGAAACCGGGCTTGCATGGATCTCGCCGCCAAGGTTTGCTTGGGGAGTCGACGCCACGTGGAGGCGGCGATGGCGAACGTTTGTGATAGGGCTCAGAATCGACGACTCCTTGTGGTCTGGTCGAAAGGATCGGTTTGTTCGTTCGTGGCATGCAGGTGGCCGAGGTTTCGCCTGGAGATCGCGTGGGTGGTCCGCAGGTTCGAGAGGTGCGTGGGTCAGATGAGACGACTCGTCGGGCCCGACCTGCGCCTGCGCAACTGCAGACGGAGTTGAGCCAGGAACGAGAAGCAAGTGGGAACGTCGCTGGTGAGGAGGAGATGTCCGAGCAGGGGCTATTCCGTGAGAGAGCGGCTGAAAAGACTCAGTCGGGAGGAAAGCGCAACTTGCTAGATGAGGAAGAGCAAGAGGGAGTAGGTGCTCTGAAAAGGCAAAGAAAGGTAGGAGGGAGTGCTCGGACGCCAACAACACGAGAGGGTGGTTCCGTTGAGAAGTGGAAAAGGGTTGGAGGTGGGGATGAAATGCCAAAAGACTCGTCGACACAGCGAAGAACCGGTGAGTCTTCCGGGAAACGGTCGAAATCATCGAGGGGAAAGAAAGAAGATGAGGGCGACAGCGAGGAGGGAGATGACGACATGGAGATTGACCTCAACGCCTTCAACGTCGACAATGCGTTCTTCCTCAAGATGCAGACAGGGGTGCAGAAGGACGTCGTGTTGCACATCCATCCCGAAAGAATATTAGCCATTCCAGACTAGGAAGACGCGTACAACCACCGATCCTTGGACGAGTTCCTCGTTGATACCATCGCGTCGGCTATGATCGACTGCTACAAACGTAAAGACATGAGATACAAGAAGCCCATTTTCGTTCTCACTCCGATCGTCGCGCCTCCATAGAACGGCGAGCCTGCTGTGGGCGTGCTGCCTGCTGACTTTGACAGCTCACAGCCGGAGAAATACTCGTATTATCCTGTATGTGGACAACATAACGAGAGGGCGGCGATGAAGGTGAAAGACCATCCCGTGTTTGAGTACTACAACTTCTGTAAATGGTTGTTCACGGTTCAGACCGATCTACTTCCCTGATGACGAGTTCGACAGCTACGCCCATGTCAGCTGCGAAGACAAAATGAAAGACAAGAAGAATCCACCGCGCTTGCAAGTTTTGTCTATGCGGGACATTCGCAATATCTGGAAAATTAAGGGCAAACCACGTGTGGTGCTTGGCAATGAGTCGAAGAAAAAGGACGAGGTGCGAAAGTGGGTGCAGTTCATGGCGTTGGCTATAAAGAAGACACCGTACACGCCTTTGTGGAACCTGTGAATGGAAGAAAAGAAAAGAAAGGAATGGGTTGAGAAACTTCGATACTACCTCCCGCTGGCCATGGCAGATGACTCCGTTTTCGCTTTGGGAGATAAGTTATATGAGGAGTGGTCGAAAGGAAAACTCCTTGCTTCCGACGGTCGGCGTTGGACTGAAAAGCCGCCCACCCATGAGGAGGTGGCCAAGCCAGGACTCTCCACTGTGACTGACAGCGAGGGGCTGAAGAAACACGTCTGGTACGTGAAGGTGGACGACCCGTCGTTGAAAAAGGGCAAGGGAAAGCCAAAGAAAGGAGCGGAGGAGAAAACTTTCTACGTCCAAGTTCCTGAGCCGGATGTCCACTACTGGAAGGAATTGGTGGACTTGACGGACCGCGAGAAGAAAAGGCTGTTGAACGGTGTCTTGAACCTTAACGTCGTGTGGGTTCAAACGAGTAGCAAGAAGTTGGCCGAGCAAGGGAAGTTCAGTGTCAAGGAGATGGTCGACATAATAAAAATGGACCGGATTATGCTGAGGCTGTTGCACTACGTGGAGTTCGAGTACGAGGAAATGGATAAGCGGGAGTGGAATGCCAACTCCACGTTCTTCAGGTCCAAGAAGCAACTGTTTGAAGATTTCAAGGACAAAGGTCTCGACGACAAGCTTTGGAACGAGAGCAGGAAATTTTTCACGGACTCCACGTACGTCAACAAGTGCCCTCAGTTTCTCGGGTGTCAACACGACAACAACATCAAGAGAACGGCGACCCTCGTCAACGATCAGCATTTCCAGGCGGAGTGGAAGCGTGTCGTCCTTTCGGTGATCACTGGAGATCGCGCCAAAGGCAAAAAAAAACCTCGGGGTGTTGATGAATGCATCAACATTATGTGGACGAGGACAAGCGCCTTGACGACGCTGGCCCAGTTTAACGTCGACCCATTGAGTGCCATAGATCATAAGGAGGCGCTGGGAAAACTAGGGCATCAGCTACGCTCCCACACTTGCGTGCTCGACTTGTGCGGAACTGTGGACCGTGCGCAATGAGACTCTGGGGCATTCGCATCTCTGAGTGAGTTGCTGGGCTTCGTTTGTCAGGACTACTGGACATTGGTGGTATTCGTTCCCTGTCTTTGGAACCTCTCCTTCATGACATTTTTGTCTGCGCTTGGGCCTACCCGATGCTACACGGGGAAGTGGGTTTGGAAGACGGCAGCGAAGAAGACGCATCAGTTCGAAAACAGCGTCTGGGAGGAACCGGATGTGATGCACATCCTTTTCAAAGGCGAGGATCCTCGGCTACTGACTCACCCGGTGTACAAGGGAGCTGTTGCTGAAGACGACGACGCCGCTCTCCGGACGAAACAGAAAGTGACACCCACGGATGTGCAGGAGAAGTCTTTCAAGTCCTTGACTTTCGCGGACATCGGAAACCTTACCCAGAGGGGGGCTCTGTACAAGGACGGCGAGCGGAATCCGAATTAGTTATGCAATCAGCTTCTTTTCTTCTGTGGTGTGGCGGATGCCGTGCTGTTCTTGGGCAAGCCGCACGCGCAGGTGGTGTGGAGTTTGCTTCAGCAGGGAAGGCACGTCTTGGCCGTGGATGGGGACACAACGCAGCTTGAATACATCGTGCAGTATATCACCCATGAAGTGTCGTCCAAGGCTTACCCATGCGATTTCCACCATGTCGTGGTCGAGCCCGGTTATGACCCGAACAAGGACATGTTCTTCAAGTTGACTCCGAAGAAAAAGCGCCAGGTCTACTCCTTCCTTTACGGCGAACAACCAAGGTTAAGATTTGACCCGCAGTACGTGGTGCGGAAGGAAGTCGCCATTGCGGTCCTCCAGGGCTACCATGGAGCGAGTCGGGCCGGCGCTGTGAGCTTCATTAAGAGGCTCGAATATGTGTTTCTTAACGAGAATGTTGTCGATCCGGCCGACTTCACTTTGGATAACTACAAGCTGGCATTCGGTGAGGAGGACGACTTCAATATCGTGACTGAGCAGGAGGAGAGCGTTGAGGACGACCTCTTCGATTTGGACGGACAATTGGCCATCTTCAACGCCCAAGTTTCTGAGTAGCCGTCAGTATGCAAACCGGGGACACCTCTCGCTACACCCACCTCGGGTGACCCCACGCCCGTGTCCTCGTCAGCGCTTGTCAAGAGGGGTGGGTTGTCCCGTCTGAGGAGTTTGTCGGGGGAGCCTATTCGTCTCACACCGCAGCCCGAACGTCTTCGACCCGGCCATCCAGTTCCTCCGGACCATCTGCATCTCAAGGCTCCTGCGACTCCCTTCCACATGGGCGACAAACACACCTTCTCCACAGCCGAAGATTGGGGTCATTATATCGTGTGGCACCCAGACCATTTCCAGCCAGTCCTTCTCGACGGCGAATGGGCAGTGGCTGTGAGGGACGTAAGTGGAGGGTGGATATATGACGATCGTTGGGACCTCGAGACATTTAAATCTCGCGCCTACGATGCGGTTTGGGAGAGATTAAGTGAGGTCAATCGACGAAGTAAGGACGACGTTGCTCTGTGCGAATACGGGGACACGCTGTTCGATTTACTGCAGTCAAATAAATGGCTGGAAGTGTCCTCCGCGTTCTACGCCCTTCCGTCAAGCCCGTCAATTAAGCAAGTGAGTTGGGAGTTGCCTGCGGGCACCCCGCCGGCAGGAGTTGTGAAGCGCAAGTCTCGCGGAAAGGACGGCGAAGGGGATGGTGAAGGCGGCGGGCAATGAGGTACCGGAGGTGGAAGTGAACAGCGTTCAACAAAACAGCGGTCTCCGGGGCACGCAGGCGGCGGAGAGGGGAAAAAGGGCAGCCGAGAGAAGAAAAAGCCTCGCAGCGGAGAGAAGACAAAGCATCACACAGGAGACGGGCAAGGGTCCGATGTCGACCGCGACGAGGACGGTGGGGTTCTGGCAGTGACAGGCAGCACCTCAGTGGAGACGGGGAACGACTTCAGGCCTGGGTGGCCGATTGTCTCGGATCTATCAGAACCTCGGAGACGACATCGTCGTCCGGAACTCAGTGCCTTCCGGGAAGCGAGATGACAACATACCACGGATCTGGCAACGAGAAGCTCCAACCATGTTCGGTTTCACCTCAAAAGGAAGTTCGGATTAATCCGAACCCGGAAGCCAGTACCGTTGAGAGAGCACAGCGGTTTGCGGAACTCGAACGGGTGGTCCGGGTTTCCGAAAACCCTGGCGACGAAATTCGGATTCATCCGAACCAGGAGGACGTGTCCGCCATGACAGACGACCGGTGTCAGAACACCGTCATGCTAAGCATGGAAGTCCACAAGGAGCTAAAGGCAGACTGCCCGACTGAGGGTGAGTTAGCGACCAGTTTCAATGTCGAGCCCCTCACCCCCAGAGCCGAATGCCTGGTGACGGTGCGCGCTGAGTTAGCAGTCTTAAGCGACTCTCCGGTGAAAGCGGACACGTCGTCGCCATTGAAAACTGCGGTGGCTCGGATGAATCCGAACCAGGGCCCTATGAGCATGTCCCTCCCTGATGCAGCTTTGGAGACGACCGTAATTCAGATTCATCTAAGACACACGGACGAAGGACTTGACGGTTGTCGACTTCTGACGACTTTGGACAAGGACGATTCCGCCGACGACCGGATTGATCCGACACTCGGCGACGTCGGGATGGAGCAACCAGTTCAGCCGGCATACGACAACCCCTTGTACTCCGGCCTTTACAACGAGGCGATGGGAGAAAACGTTCTGAAGAAGTCCTCTGACGCTGTTGGAGATAGATTTCTCTATTTGAGTGACGACGATAAAGACACGGTGCACGAGGACAAGAAGTTAAGGGGGGGAGAGGTGTTGTTGGACATCAATGGGACCTTGAGCACAACACAATGCGACACAGTGGCGACGAAGGAAACCCAACCTGTCGATGTTGTGGACGTCGACCCTCTTTGTCCGGAGACGGACAAACTAGAATTGCCCGTCGCGGACGTGGAGGATTTCCACCATCGGGATGGGGATGAATTCATGTCGTCGCCGGTCATCGACGCCGACATTTCGAACCTGTCAAGTTTCCCTGTGAGTTTGGAGCACGTCGTCGCCGCGTCGACGTGCACGGGGGCGCCAATCGTGTTGGGACTGCCATCGGTGGGCTCTGGTGACGTTGAAGCTAAGCTTGGTGAGCAATGCCTTTCTTTGCTTGCTTCCCGCTCGTCAGCCCGTTCGTGAAGTGTTGTTTGCTTCGTCGATTTCGAGGAGGTGTGTATGCGGCCGCCATTTGGATTTGACAATGTGCTTCGTGAGGTGCTATTTGCTTGGTTGCTCTTGCGAAGTTGTGTTGTTGGTTTCTTGCTGAACTGTCTGGGTGGCTACTTCTTGTACAGGTCGACGAGCTCGTGGACAAACACACATGTCGCAGGAGCCGCCTGCCCTCGCCAGGTTGTCAGTCCTAGTTGCGGGAGGCACTGGTCGTCGCAATGTCACTGATACGTTTTCTGGGGAGACTAAACCTCGGGGCCCTCCCAGAAGGGTTGTCGTAATCGTATTGGGCCCTCGCGCTAGACTCGTTGCAGAGGCAGCGGATGTTGCCGAAAAAAACTGCAAGGAATTCCTTCTCGAGGCTTGCAGGGATATAAAGAAGGACAGTGCTAGTTTAGAATCAGCTGTGTGTGAAAGGTCCAGAAGTAGGGGTGACGTTATGCGTGAACTTTTCGGGCCACAGAGTAGTGTTCGTCGGACCATGGCCGCTAGGATGACGTTTTCTCATAGTGCCCCATCCTTTGTGCTTGCTGTGTGCTGCGGGTGTTTGT
Organism: Chara braunii; assembly: GCA_003427395.1. Lineage (NCBI taxonomy): Eukaryota > Viridiplantae > Streptophyta > Charophyceae > Charales > Characeae > Chara > Chara braunii. Next base: position 1,829,927 of record BFEA01000320.1, on the reverse strand, counting down.
TGAACAGGGTTTCCTCGAGACGGAAGAGCAGTCCTTGAAGACGTTATCTGCTCCCGGTTGCCGCTCACTATCATCGTCGCGCGTTTGCCGTCGCACAATTTACAGGTTTCCGTCAAGGACATCGTTGCACTCGTGGATGGATCCGAGGAGCTCAACGATGAGGTCGTCAATTTCTACATGGCGCTGCTACTGGACGACTGCGGCCGGACTACTGCTACCAAGAAGACGTACACCTTTAACTCTTTCTTCGCCTCTACATTGCTTCTGCGAGGTCCAGCAGCTGTTTGCAGATGGGCTAAAGATGTGGACCTCCTGTCTCATGACCTCGACTTGGCACCAGTGCACAAGGATGGCGAACACTGGAGCCTTTTGGCCATTGACTTCTCTAGACGTGTTCTGGAAATCTATGATTTTTTTTCGTGTTCGTCATCCAAAGATAAGTTCTACTCCGCACTTTTAGATAAATCTGTTAAATTTTTGAACACGGTGGCAGGTGCCGCCGGTGATAGTCGCACTTTCGACCACTTCGCTCGCGAGGTCTGCGTGAAAGGTGTCCCTCGGCAGCACGACGGGGCTAGTTGTGGGGTGTTCATGTTGATGTTCGCTTCCTGTTTGGCGAGAGGTTAACGTCCACCTTTTGCTTTCTCCCATAGACACATCTCCTCTATCAGAGCTAGACTAGCTTTGGCGATTTGCGATGTTGGTAGGTAAGCGTCTATCTTCTTGCTGATCATGTAGTGTAGAAGGGTTGAATTAGAAGTTAAAAGAACATTTCGTTCTTCTCCGGACGAAATTTGTTCCTTTTCAATTTTTCCGTGAGAGACTCGTGGATGTTCTCGGTTTGGTTCGGAGCAGAACTGGCTGTCATTGCCAGGATATCTCGAGGTGAAATTGCCATGTCCCCGGCGTGTTTGTCGTCGACAATATTGTTCTTTCTCATTGACTTTCAATTCTCATGAACGTCCCTGTTGTTCGGGCGCCTGTTTCGTGATTGACTTTCTCGCTTTTGTCATTTTGTGTCTTGTGTGGTGTGATGTTCTGCCCGCATACTCGGATGCATCCGAACTTCAACTATCTCTATGCTTTTTTGCCTCTCTCTCGAACCTTCCCCGTCGTCTACACTCATCTATGCATTTTCACTTTGAAGGTCGTGAGGCATCATAGAGAAGAAAATATAACACAAGGGTCTCTTTATACATTTCATGGCCCGTCTGACCCTCCGCATTGGGTGTTTTTTTATGGCCCGAAAATACAACACAAGGGCCTCTTTATACATTTGATGGCCCGTCTGGCCCTCCGCGCTGGGTGCTTTTTGATGGCCCGAAAATACAACNTCTTTATACATTTGATGGCCCGTCTGGCCCTCCGCGCTGGGTGCTTTTTGATGGCCCGAAAATACAACACAAGGGCCTCTTTATACATTTGATGGTTCGTCTGGCCCTCCGCGCTGGGTGCTTTTGATGGCCCGAAAATGCAACACAAGGGCCTCTTTATACATTTGATGGCCCGTCTGGACCTCCGCGCTGGGTGCTTTCTGATGGCCCGTCTGACCCTCCTCGCCGATTGGTGCTACAAAGTGACACAAACTGAATTGAGGTTGCACTCAAGAAGAAATGAATATTGTATGATTGGTCCTCAATTTATGAAAAAGGACTTCAAGATTCAACTTCGTCTCTCTCTCTCTCTCTCTCTCTCTCTCTCTCACACACACACACACCCGCAACTGTGTCTAGTGCGCTCATTTGCTGTTTGCTTCGGACTCCCTCTCCCCTGTCATCTCGGATGCATCCGAACTTGGCTTACTCTCGCCTAACGAAAACCTTGCAGCTCTTGTACAGCTACACTTGTGGTTTTCGCGTGTTCCTCCATTATGCGTCTCCTGTACGACATGTCGGCATGAAAAGAAAATTCAGTGCGATTATCCACACTCTCTCTGTCTCTCGCTGTCCCTGTCTCTGTCTCTGTCACTCTCTCTCTCTCTGTCTCTCAGAAAAAATACTTCTTGAAATGTGTCTCAAAAAACAAAGGGGAAGGTTAGAACTGAAGGGTCTATACTGGTTCGACACTTAGGAAACGTTCGTTACACGAAATGTTGTGGATGATTATACGGTGCTTGTCTTGCGGACTTCATCTCTCTATCTATCTCCTGTGGATACATCCGAACTTTGGTTCCCTTGGAAATTTACATTGCCTAGCTGCTCTACTACAACGATCATCTAAAATGCTTTTAAAAGCGAGGCTGATGATCTACGTGTGTGCTCGACCTTGCGCCTCCTGTGCGGCGTCTCGAGAAAATGAAATATAGTCTCTTTGAGACTCTCTGTCTCTCGCTCTTTCTGTCTCTCTCTCTCTTTCTATATCTCTCGCTCTTCAAATGTACACGACCATTTCTTGCGGATTTCCTCTATCTGTCTATCTCCTGTGATCTCGGATACATCCGAACTTCGCTTGTCTTGGAAATTCACATTTCCTTGCTGCTCTCCTACAACGATCATCTAAAATGTTTTAAGAAGCGAGGCTGATGGCCTATGTGTGTGCTCAACCTTGCGCCTCTTGTGCGGCGTCTCGAGAAAATTAAGTACAGTCTCTCTGAGGCTCTGTCTCTCGCTCTTTCTGTCTCTCTCTCTCTCCCGCTCTTTCTGTCTCTCTCTCTCTTTCTATCTCTCTCACCCCAAGTCTGTGAAGAGTCACAACTCGTTGTACTCCTCACAAACTCGAGTTCATGTCATTATACTGTTCTGATTCGGATGAGTATGATGCTCAACTCCAAGTGAAGTTAAAACACAGTGTAATATATTACTCTGTTGTGGTGTTCCACATCTGGACACATCCGAACCAGGAGAGGAGCGCAGCAGATATATGTACTGAGGCAGCAGATACATGTACTGACTCAGAGGCATATAAGACAGTGTAATATACTCTACTGTGGTGTTCCACATCTGGACACATCCGAACCACGAGAGGAGCGCAACAGATATATGTACTGACTTTGCTCCTCGTCTCAAAGCTGATTTTACTCCAGGTTCGGATGTATCCGGATCTGGAATACCACCAGACTATACATTGCGTTATAAATTCGTTTCAAAATAGTACACACAGGAATGTACTGTTTTAACGAATGACATGTTGAGGGCACTAGAGAAGCATCAACACATGCAATCAGAGGAGAGACAAAAGCTCAGCAAGCATCGGCACAATGTTTCAAACAAGTCAAAAGAATACGTAGCCATGATTATCGATGGCATGGATCAGAGCAAGAAGATACTGCCGCACTTTAATAGGTGCCCGAAGGACGCAAAACTTAAGGAAGCGAACTTCGTGAAAGTTCATGTTGTAGGGGCAAAGATAGTAGGTTTTGTTCCAAGCGTTTTTGCGACGTTGTTCTTTGACAACTTTAATTCAGATTCTAATTGCATGTTAACTGCTCTTTACCGTCGGATTTGTCAACTCCCTAGACCTTTTCCAAGAGTCCTTTATCTGACACTGGACAACACTTCGAAAGAAAACAAGAACAAGTTTGTGTTAGCATATCTTGTCTTTTTGGTGAAGATGTCTTTAGTAAAGTCAAGTTTAACTTTCTTCTCGTAGACCACACACATGAGGACATAGATCAAATATTCAGTTGTTTCTCGAGAAAGTTAGCTCTACAGTATGCGTACGATCTACCTGAGTTGCAACACATCATAAGAGAGTCGTACAAGACAGAATAAGAGCATGGGGTTACTGTTGACGAAATGACGGAAACAATGGACTGAAAGTTGTTCGTCAAGGAGCATCTGCAAAAGGTGAATGCTATCAATTTTAATCAGCATTTTCGCATTAATCGCAATGACGAGGGAGACGTCAGAATTTGGAGCAAGCACTATCACAACTCGCATTGGCATCCCAATAATAGAGAAGGGTTTGACATCTTCAAATCCGAGCTACGAGGACAAATTCGGGCTTCAACCAAACATCTCATTCGATCTTTGGAAGCTAGGTTTGGGCTGAGTTGTGGAGATGTCGATGACAGACGGGAGAGTTTCAAGACAAGGTCGACGATCGTGATGTTTCACTGGCCGCGCACCAAACGAACATAAATGCATTGGCGCCATACATCCAACCAAGCAACATTCAATGGTGGAAAGACTTCATTCAAATGCAGGATGCACTGGACATGGAAGACACAAATTTGAAAGAGCCTTTCCAGTGGCCAACAATAGTAGTGGACGAGACAATTGGAGTTGATTCTAAGTCACAAACTTTTGATGACGTTGGTCACCGCTTGGATAATGTCCTCCCTCCTTAAAGACCCGTTTACGTCGGCGCGAGAAAGAGTAGACAGTACTGAGAAGAAAGAGATGGGAAGTACGAAGACCTTGTAGCTGTGTAGACCCCCGTACGAATACGGGTCGTCCGTACGTACGGGCTCATGTGGTCGTATGGGCCGTACGTATGAAAAAAAAGCAGAAAACAAAAAATTCAAAAAAATCTGAAAAAAAAACAATATTATGCAGAAAAATAAACTGAACTTCTTTTGCCTCAGGGTCATATTGAAATTCGTTACCAAATTTGAGATATAAAAAAAACGTTGTTGTTGTTTTTTTTTTTTTTTTTTCCCTTACCCGTCTGTATATACGGCCGTACGGCCGTTCGTAAGGTCGTACGATAAACCCCCCGTACGTCGTACCGGGTGTTACACAGCCTCGTAATCGATAAGTTTATCGCACTGCGAGACGTGCCAGGGCAGCAAGAAAGAGGCAAACCTTACCACATCGGAAAGGTTATCGAGTCGCTGCCTAGAAAACGCTTTAAAGTCGCCTAGTTTGCTCAACCGGAGAAAGGAGATGGTTACTACCCTTGCTAAAGGAAGAATGCTTAAGGAATGCCAACGAGGGAGTATTTTGAGGACATCTTCGATTGGAGCTGCGATGTTCTCTATTACAACTTTGATCTGAAGACGGACAAGACCCTTTTAGTTGTAACCAAAAAGAAGATTTCTAAAATGTTAGAATCAATGGATGTCGATGATGTTGAAGGCTAAGACATCTTGGCATTACATGCGAACGACTATCTGGCCACTAGCGAGAAGAACGGCGAGCACGAATGTTGGGCTGATGTGGTTACTTTCGTAAATCATTAGGAATAACTTTAGTCGACTTTTACTGTAGAGATAATCAATTTTTGTCATAGGACTTGTCGTAGTTTAAGGTTGTCTTATTTTGATTACCATCTCAAATGGTTATTATTTTTCTTTGCAAGATTCCATCAACTATTTTGAACAACTTCCCTTGGAGTTCCTTTTGCTTTTAAATTGTTCTTCAACACATGGTGAAATTACGAAGACTGGAAAAGAGCTTCTTTAGTTTTATTTGTTACAGGACTTCATTACCCGAATAATATTTCAGACAGTCTTTTCGCATTTGGATCGTTTTTGAACATATGCCGAAATCATCGAGGCTGTAAAAGAGGTTCTTAAGTTTTCCCTGATAGAGGACCTTTTACCCAAATAATATATAATATTGAAATGTTAGAAAAAAAGTAATCACAACACTTGCTGAAATCATTAAGACGACAAAGAAATATTTTTACGTGTTCTCTGATTAAGGATTTTACACCCGATTAATATTTAATACTCAAATGTTGGAAAACAGTTATTACGTTGAAATGTTGCGAACACAGTTATCTGAACACTTACTAGAATCATTAAGCCTGAGAAAAATATTCGTACGTTTTTTCCTGATTTAGAACTACATCCCCGAATAATTTTTAACATCGAAATGTTGGGAAAACAATTAGCACAACACTTACTCAAATCATTAAGACTGAAAGAAGTATTCTCAAGTTTTCTGTGATATAGGACTATATACCCAAATAATATTTCACATTGAAATGTGGGGAAAAATGTTCTTAAGTCTTGTCGAATCTAGCGCATCGGTCCGGCACTGCGCAAGACATCGTGGGACCCTCCCGGCCGCATCACGTAGGAGTTAATCTAGATCCTCATCGCGAATATAGATTGAGCTTCCGCAAGCCGCTCCGGCCGAGTGCGCCATCCATACCTCTCGCGAGCTCCTACGACAGGATAGGGCCTACACGAGGCACGACTTACCTCCACCTTACGGGAGTTGTCACCTCCCTTCGGTGGGCGTATCCCCGCCGAGCTACCAGTCCACAGTACGAAAGCTGATCAGCTGCAATCGCAGAGGTGGATTAGCCAAGGGCGTTTCTCGTTCGCTGTAGCATAGGGGGTATGCGTGGTATTACGCCTCTATAAGAACCCGCACGCGAACCAGCATCTAGGGGAGCTGAGGTCCCAAGCGCGACTCATCCCTGCTCGACTAGGACGCATCCCACACGCCACGCGCATACCATTATAAAGAACGTAAAGAAAAATAAAAACAGACACACACATATACGTATATGAAACGATATAAAACAAACAACGCGACCACGCTCCTAGTCCCTCGGTAGCCATCCCATAACTTTTCAATGCAGAAATCAGACAGACGTCACGCGCGAGACTTAGTATAAAACCGTGCGGGCGCAGGGCCTACTCATATCGACTCGCAATGCAAGCGTACGTAAGCAGTCGCAATGATGGCGTACTATGTAGTGCCCATAATCAAGCGGTCCCTCGTGGATCCAAGTACCGCTTATGACACTTAAGTGTCAGACTCGAAGTATCGTGAGGGTCTACTCCCTCACGACATTGCACGGCTGAAGGAATAGTTTTGCGGCCGCCGCGAGACCTCAGACCTTTGGCCTGAGTGTCTCGGCAGGCAAGGTAAATAGACTCTGCACGGGAGCAGATTCCTTCTATGCAGAGTCTAGGGCCTGGGATGTCCTGGACAAGGACCTCGAATCCAGGCCCATGACCAACGTCCGACTAAGAATTCTTTAAGAAGCATTCAACAATAAAACGGGGTTTTCCTTTCTTTTCTCAACCTCAACCTCTATTTAACCCTTAGGCGTGGGCCCTTTCAAGCCACGCGAACTCCCAACATAGGTACATTTATATATTCATCTATATTTATAGGGGAATAAGTATGTGACGATCACTTTTTTTTTTTTTTTTTTTTTGAGAAAACATTAAGCATTTATTATACAAACCGGGGAATAGGCCCGGCGTCCCTCACATATGTGCGGGCAGCTCCTGATTATGAGCGAGGCATCACCGGCCGAGCCCATATCAGGAGTCACAAAGTTCCCGAAAAGGAGAGAGGGGAAGAGGACAATTGTCTATTCCTTATATATTCCTTACTCAACCAAAGACTAAGCAAGGATCTAAAGTCCAGAGCCACACAAGCTTCTGGCAATTCTATTTGCACTTCGAGGTCACCGAGCGTCCAAAATTCAAAAGTTCATGGCAAACTGAACTATACTACACAAAGGTGACCCAACCTACATCAATAGGCAACCAAAAATATGGAAAAGCAAAAGTAAGTCCGCAACAGGAATCGCTATTCGTTACAAAATTAAAAAAATAAGCTCAACGAAAAAACAAAGGGGCCCACAGCAGCAAACACTGCACATTTATTAAGCAACAAAGAAGGAGGAAAATTGAATTTGTGGGTGGGCTCCCTAAGATGGCTGCACTTTAAGCAGGTCAGGGAATCTATCCCAATGTTGAAGGAAGGTTCTTAATGCCTTCGATGAGTATCCTTTTTTTTTTACTTTGAAGGACCACTCGGTTGAGATGGTCTGTTTTATGCCGAATTTAACCTCAGCTCGTATCATTGCCGGAGTTAGTCTTTCGCCCCTGAAGAGCGCAGAGTTCCTGAGTGTCCATAATGTCCATAGCACAGATCCCCAAAGAGTCTCTCCTGGGAAAACCAACGGCCCTTTGACCTGATGACGCTGTGTGACCACCCCCAAAAGGAGGAAGTCATTGGTCCATCTTTCTGCCAGGTCCAGTATCGGGAGTGATCCTGATCTCCACCATTCCCAACAGGGCCTTGAGAGGTCGCAGTGTAATAGGATGTGTTGGAGGTCCTCAGTCCTTGTCTCGAGGCACAGACTACAAAGAGGTGTGGCTTCGGCTGTGCGCCGAGCGCACCACGTAGCTGTAGGTATTGCAAGGTGAGCCTGTAGCCACAGTTGGCTAGTGTGTTTGACCACTGGAAGATCCAACAGCAGTTTCCAATACCTTGAGAAGCCCTGAGCGAGTCTCGGAAGCATATCTTGTATCCACCAGGTAGCCACCCATCTTTTTGCCACAGTCCAGTTGACATCAATTTGCGGTCTCATAAATTTGTATCCCAGCTTTATAGTGTATTGATAGAGAAAAACCGGTCGCTGCTCACGGGGATCTATCATCCAACCCCAGTCCCTGGGGTCCATAGGAAGGGTATATGATGGTTGTGCTAAGCAGAAGGGGCGATTGCCCTTAGGAGTCTCTAAGACACACACCGGTTGCATCTCCGTCTGTTGCGGCGGAGGCACAAGAATCTCCGGCAACTGCATCTTCAAACCTAGCGAACGAGGGGAAGAGGATGTGCCCCAACAAACCAGTTCGCTAGTTTCTTGTCTCTGCCACAGATATTGTGGGTCACGGTCTCCTCCTGTCTTATACCAGCCCCGAGAAAGCAAAGGCAGACCGGAGCGCAGGCATTGTTGCCAACTTGAATGTTGTGGGATCGCTTGCTGCAGCGAGAGCAGGTGCTGGGTCTGATGCCACAGACCGATCAGCATTGGTGCCAGATCACGAGCCGGCTTCCAGTCCCGTTGTTGTATATCCCAGATATCCATTATGGTCCCGACTCCCCTTGCCATCCAAGAGTCCCCGAAAGCCCCTGGACCGAAAGAGGAAAAGGGGACACCTTGCGGAGTGAATAGCTGGATTGTTGAATAACGGTTGTGTAAGGATTCTATCAGACACCATTAGTGGGGGTAACAGGGAGGAAACACAGCGACGCCAAGCGCGAGTGATACCTCCTCATATGCCTTGTGGCATATGTCTATGGTGATAGGCGGTATTGAGAACCTCCAGCCAGATATAGCGGAAAGAGCGCCATCCCCAAGCTTCCAGAAAGCATACTTCCGCCATCTGTCTCCAACGGGCAAACGCGATATTAAGAATAGCCCACGGAACCCATCTTGACAACAACACATCAATTTGAGTAGGTGAGACTCCTCACAGCCATATATATGTTTGTGATCGCAGGCAGTCAAATTTAAATCCAAATAATATTTAACATTAAAACGTTAGAAAACCAGTTAGTACAACACTTGCTGAAATCATTAGGACTATAAATAATATTATTTAGTTTTCTATGATGTAGGACTATATACCCAAATAATATTTAACATTCAAATGTTGGAAAAACAGTTAGCACAACACTTGCTGAAATCAATAAGACTGCAAAACATTTTCTTAAGTTTTCTGTGATATAGGACTATATACCCAAATAATATTTAACATTCAATGTTGGAAAAACAGTTAGCACATCATGCAAAACATCTTCTTAAGTTTTCTGTGATCTGGGACTATATACCGAAATAATATTTAACATTCAAATGTTGGAAAAACAGTTAGCACAACACTTGCTGAAATCAATAAAATTGCGAAACATATTCTTAAGTTTTCCGTGATATAGGACTATATACCCAAATAATATTTAAAATTCAAATGTTGGCAAAATAGTTGAAAAATAGTTAGCACAACACTTGCTGAAATCAATAAGACTGCAAAACATATTCTTAAGTTTTCCGTGATATAGGACTATATACTTAAATGATATTTAACATTAAAATGTTGGCGAAATAGTATCGCAACACTTGCTGAAATCGTTAAGACTGAAAACGATATTCTTAAATTTTTGTTGATATATGACTATCTACCCAAATAATATTTAACATTGAAATGTTGGAAAAACAGTTATCACAATAGTTGCTAAAATCGTTAAGACTATAAAAAATAGTCTTACTGTTTCTCTGTTATAGGAATATATCCACAATATTGTTTAACGTTGGAAACCGTTTTCACTTGGAGTTTCTTTTCCTTTTGTATCGTTTTTTAACACGTTTTTATTATTTTCTCAAATGGTTATTCGTTTCTTCGTAAGATTCCATTAGTTGCTTCGAACTATTTTATGAACGAGCCACAAACTCGTTTTCTTAGTCACATCTGCCTTTCCATGTTAAAGGAGACAATGTCGTGCTTGGAACGTTCGGGTTTTAAAATTCGGTCGAAGAACTCGAAATAACTTTCTCAGTTTTTATGTGTAATTTTCTGCTTCTTTTGCAACCGTGACCGAGACACCTTCTTTTTGGCTGTAATTTTCCGTATTGTTTGCGACTGATACCAAGACAACTCCTTTTGCAAGAAAATCTCTCAATTTTTCTCTGCATTGGACATACATGTTTTTATGAGTCGAAGAAAGGTGACTTTTTATGTACATTTTGGGATGTTATAATTGAGAGTCACCGTCTTTCCATAAAAAATGTTTCGTTTGTTAGAATTTGTGTTTTGCCTTGTTTTGAACAAAATTTAGACATGTTTCTACATGAATTATGTTCAACATAACCCTGAAATTGTACATTATGAATGTCAAAAGTCATCTTTTTATTTTTATTTACTTTGTTTATATACATTGTTGGGTTTTGTCCAGTTCTCAGGTTTTCACGAACCCTCTGTTCTTCTTTTTTAGCATACGCTGAACGTGCTGATATGTGAAGCGTTTTTGATTTTTCTGACATTGTTGCAGAAGTTTATCATTTGCGGCCTCTGATATGGTTAGCAAGTGTCCTACTGGGACTGGAACTCGGATGTCTAACTGCTTGAGCATTTGTAGGACATTGATTTCTCCCGTTCGAAACTGCAGTCCGGGTTCTGATCCATGCTCGACCCATGCGAGCTCATCTTTGCCAGGTCGGATTGCTCCGATCAGTCCTCCCAAATGAAGATACTCTGCACGATCAACGACATCGGTTGCTTCGGAAGATGATCCTGAAGTAGATGCGATGCGGTCGGTCGAAGGCAGCTGTTTGGTAGAGAAGGAGGAGGCTTCTTTATCCTTTGTTGCTTCGAACACTCCGGCCACCCGACCTTGATTCAAGACCACAGGCGCGACTGCTGGGAGAGGTTGGTTGCGCTTTGGCTGGGGCAATTCACATGCAAAATGTCCAGGTTGTTTACAATTGTAACATTCAATCCTCCCTACTGGATTGACCGCATGAGGGGGAGTTGGTCCAGATACAGGAGGAGCGGTCAGCCGAGGGTACGAAGCAGGAACGGGTCAGGAAGGATTTAAATAAGCTTTTATTAGCTTCGTCATGATCTATTCCAGCCGATCCATCTGAGAAGCTTGCATCCGAATCAGATTATTCATACACTCAGACTGTTTGGCGGTAGCGGTATGAATCATCTGGGCCAGATGCATGTTAGTAGTAGGCACTGATGCAGCATCCTGGGGCATTACGGTATTCACAGGTGTCATCTTTGGAGAAAGAGGAGGTTTCGAGGGAGGCAGGGGATGATAGGGAGAGAGATCCGGGCCGGGTCCGTCCTGATTGTCATGATCAGGACGAGGGTAAAATCGTCCCACCGCTCTGAGCCACGAACACCTCTTAGCGGCCACATCTTGGATCGTGTCCGAGATGTCTTCATCCCCCTGACTGATATACTTGCGCGTATCTAGCAGATCCTGTTGAAGCACTTCAGTTATGATAACGGGTAGCTGGTTCGTCTTCGGAGGAACTTTTTTTCTGCAGCTTCGCTTTCAGCACTGGATTGCAGAGATGATCGATGAACAAATCTCGAGCAGCGTTCTCTTTCCATCCTAATTTATCTAATGCGGTCTGAAACCGATCCACAAAGTCAGGAAGCAGCTCTTCGGGTTCCTACGGTCGGGTTTTTAGTACGAACCACTCAGCATCTTCGCTGACTTCGTCGAACCTCTTTAGGAACGCCCTCTCGAACGTATCATAATCTAACCATCTATGCCTTCTAAACCAGTCATGAGCAATGTTTCGTAGTAGCAGGGTAATGACGCGAGGACGATCCTCGACACCATACCCCTGAGCTTGCGCGACTTCAAGCCATGCCTCGGGATGAGTGTAGTTGGGATAGAATGGGAAGGTAGCGGGGATGCTTACCATTACCCAGGGAGATGTTTCATTAGCATCGGCCATGGGCATTTCTGGTCGAGTTTCGGCGGATCTCTGCCGAGTAACGGGAGGACTAAGACGGTTAGATCGTTTAACTGATCTTCCTCTCGCCAGCTCATCTTACTATCATCAACACTGACACGTGTCGGCTTCGATATCAACCTCACGCCCTGTGCTGCCTTCCGTTCGGAGTGTTAAAAATTGTGGAAGGGGCCCCAGAAAGGCAGCAAGATGGGGGTGTGCCAAGGATTTTTGGAAAGTTGAGTGTGGGGACACGGACAGAACCGAAATCCCCTATGCCGGTCCGACTTAGTAACAAGGGGGAGGGTCCATCACTGCGCGGGTTTTGAGGGAGAAGAAGGCGCGTGCGGGACGCACGGCACGGGGGAATTCAATCCAAAAGGTACCCGTTTCCAAGTTAAGTCCCGACACCGCTCATTAAACAACTTTGAGTCTGACGTGGAAGGCCTTAACCGAGTGGCCCTTTCTTATGCTCTTCTTCCTGTCGCACTCAGTAGTGAAAGCCCTTCGATTGGTAACGCTCGAAGCAGCGACAATCGCTGCATTGTTAGGCCAATGGGGCTCTACTGCCGACCACAAGATGCCGATTAGCTCATTAAACGACAATAGCAACAAATAAGGCAGAAAATGTGTGTCCACAATAACAAAACCAACACCGAAAATCCAGAGCAGGAGGGAAGTAGTATCTTCTGGCGATCTTGGTGACGGCTTCTCGTACGTCCCACTCGCATACACATGTCCTCTTCTCGTTATACGGGAAGGGGCGTGGCGGGGATGTGGGAGGCCGACACCCAGTTGGCTTGGGACAATCGGTCTACATGGCAACAGTGGTATCCTATCTTGCATGCATTCCACGTGTCAATCACAACAATCCTACGGTCTAGTCGGAGACAAGTCTTCCAGGCAATCGTTTCATTACGACATCATCCAAGCATTCTCATTCATCTCCCACATACATTCATCGAAGGAAGGTCCAAAAATGGCAGTCACCCAACACTCAGTTCTCCGTGTGATCTGCACCCCTGCCCCGTCATCCCCGTGGCTAATTAAGCGTCAACCAAAACAACCATCTCATCCCTCATGTGCAATAGATCGACAAGCATCCATGACCATTCATGTCATAGAGGAAGAGAGAGAGGAGGTAGGGAGGAGAAGACGTGGAGCAGACAAGATAGATGAAAATTACACCAAAATCCGACGATGAAAAGGAGTTTCCGGCTTAACTGCCGTCAAACTGAACTCACTCCCAGGAATAAATTCGCTACAAGGATGCGCATCCGCCGTGAAGTTCCACTATGGCCCCGGGTCATTCATCCTTTCAACTCCGATCACTATCTCTGTGCATGCACTAACGATCCCGACCGTCACGTGCCACCTTCCACCACTGCGATCGACACCCCTATGACTTAGTCTCCGCACGGCCTGCCCGGATCCCACAGTCCATCGTGGCGATCAGGCGCACCGCCGACCAGGCTACAGTCCACTCGCTAGGACTTTTCGACTCGCACTCCACACATACCATCTAGCCACTGCTTCCGAGAAGCTGGCAGACGAGTTGAGAGAGAGATTTGTGGGCGCGCTTGCGGAATTTATAGTTGCGGGAAGGAAGGTAGGTATGAGGGAGGATGAAGATTGAGTTAGGGAAGGGTGCGAGAGGAGTTGGGGATAATCGCCCGTCGAAACCCATGTTGATCCTTCTGAGTCTGATCGCAGCCAATCAGAGTCATCGCGTAATAGGAGTTTCCTCTTACACGACGTTTCTCCTTGGCTGGACGGAGTGAAAAGAGGATCGACCAGGTTCTTGGGCATAGGACTCAAAATGGGAGGAAGAAGGGTGCGCAGGATAACGTGAAACGGATCCAAGATTCAGATGATCAAGAAAGAGAAAAGGCGCCGGGGGGGAGAGAGAGAGAGAGGGAAAAACAGTTACAACGAAAGAGTGAGCGCGGGTGCGAAGGGAGCGTCGAAGATGGCGAGGGGAGCAGAAAGGGGGAAGCTCGCTTGGATGGCGCCGATCACAAATGCAAAAAGAGGCACCAAAACAGTTACAGATTCCTAAGTCCTATGCTAATTAAAAAATTGAAATCACCATATCCGCGCGTAAAGTAGGAGTGGGAAAGGCGGTCCTACATCTACTCGTTTTCCCACCAAATTCCCTGAGTTTTCCGCGACGTAGTTGAGAACATTCATGCACAAAAAGGACACGTCGGGTTTCGTTTATTTCGGAATTTCTAACCGTCGGGCCAAATTCCTAGCGCGCTTACTAAAACGCGCGCAATTCCCATGCATTTCCCAAATTATAAAAACCTAATTTCAAGAACCAATGAGACTGGAGATACGGGTCACAGCAAGGTACCTTTAATGAAACAGAGAGGGGCCTTGTTAGGCCAAGCAAAATTCGAAAAAAAAAAGAGAGAGAGAAGGGGTCTGGAAGATGGCGCAGGCTCAACAGCTGGTACGTCACACCCCCCCCCCCTGTGTTACCGCGTGTTCATTGAACGCGAGTTTCGCGTTCAGCCTTTGAACACAGTGAACGACGGTAAACGCGTTTGACGCGTTTGCGCAGGAGGTTGTGTGGGGTGGGGGGGGCCTTTGGGCAGTGTGGAGAGCCGCGATGGTGCTTGGGGGGGTTGTGGGTAGTGTGGGGAGCGGCGGCGCTACTTGGGGGCGGCTGTGGGCCAATGCCCCAGACAAAACGGAAAAAAAAAAAAAAAAAGTGTGTGAATGTGTGTGTGTGTGTGTGTGAATGCTCCTATTTTTTTTTTCCGGGGGGGGGTGGGGGAATCCCCCTAACACGGCTTAGACGGCCCATGCAGGCTCTCTGAAGGGTCATCACAGCCATGTGGCGCAGACCCCCCCACCAAAATCAAGGCAGGCAGTGAATATGAAGTAGAGCAGGAGCTGGCCTAATATATACTCAAGATTCAAATTCAGGTGTGTGTTTCAGCAGCTATGGGTTGCTCACGTAGGTAGGCCAACACTACACGTGATTCTCAGGGCTTGGCTACACTAGTCACCAAATGTGCAAAACTAGAATGAATCTTCTGCAGAACGTGGAATAATACGCCGCCATATGTTTTGTCTTTTTTTTTCTCGTTTTTCTTTTCTTTTGTTTTTCGTTTAGGGCCACTGCACGTATTCCTAAGAAAAGAAAAACGAGAAAAAAAGAAAAACAAGAAAAAAGATAAACAAGAAAAAACGAGAAAAAAAAAGACAAAACATATGGCGGCGTATTATTCCATGTTCTGCAGAAGATTCATTCTAGTTTTGCACATTTGGTGAGTAGTGCAGCCAAGCCCTGAGAATCACGTGCATAGACCAACACGGCCTAGCTACGTGAGCAACCCATAACTGCTGAAACACAGACCTGAATCCGAATCTTGAGTATATATTCAACCAGCTCCTGCCCTACTTCATATTCACTGCCTGCCTTGATTTTGGTGGGGGGGTCTGCGTCACATGGCTGCGAAGACCCTTCAGAGAGCCTGCATGGGCCATCTGAACCCTGTTAGGGGGATTCCCCCACTCCACCCCGAAAAAAAAGGAGCATTCTCACATGCACACACACACACACACATTCACACACTTTTTTTTTTTTTTTTTTTTTTTTCCGTTTTGTCTGGGGCATTGGCCCACAGGGCCCCCCAAGCAGCGCCGCCGCTCCCTACGGGTTTTTTTTTTTTGCACTTTCGTGGTTTTTTAGGGAAGTCCACCAAAATCGAATCCGCCCCCTCCGACGAAACCAGCGAAGATGGTAATTCCATTTTCCACGACGTAAAAGCCAGATGCGCCTTTTGCCTACAGTCTTGCACAACTGCCCCTAAACCTCACCACAGAAGATCTTAGTTCTGACCTGGGACTGCACCCCACTTTCCTAAAATCCTTGGCACACCCCCTTTTCACGCTTCTGGGGCCCCATCCAACTCCGATGAGGAAGCCGCGCTGGGCGTGAGGTTGGGCGTCACAACACTGCTACACCGCCCGACGAAGGGTCACTGCGGTCAAGGTTTGAGTATACAGATCTCAATATTTTGGTTCGACTTCCCAACCCTCTAGGTCTAAGAAATACATGAGAGTAGTTGGTTTTACTCGTCAAGTTTCATCATCTGGATTCGAACACAGGTCTGTATTTCAACAGTTCATGGGTGTACCCACTGAGCTAGGATCCAGCGGCCTAGCTCAGTTGGTAAGGCACGCAAGTGGCATTCAGGAGGTCTTGGGATCAATCCCCATTGGCCTCATGTACCTTCCTGGCCATGCTTGGCGCCCGCCAACTAGAGATAGCCCGTCGGTCCCCCCAATTGGCATTAAAAAGCAGTCTCTGCGGATGTTCATAGGGGGAGGGGTAATTGGGGAGACACAGTGACTGGCCACTCAGATGATGCTTGGTCCCTCTACTATCGGCTGTCCCCTGGCCGGTGTCCCCCATTGGGGGTTCCCTGAAGGCAATCAAGGCTACCCTGGGCTGAAAAGGCCACCCGATGTCAGATTAGACACAATTATATTGAATTTACCTGGGCTGGTTAGTCCGATGACACTCTCCCACACAACACACACAACCCACTCGCACTCGCACTCACACCCATGTTGGTCATAGACTCCACTTATACCGATCAGGGGTATCTAGAGGACTATCACAGTCCGTTGGCAGTAAGTGCACCAGAGGAGGTCATGGGGCTTGAACCCACAACCAGTGGGTTGTGTGTGGTGTGTGGGAGAGTGTTGGCCATAGCCACTGCTGCTACTCGGTGAGGGGTGGGGGACGATGAGAAAGGGAGGCGCAACTACTGACAGGTCTCGGTCTTTGCAATAGCCAGACCCCCACTGGCGGCCCCAACCCTACACCCTTAACCACTAGCGGCCTAGCTCAGTTGGTTAGGCACGCAAGTGGCATTCAGGAGGTTGTGGGTTCAAGCCCCATGAACGCGTGTGGCGCACTTAGTGCCAACGGACTGTGATAGTCCTCTGGATACCCCTGATCGGTATAAGTGGAGTCTATGACCAACATGGGTGTGAGTGCAAGCACGAGTGGGTTATGTGTGGTGTGTGAGAGAGTGTTGGCCATAGCCACTGCTGCTACTCGATGAGGGGTGGTGGACGATGAGAAAGGGAGGCGCAGGTACTGGCAGGTCTCTGTCTTTGCGTTAGCCAGACCCCCACTGGCGGCCCCAACCCTACACCCTTAAACCACCAGTACTTGGCCCAACTATCAGCTGCAGAAAAAAACGTTTCTAGTCGGATGAATATGGGCCCTCCTGTCGTGACCCATACATTTCCTAAAATTGCGTAGCGTTAACGCTACGCGACTTTAGGAAGTACTGTTGGTTTAACCACTAGGGCAAGGGGCAACATGCAATATCCCCTTCACAGTGAGAGGTAGCTATGCTTGCAGAGGTCCCCTATAGATAGCCTTAGGAGGCAGGTAGGTAGTGAAAGGCAAAACAAAAGTTGAGAGGAAAGGGATTTTGCAATCCTTCTCCTAGATATGGAGAAGGCTTACGAGAAAGTAGGGTGGAGTTTTGTCCACACGTCCCCCAAGAAGACGGGTTTTGGCCTGGGCTTTAGAACGTGGGTTAAAGCTAGTTATGAACAACCATCCTCAATAGTAATGGTGAATGGCAGACTGTCGGATGAATTCAGGCTAACACGTTCGATCAAACAAGGCTGCCCCCCCGCCTCGCTGTTATTTGTTCTTCAACTTGAAATTCTTTTTGATAATATTAGAAATAATACTAACATTCTAGGCCTAAAACTGGCCCCAGAACTGGAACGGAAGGGGGGTGCGATTGTCGATGACCTTACAGTGGCATGTGACAATAATCCCTCTGCCCTTTACAAACTTAGAGGGGTATTAGATACATACTGTGATTTATCGGAAACTTCCATAAATTGGGATAAATCTGTCTACTTCCTGCCGAGGTTGCCGTACTCCCGAGAATTGAGTGTGGATTGGGGGCTTGATCGAATTCCTACTAGCTCTTCGGATCGTTGTTTGGGCGTCCAAGTTTCCTTGTCGGACTATTCAAAGGCCCAAGATGCATTATTGGCTGATAAAGTGGAGGCAATGATTACTAGTTGGGAATGTTTGGCCGTGCTTTGGTATTATCGTCGGCTGCCTTTTCACTACTATGGTTCCCACTCTCGGTCCACCTAGGTTACTGGGGGAGGAGGCATATTCTAGGATCAAGAAGGTTGCAGCCCGCTACTTGTGAAAGCCTGCAGCTGAGCGCCAACAAGGCTTTATTTCGAAAAAGGCTTGGGACACGGTGACGACAGCAAGGACTCAGGGAGGTTTGGGTTTGTTGAACCCGCTCCAATAGAACCTTGCACTTCTCTGCAAATGGGTTCCCTGGGTAGCCCTTGGCACTCGATCCAAACTTTGGACTCAAGTGGCAGAATATATCCTCACCAAAGAGTGGGGCCTATAGGCTATCGCGTCCTGCAGACGTCTAGCTTTGTTTCTTTATTCCATCTTTTACTGCAAAAAAAAACAAAATTGAATTTGTGGCGGAACATTCTGTTTGCATGGCACAGGCTCTTCCCATAAGTTCTTCGCCTGTGACGCCCAACCTCACGCCTAGTGCGACTTCCTGATCGGAGTAGGATGTGGGCCTGGAAGTGCGAAAAGGGGTGTGCCAAGGATTTTTGGGAAAAGTGGAGTCCCAGGTCAGAACTGAGATCTCCTATGACAGGGTCTTTCGGGGGCACAAGTGCAATTTGGCGGAGAGGGCGGATCGCTTCGGGTTACAAGGCAGATGATATGCGCGAGTCGCTCAAGACCGAGCGAGCCACTGGTTTCGGGGACGGCGGTTCGCGGGCGGGTCCCTTAGGCGTAGGTGGGGCTCCGATGAGTCAGTCTGTCGGGAGTTGCCACGTGGCACTGGTCAGAAAAAGGGAAGGGGAAGGGATTGCCTACATCTGCATTGTCTGATCGCGGCGTGGGGGACGTAGCCGCTCTCCACGCATCAATCCGATCATGCAGACCGCGACTACCAAAACGCAGCAAAAGAAAGAGAAGAAGGGCGGGAAAGACGAAGCGCAAGAAGAAAGATACAGTTACAATGGCGCCCGCCCAAAATTACAGTTACACACACGATTAAAGCCGCCTACTAATCAGAGTTCCGTTGCAGCCGCATGACGAAGTGCGTAGACAAAAAGCGCCGCGCGACAAGGAAAATCCTAATGACTAAATTTCTAAATTCCTATCTAATGCGAAGAAGCAAAAGGCACAAATTCCAAAAGAAAAGTCCGAAATTCCGAGAGCCATCGGGGCTCGACAAAATTCAAAAACGATTTAAAAGAAAAATTCAAAAAGAACGAAGCAAATTCCTGCGCGATGTCCGCGCCCAAAAGTTTGGAACCGAAACAAAAGAAACGACGTAAACATTTATTAATCGCGTGCGAGGTGGCGCGCGAGCCATCCAGCCAACCAATCAATCAACCGGCCGTCCTAGGACACACATGGCTCCGAACCCAGCCATTCGAAAAAAAGTGACGAAGAAGACGAAAAAGCAGGGACACTGATGCAATTTCCCACTGATCCCGATCTCCCGTAATTGGCCCAACCTTCCCAACTTAGGACCCCTCAACGTAGCTGCGCAAAAAGTCGCGCGCTGCAGAAAGTGGTTCGTCACATCACCAGAAATATGTCTAGAAGTATTAAATCAGATCTTGTTCGAAAATCCACTTATTCTGTTAGACAATTCCCCCTTGAAAGCAGATGGTAGCACAGGCTCCTTTGATAAAGCCTGGGTGGAGAGAGGGGTGGTGCAGATCAAGGATCAGTGGGATGTCACGCTTGAGTCCTGGATCCCACTCGACTGACTTAAAAGAAAGCTAAATAGGCTGCGTAACATTGAAAGTAATTATATTTTGGTTCAAAAAGTCATTCCAACCTATTGGTTGACAATGTCTCTACTGTCTAATTCGGTGGAACATGGGCCGGGGGCGTGGTTGCTCGACCCACTTGACAGTCAGTCGATCTTATAGGTCCTGGGTCCTGATCTGCTGAAAGGGATAAAGGTTCAAACTTGGAGGAAGAAGGTGGGAGACCCGCAGGGGTCTCTGCTTAAAGGGGAGAAAAAGTATGTGTCTTCCACGGTGGACTTAGTAGAATGTAGGGTCATCCTGTATGTCTCTGCAAAACAGGAAGTTGTCCACCTCATAGTAGAAGATGCTGCTACTATCCAGATAAAACCACTATTGTATGGCTGGCAAGCGGGATTTCAGCTCGAGAAGCGGGCACCGGTCGTAATGTATAAACCAAAAGTTGGAGTATAGGCACTAAGGGCTAAAGTTAAGAAGCAGTCGGGTACAACTGCAGCAGAGGGACTGTCGAAGGAGCCGGGCTTTTTGCTTAGCGATATGAACCTGTTTAGAATAGGGAAGGCACTAAGTTAGATGTCCTCACAGAGACAGTCAAGCCTGATGTGGCTCCAGCTACTACTGGTTACACCTTCAGCAACTTGGCTGGTGTCTAGAGGCATGTATATCACCAAGCAATGCGCACGATGTAAGTGGGGCTGGGAAATGGCCTCCCACATATGGCTATACTGCCCCTACTCGACCCAGATCTGGGAATGGTGGAGGGAACGATGGAAAGACGTCACAGATGGAAACTTTCTATGGATACAGGAGTGGCACCTATAGGGGAAAAACAAAGATGGACAACAGCCATTTCGTCAAAACGGACATATTATATTTTTTGAACGAAATCAAAACTGACTTTTTTTGCCAAAATCCGGTCGGAATTTTTTGCTCCTGGGAACGTCGGACCCCCTACATGTATCTGGTCTATGGTTGAGACCAGGAGTGGATCTTCAACAAGGCTGGCCCTATGTGGCCTTATCTTGCAGAGGTGCAATCATGGAAGCCATATGGAAATCCCTTAATCAAGCTACCTTCAAACAGGAGCCTGCCTCCTTTCAAGGTCAGGTGGCGATGATTAAAACTTTGATAAGGCAGATAATCTATGTGGATTGGTAGGCATGTAGAAGATGTGACGCGCAACCTCACGCCCCGTGTTGTCTTCCGTTCGGAGTGCTAAGGGTGCGGAAAAGAGACCCAGAAAAAACAGCAAGATGGGGTGTGCCAAGGATTTTTGGGAAATTGAGTATGGGGACACAGACAAAACTAAAATCCCCCGTGACGGTCCGATGAAGTGAGTCGGTTGCTTTTCGCGCGTTGCAGAATACGCGTGCGAATTCGGCGCGAAAGGAGAGAGGAATACAAAGTTAATCCAAAAAGTACTGTCAGACTTCCCACCATGCTACAACGGTTCGTTAAGAGCAAAAAGGCTTCGGCACACTTCGCGTGTCTCACTTGCATATTAAGTCACAGCTTCGCTCGCTGGTAGGTTCTGAGTCCGATGTGGAGGGTCTCAGTCGTGTGGCTCTTTCTCTTTGATCGTCGGCGTTCCGTACACGGTAGTGGAAACCCTTGGATTCGTAGCACTCGAAACGTTGGCACTAAGTGCACAAAGTGCGATGCCAGTGGGGTTCCACTGCCGTCCACGGAATGACAATCAGCTCGTTAAAGGGCAACAATATCGAGTAAGGCGGAAAGTGAGTATCAATAATGACAAATCCAGCATCCACGAATCCTGAGCAACGATTTTCAGGAGGGAAGTAATATTGTTCGCCGATCCGTGCGATAACTTCTCGTACGTCCCACTCGCATACACGTGTCCTCTCCTCGTCGTAAGGAAAAGGTAATGTCGGCGCGGGAGATACGGGAGGCTGGCGCCCGATCGAAGGGCGTCCATCAGTCCACATGTCAATCAATTGCAAAAATCCCGAGATGTCATCAAGGAAAAACACCCGCACAACCACCAATCAATTCTTTTCGACACAAGAGAGAGAGAGACCACTTATCGGTTTGATCATGCACTGAACCGAGGGACCGACCCGCGACTCAGGTTTAGTAAGCCGATGCGGCGATGAATCCTAGGCGCCTTGTTTTTCGAGGCTGCCCTGTAGATCGGTTGCAGATGTCGTGCAGCATAAGGCAGATGGCATGCGCAGTGCATTCAGAACCACAGATCTAAACGCTCTTGCATTCTCGAACAAAATCTCGTCGAGCGCTGAGTCTAATCAATGCAAAAAGACAAGCATCTACATACCGACATTCACCGTGGAAGGTGCGAAAATGACATAGGTGCATAGGTCAGAAATCAACCGATGGAACTGTACACACGCATCCACCATTTACAAGACAAGAGGATCAATTCCTCGACATCGGGGGATTACCCAGGAAACTAATGGAAGAGTTCCGGAAGAAGTTCCTTCGCACAGGAAAGCACACAGATTCATTCTCATTCACGGGAAGGACAAACTCATGACACAATGTCATTCAACTCGGAGAAAGAGGAGAGGGAGAGATGTCGAGATAGGAGGTACGGAGATCCGAAAGAGGACATTCGGCGTTGCAGCCGTGCACTCACACCAAAAGATTAAGATCCGGAATCAACAAAGGTGATTTCGCCTTGAATTTCCAGTACACCCCCCGGCCAATCACTCACTCAACTCCAATCACCGATCCTTATACCCGCACCGATGATCCCGGCCGTTTCGTGCTAACTTCCGCCGCTGCGATCGTCACCTCGGCGACGCAAGCTCGACGCAGTTCGCCCTGATCCCACAATCCGTTGTGGCGATCAAGCGCGCAACCGGCCAGCCTATCGTCAGCCCGACAGGACTTTCCGACTCGCACTAGACACTTCACCTAGCCACTGCTTCCCGAAAGCGGGCTTGGGAGTCGAGAACGTAAGAGAGTTTTGCGGATGCGCTTGCAGAATTTATAGTTGCGAGAAGGAGGATAAGAGAGGGAGAAGGCAGGGAGAAAGTCGAGGTGTAAGAGAAGAAGCAGGAAGAGAAGACTTAGCAGGGAGCGCGCTGCGGAAGCCATGTTGATCCTTCAGAGCCCAATGGTCGGCCAATCAGATTCGTCGCGCAATAGGAAGATCCTCTTGTTCAACGCGTCTGATTGGTGAGCAGGGGTGATCGGAGGATCAACCGGGCTTCGTGAGTCAAGGTTGATGAGCGGGAAGAGACGAAGCGCGAAAAACAGCGAGAGACGGGTCCAAGATTCAGACGATCAAGAAAGGGAAGCAGGCGAGCAAAAAGCAGAGAGGGAAAAACCGTTGCGATAGGAGAAGGAGAAGACGGGGAAGGGAGAGGAGAGAGTGCGGGGAAGGATGGTGCGGGAAATAAGGAGGAGGATGCTCGCATGCGCGGTGCCGACAGCAAGAGAAAAAGGCACCGAAACAGTTACAGCTTGCCTATATCCTACACCAATTCAAAAATTGAAATCACCATATCCGCGCGCGAAAGTCGACGCAAGAAAAGAAAGTCCTGTGCCTATCCGTATTCTAGCAAAACTCCTAGAGTTTTCTCCGACGTGACCAAGAACATTCATGCAAGGAAAAAGATACGTCGGGCTCCGCTTAATATTTCGTAATTCCTAACTGTCGAGCCCGATTCCCAGTGCGCTGGCTAAGGCGCGCGAAATTTCCCCTGCATTTGCCGAATTGCAAAAAAAAAGCAGAATTCCAAAAATCAATAAAACTTCCGAAAAAAATGGGGGCTCAAACAAGGCGCCTGAAATCAAGAAAAGCAACGAGGGTTTTGTGGGGTCGGTATGATACACAAAGGGGTATTGGGCCAAGGGGGTACGAAAGATAGCACGGGGTTGGAAAGTGGTTCGTCACATATGTGACGCGCAGGGGGTTCCAAAGTTATGCGATCTCCTGATTGCATGAAAGCTCGAACAAAGGGAGGGGACGAAGAAGCAGAAAGAAGTACAAGGAACAAAGAGGCAAGACGAAGTAGGAGCTTGGATCAGTATGATGAGCTGGCGACAACATTCGTGGCAAGATCTTCGTGAAGCATGTCGGCTCGTGCGGTTTTGGATCCCGCTCCCTGCAGCCCTGTCATATGCAACCCCCTGTCCCTCGAGCTTCGAAGATCGTCCATGTGGCACCATCATGGTTCATCAGATCTCCGTGTGCTCTGCACCCCCAGTCCAGCGCAGTCGATCGAATCAGAGCATAGGTTGACGTCATCATCAATTGCGTGATCTTCGCGCAAACTGCTGATTCATACCGCTCGGGGGACACGTGACACTCAACGCCTTGTGGGAATGGGAAAGTGGATACGATACATGGGGGGGTGTTGATGGGGAGGGCGGGGAGGGAGTGGGGGCAGGTATCGGTTGATGCCTTCCTTCGTGATAGGGAGCTCCTCGTAGCGAATGATCCTGTGGAAACGAGGAAACCGATCACCGCTGCAGGGGAGGGAGGCGAGGTAGTCAGGGTTAAGGGTGGAGAAGGTGCGAAAGAGTGCCGAGCGAAACGACGCGTAATGGCGACACACGGGGATGGTCCCCGTGATTACACAGTAGACTTCTACTGCGTTATTTTGTTGCCACGCGACGCTGAACAGGAGGATGTGTAGACAAAACGTGGGGTTCGCGGATTGGAGGGAAGGATGGGGATGGACAGTGACGGCGAGACGGGTGGAGTAAAAGTGCTCGAAGGTATTGGGAGGGAAGGGATTGCAAGGGAAGGTGACCGGGGGATAATGACCGAGGACCGAGGCCGATTCCCCGCATCGGTTCGTGGACGAACTGGGGGACGGGATGGGGTGGAGGGGGAGGGGGATAGGCTTCGTCTCTGTCGCGATGTGCTCGGAGCCGCGGTTGCTGATCCGCCATCCTCGGGTTCGGGGGGCTTTGGATCCCTGGTCGGGTCGTCGTTGATGCACAAGCTTGCCCCGCTGGCGATCTCCAACGGGTTTTTCCTGGCGGCGATTTCTTCCCCTCTTCGTGCCGCTTCGGGATCTTCCGCTTCCGTGCCTATGCGCACCGCTTCTTCCGGCAACTCCTCCCACTCCGATCCGGCTTCCTCCTCCTCGTCTTCTTCTTCTTCTACTTCCTCGTCTTTTTCACTCTGCTCCCCTTCGCTGTACTCACTATAACTTCCCTCCTCCAACGTTTCTTCGTCGGCGTCGCCTTCTTCTTCAGTGACTTCCTCTTCTCCTTCAAGCGCCTCGGGCTCCTTCGGATAGAAAGCGCGATCGATGATCCCGTACGGCTTCAGGTACTCCTGTCGTGATGGCAGAGTGTTATCACTCCCAGGTTCCTCCAAGCAAGCGGTCCACTGAAGATATTGTGTCTGGCGGCCACAAGCAGTGCGTCGCCTGGAATCTGTGGCTTTGGGACTTAGGCTCAAAGGCAAGTCCGTGTTTAGACGGTACTCTGGTTCGACCGGGCAGCAAAAATTAGGGGAACTTTGGACACCCCTGACTTTGGGTACATTGAACCTTACGAGTAACCCTAAAAAATAGCGAGATGGGTGGCCGCACTCGGCACATCTACGGACCGTCATTTTCGCCCGTTCAGAGGATTCGACCAGGATTGGCCTGCCACGGAGAGGCATCGCGGGAACGGACCTGTAAATGTAATTTTTGTAAACGAAAATACAGTTAAATACACAAAAATTCCCTAGGTAGGAAAAGGGGGAGGGAATTAAAATACAGTTATTCCCTTACCCCCTCTTAAGAGTTGGGACCAGTAAACGAAATTTTTCTCAATTAAAATTTATTTATTTGGTATTTATTTAATATAAATTCCAAATAAATAGTTAGCGGGTAGCAGAAAGAGAAACGTGCTTGCCGCGCCACTCGCTGGGGGAGACCTTGTACGCCATTAGGCAGTGGCGGAGGGCCAATAGGTTTCTGAAGATTAAAAGTAATTTTTATTAATTTAAAATAATTAAAATTCCCTAAAAATATTAAAATGACTTAGAGAAATAGCGGAAATAAGGTTACGGCCTTCTAATTTTGGTTATCAGGTAGAAAGGGACATCAGTACTCCGGAGGGGTGGCCGGAACAGTCTCAGGCAGTTTTCCCTCGAATAGGGCACATGCCTTGTATGCGAGGGAACTCGACTATAGGGCCTGTTTGCCTTGTTTAGGGTCGGGATTCCGTCGAGGGTACCATAGGCGACTCTTGGGATAGATAGGAGATAAGTCAGCAGCGTGATATCGGGGCTCCCAACGAAGGGAGGCGGAGCGCTGCCAAAAGTTTTCTAGAAACGAGAGTTTTTTTTTTAGGCTATCTTTTACCTCCTCTACTCATCCCTCTTACTACGCTCTCTAGGCATCAGTTGGATGTGGCCGCAAGCACAAGTAGAGGTCTATGAGGTTAGCAGCACATGGGACGTGGAGCCCCCTGAACTCATAGAAGGGGATCTGGTGGAGCTTACGATTCCCGCGCACAGCATCCGTTATGCTGACGGCCAGTTTGCGTGGAGGTCCATAGTCTTGTCTGCGGACGTGTGGCTTTGGACGCACAGAGAGCACCAACCTGGACAAGGAGTGGGCGTAGTCAGAGCCTACCTGTATCTAGGACCGGACGCGGTCAAGGAGACCGTGCTGAGCCTCGCGACGACAGGGACTAGTGACGCGGTTAGTAGGGCTCTACGCTACGTGAGGGGTGAGGTCGCCGCCTTCCGAGCGGAGGACTCGAGTGACCCGTTGACATTATCACGGGCGCCCTCCTCTTGATATCACGAGCGAGCTCGTGGTGGCGCGAGACCGGTTTTTCCCGTACAGCGTTCGGAGTCTGCGGGCGATAGTTTCCGCGTTCGTGGTAGAGGGCATCCTTTGAGGTATTGGCGGAGTGGTCGAGATATACTTGGCTTATCAGGATCTCAAGGTCCTCGCGAGAGGGCCTGACGACCTCGACCACCTCTACTATTCGCTCGCGACCGGTGGGTCTCGTTGGGGAGACGAGAGGGTTCAGCTTATAGAGATGATCCGATCGATAGACAGCGAGTGGCCCCAGTCTCCGTGCATTTGGGATTGGCTAGACCGTGAGCTCCGAGCAGGCCCCGAGTACGTGACCTGTATCGGGTTGCTTTTCTCAGGCGACTGGGGGAGCGGGTGGAGTGAGGACGCTGGGCGACCTCTGATATACGACCATCAGTTGGCGGAGTACTACCAGGCTATAGGACAGGCACCATACCGCGTCGAGGACGAGTTTGACGACGAGGGTTGGGAGTGAGAGGACGATGAGGACGCCTGGGAGCCAGACTGGGTGGTCCCAGCGAAGTGAACAGGGCCCTCCGGTTTTGTCCCGGTAAGTCGTGGCTCCTGTGGTGGTCACAATCTCTGTAACCTGTCTTGTCAATCCCTTTACCATGTCCCTTATCTCCTTCACTTCCTCAGCCACGACTTCATTCTTTTCCGACCAGGGATAGATCTTGAAAGCAGGACATCTATCAGTGGCATACTCCTTATAGAGAGAGAAATCACGTCTCCTCATCCCCCTCCATACCAAGTCTTTGTAGTCGTCTGTCTCTGCCTTTATCGCGAGCTTTAGGACTTTTGGGAAGTCAAGCTTGTCGCGCGGAAGATCTCTAAGTATACTCTTCTGCCTGCCTTTGGACAGGTGTCCAATGAAGATCATACAGCGCTCGACCTCTGAGATGTTCCCCTTCTTCATCAGCACGTCAGAGATCTTTTGGAAATGCATCCCAAATGCCCGTACGCTCTCATCTTCATCTTGAGTCATTGTCTCAAGGTCCTTGATGGAGTACTTGTTATCCTCCAACTTGTAAAGTTCAATGAGGTTCTTCTTATACGTAGTCCATTTCCCACCCTTCGGTCGGGCTTCCTTAAATTCCTTGCCGAGACTCGGATCCTCATTAAATAGGAAGTTCTCTATAATCTCTTCCTCCGACCACTGACTCCGGCTTGCATGAAGCTCTCACTTCTCTAGATATTCTGTGATGCCATAGCCCCTGAAAGTAGGAGGCTCCGAGGCCTTGTGCGTAATGATATAGCGATCCTTGCTCTCATAAGGGAGCGGATGCGACTCCCCTGTCTGGGGGTCGAGGACTCGCCTGGGCGGCGCCATGTCTTTACCTCTGTCCCTCCAATAGGAATCTCTCGAACTCTCTCTCCAGTCGTCCCTGTGCCTATCCGCCATGGTTTCCCTTCGCTCATACTCGGGGGAGCGTCGTCTCGTCGCTTCCCGTCGACCGCTCGAGGTTCTTTTCTTCAAGGTCTCCTGCGGCACTGTCATGACTGGCTCGCCCATTACGTCGGGTTCTCCGTCAATGGTTTGGACTGCCTATCTCAACGGTGCTCCCTGCCTAATGCGTTCCTTCAGATCCCTCAGAGCTCGGTCGGGCGATGTCATGTACTCCTCACCCGCTTCGCCCGTGGTCGGTTGTGGCCCCATCGTATCTGGTTCCATAGGCTACCAGAAGATGGAGTCGGACACTCACGCCGGGCGTTTCAGCCAACCTATGACAGTTGCCGCAACTCGGACCTGTGAGAGAACTCACAACAGCCCGGACCTGTGAGAGAACTCGCGGCAGCCCGGACCGGTGACAGATCTTGCAGCCCGGACCTGTTTCCTTGCCACGGTCCGTGCTCGTTTCCAATCCTAGCTCTCGATTGCTCTGATCATCGCCACCAGCACTTCGTTCCCGTCGCGAACCTCGTGCTCTCCTTCTATCCCAATAATCCTGGTGTTTATATAAACCTCTCCCTCGAGTTCTGCCAACAAGGTCGCGCCTCTCCTCATCTGCACTACTCCCGTGACAGGATCTCTACTCCTGTTGCAGATCGCAGTCCCAAGCCTAATCAATGTCTCCCGACTTGCATTCCTCAAGAGTCCTCGAGGGTCTATCTCCGCCCTCCTCGCTAGATCATCTAGACCGTCCTAAATTTGATAGCCCGCAAAAGGTGGAAACTCCCCTCCTACGGCCATCTAACCATCTCCTCCTCTAACTCTGAGACAGCTATAAGGTCATCTGTCTAGTATCTGAGGGAAGTCAGTGCTATAGCTGCTCAAAATCTCCCTCATCTCCACTGTCCCCTATGACCTCTAAAGTCCTTATTCGTTCTCTCGAGTATCGATCGTGAGCGGCTAGCACCCTGAGTATTGCTCCGTCTACTACATCTTTCGCTAGCTCTCCAGCCTTCCTGGCTTCGCTTATCTTCAACCTCTCAGCCTCTCTGGTCGTCTCGTACCATGCCCTTATCCAAGAACGCCCTTCAAATGGTGTTACTCGAAGTACGTATTTAATCCTCCATCCTCCTTCCACTCCGATCCAAAGTCCTGTTCCCCTAGCCTCACGCAACGCCCGACGAGCGTACTCTGCCTCCTCAACTATACACAATCTGGTATGGAGCTGGAGCTCTATGATCACTAACACCAGCGGCCCGTCCTGTCTCCCTACCACATGCAATGAGTACCGATCCGTCGTGTGAACTGCGGTCCCGCTCATATCCTGTCGCTTCCTCCCTGCTTTACCTTGTCCTCCGTTGTCACGCCCTCTGCAGATTTTTCCTTTGTTCCACGACGCGATAGGTTCCTAGCCTTTATCCTCTCCCGAAAGTCTGACCTCCTCGCCTGGATATTCTCTCGCTCCTCCCTGAACAAACTCTCTAACGCCCTCGTCACGAGCTCAACCTTACGCAGCTTGCCCTCATCCTGGCACAACCCGATCTCCCTTATCTTGTTCCCTAACTCCTTTACGTGGTTCCAGAGTGGTTCTTTAAACCACCAGTTCACCCATAGCTGTTTTGAATATCCCAAAAATCAATTTGCCGAGCCTGAAAGTGCGCGGGTACTGGCCTCTTTGTGCTGGACTTGCTGCAAGCTGATGGACTGAAAAGCAGGCCATGGGTCGTTTTTTGTTTTCAATTTTGTATCTCATTTTTTATTTTTACTCCGTTTTCACTCATGTGCCACGCCAGTCAGGCTGAAGAATAAGACAAAAGGATGAACTGCATTGGCTGAAAAAAAAAAAAAAAAAAAAAAAAAGNAAAAAAAAGTGGGAAAAAAAGAGATTTGAATAAATCGGTGGCTGAAAAAACATTCAAAAAATCCGTGGCAGCGGGAGGGTGCAATTGCAGTCAGATGCATTCTGGAAAGTGGTAGTGTGAGTATGCCCTAAGGGCCTTGCTCCACTACTCTGCAAATGTGCAAAACGAGAGTGAATCTTCCATTAGAAGATGGAAAAAAATACAGCCATGATTTTTGTCGTTTCTGCATGTTGAGACTAATGGAGGGATGCCCTAAATACGGTCGGTTCCACAAAGATACACTGTAAGTTTCTGGAGTTTGTGGCCACATTCAGAGGGTCTGGCTCGTTGCTTCTCAAAATCAAACCAAAAAAAGGAAAAACGAAGTTGATGTTTCCTCCCGCCTATCACGGCAGGAGGGCGCCTGACATCACTAAGAGGACGTTTTGTCCCGTCAGTCGCGGGCTTAGGGCACTACCCACACTCAGGGCATACTCACACCACAGATTTCTTACGTATTTTTGGACGGAATTACAACCAGATACATCTAGGTATGACTGTGAACGTTGTCAGATACATTTGAGATACTGCTAGTGTGAGTACGCCCTCAGATCCTTTTTTTTCTTGTCTTTTCGTCTTTTCTTTTGCCCCGACTTCGTTTTTTTTTTCTGGTTTTTTATTTCCTCACAATCCTTTTCCACCCCCCAAGTGGCGGGCCTCAGAAGTTTTTCTTTTTCTTTTCTCTTTTTATTTCTTTTCTTTTTTAGTCCCTTTTTTGAAGCTTGGCACTTCGGCTTTCATTGTCTGCCGTATTTATTGTTTTCACATTTGGTGTCCGCCCATCCATTGCACCACCAGAATAGAGGCCCCAAAGCTTTACCGGGCCTCTGCCGAAGCGCGCAGACCCGGGTGTAGTTCACTGCAATAGCAGGGATAGGCAGGGGCGTGAACTGGTGGTTTAATGCGCTTCTTCACTCTTCCGAGCGCCTCACTCTCCTCTTCATACTCAGTCCACATCTCCTTTCAGCTCATCCTCACACCCTCGCTCTAGCCTCCGCTACCGTCTCATCGTGGAAGTGCTCCGCGCTCATATAACTATGAGACCATATCATCACATTATAGGAAATCGAGGTCTGGAAGGTCACCCACGCCAGTACATCAGCTCTATGCTCGTGGATCAAATCCCTGGCTCGTTGTCGGCTCTCCCTTGCCGTAAAGTCCTCATCTATGTATGCTCGGAGAAGTACTGTCACAGTGTACCCTGTGCTTACCAGTTGCTCTTCTACGCGCATCACTGTAGCCGTCCTCCCCGGCATTCGCTACGCTACGACCTCAAAGAGAAATCTCACATCCTCTAGCCCCACATAATCAATCTTCGCTCGTCTCCTACAGTACCTAATCAAATCGGCAGGCCTCAGACAGTCCACCCAGGAAGTAACGTCTATAATATCGTCAAACGTCTCTCTGCTGGGTGGTCCCCACCTTACACAAATGGCGAAGTATTCTTTCATGAAACGGGGAGCTAAGCCCTCCCAAAGCGCGTAAAGTGTGTGGTCCACTGCTATACTTAGACGATCTACGCTCCCATAGGTCTGGCCTATCACGAACGCAGGAAGTCCGAATCGCCAACCCTCTCTCGGGTAGAGGATCGGATGCGGAGGACCGTATACCAAGCGACTCCAATATGTCCATTCCTTTCGAGAGTCTCTTCAGTTGCTGATTTACGATCACCCTGGCCAACAACTCGTTTCTCCACCAAGCTTTGCTCGCTCCTGCAAGTATCATCCCTACCTCTAAATCATGAGCTCTATCCGCTATCAGATATCTCACCCCTTGTAGGTCATGAGTCCTCTCGGGTCGTCCATCTTTCAATATCACCGTCCAAAGGAAAAGTCCCTTTGCCAGCCACGTTCCAAGGTAACGTATCGGAACACAGCCTGTCTCCTCCAGCCTCACAGGAAGAGGAATATCGTATCCAACAACCGTCTCTCTGGGTCTCACAAGTTTCCTCACGCTATAGGATTCAGACTCCCGTGGGAGAACATAAGCTAGCCAGGCCAACGAGTCACTCCTCATCTCCACTTTGCCACTCGATCTGTGTCACCCTACTCCCTTCGACGCACGCTATCCCACGATGCTGCTAACTCCTCAGACAACTCTCCCACTCAGATCCAGTATGGTCGAGTAGGTGTTGTGCACTCTCCCATCAGCTCCATGGAAATAGATAGTGAACTCGACGTACCTCTGGCCCCTCCGTATCTCCAGGCCATGCTCCATCATGAGTTTGACATATCGCTCAACATTGCCCAACGCTTTATCTTCCCAGCCACATGTCCTATCTCGTCGTAGGGAAAGAGTCACTCTCAGTATGTCCCTGTCTGCCATCCTTTCCTGCAATTACTGCCACTCTCGTCTACATACCGTCTCTCCACTACTCCCTTCTCTAAGCCTCACTCGGATATGCCCTACCTCTAGTCGTCTCATGCATCTGGCATATCCTCGCCTCCATCCTCATCTACCCTTTGACCCCATGGGATATACTCCTATCCCTCAGCCCGAAGGAGGTGCCCCCAACCGTCCTCCTACGGCGCCTCTCAACCTACCTGCTCATGTCCCTCGGCCTGCGCCAGATCTCCCCAGACCTCGTCCTGGTCACCCCAAGGGTCTATGTCATCGAAGTCCTCCCAATCCCGATCCTCAGAGTACTACGCAAGATCGTCAGCCTCTGGATATACTTGCCGATAATACTCCTCAACCTCCCCGGTCGAGATGAGATGGCCCAGCCTCTCCTCACGAGTCTCGGCTAACAGCTGTCCTACTCCAGCTAAATGATATGTAGGCCTCTGAGCTTCTCTCTCTAGCGCCATCCAGAAGGCTAGGGGCTGGTACAGAGAGTATAGGTCAGGGCTCTCGGTAGGTACAATGGCCCGCAGGAACTCAATCAACTGGAACCCTCTCTCGCCTACAAGCGGCCCCGCTACAAACTGCGCATACAGCACCCAGTCCCTGTCAGCGTACCCTCAACAGAGGCCGTCCAAGTCAAGAGCCGCAAAGTAGATCTCACCCAGGCGCCTAAGTCCCCAAAGCTCCTCTGCCACAAAGCACGAAAGTGTCACACGCAGTCGACTGCTAGGATATGGGAAGTGTCTTCCAATCCTGAAGGTCGTCATCACTCTCCGAACACCCCCATGCAGTCGCTCTACCTCGCCGTGCGCGGAGTCCGCTCGAGCCAGCCAGATCCTCCTCGCGGTCTTCTCCTCTTGCCAATGATCGTGCACGAGGCCGTGAAAATAGACCGTGGCTAGCACCTCTTGCGAGTAGTAAATGTGCCCCACTACCTCTATACCAGTCGTGCCAGGTCGTCGCCACCCCTGACTGCCAAGCTCGAATGTCTCAATGACGTACGTCCACAAGTGTACGTCTGGGGCCAACACCATCGATGACCATCGGCTCTCTATCGCATCTGCGGAAACCCCTCTGGCCGGCAGATCTAGCGCCACCCTGTCTGGGGCTACTGTCTCTGGAGGTCTGGGCCATCTGGCATCGTCGATCTGAAGCTCCACTCCACTGACCTACTCTACCATCGATCCGCTCTCCACTATCGACTGATATCAGCCGCTAAGCTCACTCAATCGTCGTGCCTAGTGTGCTCCTCTGCCTCCTATGCCCGTACTGCTACCCCTATCCTGGGGAAATGGGCGTCCGTAACGTCGATCTCATCCTTGTCAACACCGATTCCTGGAGGAGTATCGAGGATAGAAATCCTCGGACGCTGACTAATTATTGTGCGAGGGAAAGGGAGAGAAACGATGAGCTATGGGGACGTAGGGATGATGAGATAGACCGGGACCGCAGAGCTCGCGAGACGTATGGACGAGCTAGGAGGCTGGATGATTACTCACGTAATCCTCATTATGAGGTTGATGGGGGTAGAGGCGACTCCCGAGGCCGGTGGGAGACAGATCAGGCTGACGAGACAGATACAGGGACGACATATATGAGAGATCGGACCGAGATGGATATAGGGACGACAGATATGAGAGGTCGAATCGAGATGGATACAAGGGTAGTAGATATGAGAGAGGAGATCGGCGCGATGAGCATGCGAACGATACGACCGAGGAGACCGACGTGATGATTCACGCGGGCGATACGACCGAGGAGAACGACGTGATGATTCACGCGGGCGATACGATCGAGGAGACCGACGTGATGATTCACGCGGGCGATACGACCGAGGAGACCGACATGATGATTCATGCGGGCGATATGACCATGGGGACCGCCGGAATGACTCACGGGGATGATATGAGCAAGGAGGATCCGGAGGAGACCGCCGCAATGATTCACGCGGCCGGAATGAGAGAGGGGGATATGGTGCATCATCTGATCTGCATACAAAGTCCCCTGACCCAGAGCAGTGAGAGGTTCGACCTCCAGGGGCGCAGGCGACATGCCACCCACTCCCAGGAACTCTTGCGTCTACTGTGGAGGGGATGATCATATAAAGAGAGACTGCCCGGATCTCAAGCGGACAATGGATGAGGGACTTGTCGTGCTTGATGACCGCAAGTACGTCAAGTGGGAAGATGATCTGGGAGACGTATCGATGTTCCTTTCGATGAAGGAGAATGTAGAGGCAAGGAGAGTAAAGCCGAGTAGAGGGAAGGAGTCGGTTATGAGCCAGAGCATCAAAATAACTTTCGAAGGAGATATGGCGACTACACCCATAAGGGTGGCAGCTACCAAATCGGCAAGGAGGTCTACATCGAAGAAGACTGACACAGATTACGTGATGACGGAGAAGGACGGACAACAGATCGATGGAGAGGAGATTATTCTCTCACCTCGAAAGCGGGGAGTGAAGAAGTTCTTGATGAAGAGTTCGTTGGATAAGATTGACACGATCGAGCCACTGAGACGGGCCCTTCGGCAGCCCATGCAGTGCTCTATTCTGGAATATCTGGCGGCATCCAAGCCGGCTCGCGACAAGTTACAGATGATCACGCGAAAGACCCACATACCTCTATCAGAGGAGGCTCGGGTGACCCCAAAGGCGGATGCACCTACCGTAGCAGTATCGGAGGTGACAACTAGAGCATATCGCATGGCGATAGTTCTTCTTGATGGGATGGAAGGTGTGCCTCCAAACAAGTTTTACATACTTGGAAGTGGGACCGTAGAGGCGGTCCTAAACGATAGAGCGGTACTAGATGTTGTGATCGATACGGCAGCGAGGCTGTCATTATTCGAGATAGAGACGGTTGATGGGAGAAAGCAACAGATCACAGGGGTTTGTCACAAGGCAGCCATAGAGGTCCAAGGGGTACGTGTAACCCTGCCAGTCTTTGCAGTCAAGAATTGCAGCTCTAACCTACTTTTGGGACGAACGTGGTTGAGCCATGTGCATGCGGTAACGATAGAGCGAACGGACGGGAGTCAGACATTGTCCATCAAGAAGCTAGATGGGGCGCGAATTATGATTGAGACTGTGGAGCCTCGAGATCCGAGGAACAGAGCAGCTCTCGCTGTGGGTGCAAGACCCAGCGATCGGATTAAGTCATTACATATCTCGCGCGGTGCGATTTCGCGAGAAGAAGTATGGGTCACTGCTCATGGAAGAAGAAGGCCGGATTGTAGAAGTGGAAAATTTAGGGAGTTAGCTGATAGTGGACGGCAACTCGTATCCAAAGGAGGCAGATGAGGAATTTGGCAGCGTGGTATCTGTGTCGTTTTTAAGGGCACAGCCCCCTATGGGGGGCTACCCAAGCGGCACAAGCGAGTAGCTCAAAAAGTTAAGCCAGCGGCGGTGGGCTATGAGCGATCTGCATTGGAGGGAATATCGGAAGAAGAGATCACAAAGGAAATCAAAGAAAGAAAGAAAAAGGAGCCGCAACGCCTAACGGAAGAGAGAATAGCAGGGATGGACATCGGAGATGGAAATCTGACCCCACAGGAGCGAGAACGTGTGATAAAGATCCTGAAGACACGCGATAAGGCTATAGCTTTCAGCGACGTGGAGCGCGGTAGGGTTGACCCTCGATACGCTAAGCCAGCAAGGCTTTACACGATTCCACATGTTCCTTGGAATGACGCAAGATGGAAATACGCGCAGAAGGAGAAGGAAGAAGTTATCGCTTTCCTGAAAGAAAAGATGGTTTCCCATGTTGCGGAGCCGTCTGATAGCACTTATGCTAATCAATGGTTCTGCCTATGAAAGCCGAATGGCAAGATCGGTTGGATCCAGGACCTTCAGAAGGTCAACGCGGTGACGATACGAGACGTGGGCTCCGTGGCACACGCCGACTTACTGACTGAAGGCGCTGCGGGCAGG
This sequence comes from Chara braunii, assembly GCA_003427395.1. Classification (NCBI taxonomy): domain Eukaryota; kingdom Viridiplantae; phylum Streptophyta; class Charophyceae; order Charales; family Characeae; genus Chara; species Chara braunii. Next base: position 1,793,663 of record BFEA01000320.1, on the reverse strand, counting down.
TCGATTTATTCGGTTTGTGATTTGTTCTCATGCTATGATGAGGTACCGCTTGATCCTAGGGACAGGCACCTCACGGCTATGCACACTCCATTGAGACTGATACAGATGATGGTCGTCCCTATGAGTTGGATTAATGGGGTAACCGTTTTTCAGAGAGCCATGGTAGCCGTCCTCAAGGACTTCATCCCTGATAAGTTTGAAGTTTTTCTGGATGACTTTCCTATAAAAGGGTCAGTAAACAAGGATGAGACAGAGGTCGAGCCAGGAGTTAGAAGATTCATCGAGCAGCACCTAACAGATATTTGCGCGGTACTTGAGCAGTTGGACGATGCGAATTTAACGGTCTGTGGAACAAAGAGCCGGTGGACTGTCTCTACTATTAAGACCTTAGGCTTTATCTGCGACTCGAGAGGACGCCGAGCGGATCCTGCGAAGCTAGACAAGCTCCTAAAATGGTCGTCGCCATTGCATAGTGCGACCGAGGTCCGACAGTTTCTGGGAGTGGTCGGTTACTGGCGGATATTCATACGGAGGTATGCGGAGAAGGCTGAGCCATTGAGGTTACTCCTTCGAAAGACTGAGAAATTCTACTAGGATTCTTCGCAGGAACTCGATGAGGACGAGAGACCCTTCATAGTATCAACGGATGCTGGACCTTGTTCAGTTGGAGGACTGCTATCTCAGAAGGACGCTGAAGGGAAGAAAAGACCGTTAAGATTTGAGAGTATGACACTTAATACGGCAGAGCGTAACTATAGTCAATTCAAGAAGGAAGTGTTAGCTGTTCTGCGGTGTCTAGACACGTTCAGACATTATATTTACGGACGGCGGTTCATCTTAAGAGTAGATCCCACAGCGGTTGCATCTGTCCTCCAGAAGGACTTTAGTCTGACGGACCCGACCATCGTACGATGGTTAATACGGATTCGGCTATATGATTACACAGTCGAGAGGATATCCGGCACTAAAAATGCCGTAGCGAATGGGCTCTCTCGGATCCCTCTTGAGGCCGAGCGCCCGATAGTAGCTGGAGCCCTGACGATGGCAGAGCCGAGACGCGCCGATCGATTTCTGGTTAACCTTTACGAGGGCAAATACCGAACGATCAGGCTACACCTGTCAAGAGAGGAGAGTCAAGATTCAGATATCCGGAGACAAGCGGCTCAGTACTGCCTTAGAGTGGGCCATCTATTCCGAAGGCTGGTCGGCTCGGGGATGCCCTTACGAGTAGTCTGTGATCCGGAGGAGAGACATACGATAGTTGCGGAGCTCTACGACGGGGTAGTCGGAGGGCATAGAGGAGTAAAAGAGACCTACGAAAAGGTACGCAGGTTGTACTGGTGGGAAGGGCAGTATAAGGACGTCGAGAGATACTGTATGACCTGCGAGGAGTGCCAGAAGAGAGCTCTTGTGAAATACAAAGAGCCACTTCATCCATCCTATCCAACCACGCCAGGAGAGAAGGTACACATCGACCTGGTGAAGATGCCGAAAGGAGTAGGCAATATGAACTATGTTGTGAACATACGAGACGACTTCACTGGGTTCGTGGATGGTAGACCTATAAGGAGTAAGACGACAAGGGAAGTGAAGAAGTTCGTCCTAGAATACATATGTAGGTATGGTTGTGTCGGCAACATAATGATGGACAGAGGGGCGAAATTTCTAGCGGGCGAGGTTCAGAGTGTGTTCGAGAGAGCCGGGGCGAGAGTTTCGATAGCCACCGCCTACCACCCACAATCGAACTCTCTACTAGAGAGGGGACACCAGACTTTAATAGCGTCACTATCCAAGTGGTGCAAAGGTAAGGACAGTGATTGGCCACGATATTTTCGATACGCGATATGGGCGGACAACGTCACGGTCCGGGCTAGCGCCGGATACCCACCATACACCTTGTGGTTTGGGCGGCATTGTCCGCTTTTCATAGAGTTTCACGTCGACAGCTGGACAACCATCGACTGGGCGGAGGAGATGTCCAGAGAGGAACTCATAGCTGCCCGAACGAGACATATAGCCTACGGTTTGGAAGACAACCTTATGACAACGGCAAATCGTCTGGCAGTGGAAAGGTACAAAGGCAAAGAGAGACGGGATAAGAGCGTGCGGATCAGGAAAGAGAGGGTGAACGTAGGAGATATGGTCCTTCTCTACGACGCAGCACTGGAGAGGACCTGGACCGAAAAACTCGCCAACAGATGGATGGGACCTTACAGAGTGGTTGAGGCACTCGATCGGGGTGCCTATATGATAGCCGAATTAGACGGATCCAAGTGGAAGGACCCAGTGGCGGGTGCTAGGTTAAAGTTGTTTAGACCCAGGCCTTCACCCACCTTATCGCTGACAAGTCGGAGAGGGAAAGGGAAGGTCAAAATGGAGGATGGAGCCCCCTCAAGACGATTCGAGGCAGGGAAAAGTTCTAAGAAGAGGAAAAGAATAGAGAAAAGAAAGGTCAAAGGGTTGGCATTAGGAAGAGAGAGGAAATGGTTATTCGTGCTCAAGAGGGTCAGATGGAGAGTTCGCATTAGACAAACTGACGGATCGACACTTTTCCCGGGCCCACGTCAAAAGAAAAAGACGAGCCTACCAAGGCCAAGATCCCGAAGGAAAAGGAAAGTCAAGAAACATCTTCTTAGCCCCAGAACTCATAACAAACCAAAACTTAAGACAATTAAACGCCGACGTGGGCGTCCTTTACGGACAATCACCCTAAAGCTCGTCTGCTTCGTTTGACGTGAGTGGTTAGGGCTCGATGGGGGCGTCGAGAAGTGGTCCAGGCTAACTGTCAGGCGGCCACAAGCAGTGCGCCGCCTGAAATCTGTGGCTTTGGGACTTAGGCTCAAAGACAAGTCCGTGTTTAGACGGTACTCTGGTTCGACTGGGTAGCAAAAATTAGGGGAACTTTGGGCACCCCTGACTTTGGCTACACTGAACCTTACGAGTAGCCCTCAAAGATAGTGAGATGGGTGGCCGCACTCGGCATATCTAGGGACCATCATTTCCGTCCGTTCAGAGGTTAGACCCGAATTGGCCTGCCGCGGAGAGGCATCGCGGGAACAGACCTCGCCGCAACGTTTTTAAAGCATACAACCGGGGCCGAAATGAGGCCTCAAATTTTTAACTATTTTAGTACCATAATTAGAGATGGGGAAAAGGGATTAAGACCAGTAGGAAAAAAGGGGAAAACATAATATCCCTTGATTTCTTTATTTTACACGGCATGTAAATCTAGGGGGGAAAAACCCTTGTATTTTATGATTCCGCCAATGAATTTAAAAACATAGAAAAATATTTAAAAATGGAAAAGGAGAAAAGAAACAAAAGAAATTCGGCCCTTTATTTAAACTTTCTCGGAAATCAATTTTGGGGATCTTACGGCTGATCTATTATTTTCGACAATAGAATTAAGAAAAGAGAAAGGATGATTAAAAACAATGAAAGGGACAGGAACCCATGACTACTGGGAGATTGACCTGATTTCGCCTCAATTGCCCGCCGTCAGCTCTGACCCCGGAATGATCATTTTCTCTGGACTCTAACGGTTTTCACTACTGCCGATGGTCGAGCTTCCCTGCGTCGTTTTCCCTGGCTTGCTTGATTACTAACATTACCGCAGTTGGGGTGCTCTGAAAGCGGAAGTCGCGTGGACAGCATGCGGCGGTGCCACCTTGGCTGGCAGCATGGTATTTGGCTTGGTATGGATACGTGGCTCGGGGAGATTCGGTATTATTACGGACTGGCTACATCCTACGGTATCCGGCGTGATCTTGGTTTAATATGAGTGAGAGCTAGGCAACACTAATTCAGGTTTGTGGCCACTACAGTCACTTAACTTCAGGTTCGGAATCACTGCCATGATTTACTTACGGGTATGGAACCACTGTGGCGGTTTATTCCAGCTTCGGTACTCCCGCGCCAGGTTACCTCAGGTTCGGTTTGGCTTGACGACGCGGCACCCCAGACTCAGCATGGGTTCGACACCGGTTTATTTCAGGCCTGGGGCCACGGCAGCGACTTGTAATCAGATTCGAGACCACCGCGATGATTTACCTCTGGGTCCAGACCTTGACGGCGGTCCATCGCAGGTACGGCGCCATCGCGGCATTCCAATTCGGGCTTGGCACTATTGTGGCACCTTGTTTCAAATCCGGGGCTATTAGAGGCGCTGCGGAGCTTTCATCTTATTTTTGACGACTTATTTTCCGGAGACTGACACAGCGATTTATTCTCGGGTCTGGGACCCCTACGGCAGTCTATTTTAGGCTCGGGACCGGAGATCTATCCCAAGTCCGCTTTCGAGTTAGGACCATTGCGACGAATTATTTTGGATCCCGCATCATTACAGCGCGTTTACTTGGGACCCCTTATCTTGATTTCCACGGCAGGGCAGCAGGCCGCAGCTTGCACTATTGAGTGTCTGATTGTGACCATAGGGGATTGGGCCTCAGACTGCTGGTCCGGATCACCCCAGCGATGTGACTTGGGACCGGTCGGCCACTTGCCAAAAGCGAGGACCCTGGGTTCTGTTGAGGGTCGGGGTACCGTGAGGGCCGTGGCTCAGACGACATATGGGATCGACCAGGGATACTTGGGAACATTCGGAGGATGGGCAGTGAAGGAAGGGGAAGGTGCATGCACGAGGTACCCGACGGGGAACGACGGAGGTTGTTACTGCGGGGAGTGTACAAGGCGTACCCGCGCAATTGAGCTCGGGGTGGAGACATCGGTGCGCATACAGTTACACCGCAGTGAGGTGAGAGGGACAAGGAGTTGGAAGCGTGCAGGGTGAATGGCGGGGGGCTAACAGCTTGGGAGGAGGTGACTTCGGGATGGCATGCCAGGCGTACCCAGCACACTGGTGCTCCGGACCGCAGTGAGCTGGGAGAGAGTCGGCGCGAGGCGGTTACAAGCACCGCTCGAAGTGAGCAACGGTCAACGGGAGAATGGCGGAGAGAGACGCGCGGTGAGCAAGGCGAACCCTGGAGTCCGCTATTGCGACGGGAGACAGGTTTCGAAGGTTGGTTGAGACAAACCCGTTTGAAGGGCGGGTGAGAGACGACCTGATTCGGACTGGAGGAGAACGGAACAACGTGCAAGGTGTGCCCAAACCAGGTTTGCAGAACGCTCGGGCTAGTGGGGGAACGTGAAGAGGATAGCAGAGTACTTGGGTGTGAGAAAAGAACCAGGTGTGTTCAGCGCGCAAGAGGAAGTCGAAAGCGCGCTCGCTCATCCATGCGCCAACTCGGTTGAGCTGCGGGCGGGGTGAAGATGAAAAGGACAAGGATGGGAATACAGTGGCCGGGCGTCAGCAGCCTCTACTCGCGCAAGCTTAGTTAGTCTGCAGGGGATGCGGGAAGGAAACACAGCACAAAGAGAGAGAAACTGCGGGAGAGAGAGTGCACAGTGGGAGAGCGAGTGCGCTACTCCGGCGAGAGGTAGTGCGATGCGTGAGTGAGAGAGAGAGAAAAAGAAGTGGGGGGGACTGTCTAACTACGAGAGAGATAGCCAAACCAAGAGATCGCAGCTTTTGAAGATGAGCAGTCAGCCACGGGCGGTACACTGTCACCCTCTCTAATTGGCTTGCTGAGACGTTCCTGCTGCAGGCGGGTCAGAGATATTTGGGCTACTAATTGACTAGTCGAGCCTTCCTGCGGTAGCCGGACCGAGACAACACTATTGCTATTGCTAATTGGCTAACCGTGCCTTTCCGCCGCAGGCGGGTCAGAGACCGCGGAGTCGCCAATTCGCTAATCAGGCCCTCCCGCTGCAAGCGGGTTAGACTCGTTGCTACCACTGGTTGAATAATCAGGCCTTCCCGCCGTAGGCGGCGCAGATACCTTGTACTCGATGGTTGAGTAATCGAGCCCTCACGCTGCAGGTGGGACCCTACACCAATCAGATAAAGGAACAGGAGAGAGTTAAGGGTGACCGGGCAAGGAAGACTAAGCCAGCGCGTACGGGCGTCCCTTTTTTTTTTTTTTTTTTTTT
>BFEA01000320.1:1766990-1787620 GCA_003427395.1 Chara braunii | reverse complement strand
TTTTTTTTTTTCCTCTTTATTTGCTATTGCTTTTGCAGTGGGAGAGAGCAGAGAGAGAGAACAGAGGGAAAAGAAAAATGAGAGGGAATGGTGAGGGGAGTACATCCTAGAAAGAGAGGGAGAGAAGAGTGGGTAGGAAGATCGTGTAAGTGTAAGCGTGCAAGAAAAAGGGAGAGGAAAGCAAGGGGAGAAGGAGCATGCAAACAAGTGTCGAGGGAAGGAGACTGAAGTAGGCAATTTGACCGTCCTCGAGTCGGAGTAAGAAAGAGGATGCAGGGGGAAGGCGGAACTAAACCACTATGACCATAGTTGGAGAACGGGCTTGATCCGCTTCACAGTCACCCAGCAGACTGCGGTCTGTAGGTGTTCAAGCTTGCAGTTCCGTTTGATGAATGTTTATAACTGTTCCCTACTCCCTTGCATGTTCACTCAGGCTGATTATTGTGAAACGAGTCTTTTTGAGTCTCGCTGTTAATTTCGTTGATTAATGTGAACTGAGACCAGATCCCTTGCATGAACACTCTGGCTGGATATTGAGAAACGAGCCTAGTGAGCCTCGCTGTTAATTCTGTTGATTATTTCGGACTGAGACCAGATCTCTTGCATGAACACTCTGGCTGGATATTGCGAAGCGAGCCTAGTGAGTCTAGCTGTTAATTTTGCTGACTATTGTGCGCCCCACCTGTGCTTTCGCAAGAGCCCTCTAGCCGATTGCCTAGAAACGAGACTTGTTATGACCCTCCCAACACAAGAGGCCCCAACATCGCTATGGGGGGGAAGACATCAGAAGGCGCGACCTTCACTGCCCTACGGTAGCTGAGGACCTCGGAAGCGGGCGCGGCGAGTGGCAGGCACCGTTGCCCTTGGCCTCAGCGAGCGTAGGTAGCCACTCCCCGGGCTTCCCCACAACGGTGCCAATGTCCGCGTGATGACGTGCGGAGCGGGACTGTCGTTGAACTGCGAAACAATGTTGAGGGAGAGATCGTCGACTAGCTGCGCTACCGGGATGACGAGTTCTTGAGTGATTGGCTGGCGATGGCCTGGCCGCACTGATCCGAAAAGGAAGCCGAGGAGATCGCCTTCCACGTCCGTTTTCCAAGCCTGGATGATCAGCAGCTCCTGGTACTCGATACACGGCGGGTGTTCGTCGGTCCGCGTCCACGTCACCTGCACTCGGACCAAGCACACAGACAAATCGACAAAGATCTCACGCCATATCTGCTAATGCCCGGGATGAAGGAGCGGGACAGCAAGAGGCTCAAGTAGGAAAGAAAGACGAGGATGGAGATCAGATTGCCAGAAGGTGGGGAAAAGAGAGGGGAGACCGAAGGTGGAGAGAGAAGCGAGGGGAGTGGCGCAGTTCATTGGGGGCGTTGGAAGGGGATGAGGGCAGGGAGCGCGACGGCCGGCTGGCGTGGGGAAGTGCAAATGTAAAAATCCATCCCGGATGTCGGGACTTGGTTGTACCCTTGACGCGCAAGACCGTGATGCCACTCAGTTGACAGCTGCTCCGTCCACTCTCGCAAGGAGGTCAAGATAGCGGTATGCCACAGTGGGCTGACCGTACTGATGTCGCCGCTGAAGGCAGCGACCGTGGTGACGTGGCTCGTCCCGGGAGCCGCTCGTCGATGAAGTGCTACCACCTCCGCCAATATTACCGCCTGTTGACTCCCGGCCAGTTAGAACGCAGCAGCGACACACACTCCCTCGGTGCAGAAAAACTGCGCTACCCTTCGCAGATCAGGACAGAGTCGTGCATGACGAACTTGCCGGATCTCGGAGATGTAGCCACGTGGCTGCAGCAGATGATCGCTAAGAGCTCGCTCCGTGATGAAACTCATGGCGAGGACGGGGAAGAGGATGAAAGAGGAGAGAAGGAGGGGGAGAGCGAGGCGGGAACAAGATCGTCTCCGTCCTCTTCTTCAGCAGACGAGGGAGACAGAGGGATGCCAGAGGGAGGGAGGAGATGGATATAAGAGGTATGGCGGACGATGGGGACAAAGCTATGGCTGGCGCTTGCCTCCGGCGCGATGCGCACCGTGTTGGCACCGTTGGGACCGAGTTCGACAACGCGGAAACAGCCAGAAAACTTGGGAGCGTGTTTATGGTCCCGTGCACATTTGCGTACTTGCACCAGGTCCCCTAACTTATATTGATGCTGTGGGCCCGCATTTCCATTCCGAGCCTCGTAGCTACGGACCTGTCTACCGTGGGCCTGTTCGGTCATTTTCTATCTCTTCTGGGCCAATTTAGGTACGGCCCTCTCCATTAAATCGGCATACCTTTTGGTCTTGGGCTTAAGGGCGGCACGCGTGTCTCTACCCCCTGCTTCGGCAATTTCCGAGTTGCCTCGGTAATCGAGAAATGGGAGGCTATTGGTTCGAAGCTGGAAGGGGGTGAACCCCGTGGATTCATGGGGGGTGGCCCGGTGAATTTCGACGATCTGATATACGATCTCGGGTCAGGGACGCGTGTCACGCGCCGCTAGATTTCTTCAAAGGGCAGTCTTAATCATGCGATTAGCATTTTCAGCCAACCCCTTGGACTGGGAAACGTGAGGTGCCTATGTCGAAGCGTAATGCCTCTTCGTGCGAGTAATTCCTCTACCTCACCTTTGAACTCGGACCCATTGTCGGTTAGAATTTCTTCCGTATCTAGGTGAGTATAGAGAAACCGATCGATGTATGTGGCTATTTCTGCGGCCTTTCGGGTTATACACGGGTAGACTTCGATATGCTTCGAGAAATGATCGATCAATACTAAGAGGATGGAGTATTCACAACGGTTGGGGCCAGGTGGCACGTGTATGTCAGTCGTATCCATACTGACCCGTAGAAAGGGCCGTTCTACCTCCGTTGGAACTATCGTATTCGGCCCTCGAAGGGGCATGCGGTCAGCAGCACAGACTAGACAGTTAGCGACCACGTGCTTCACATCGTCGCAGATATTAGACCAGAACCATCGATTTTGATCAATAGTTGCCTCGGTGACAAGTATCGCAAAATGAGCGGCCTATTCCTCGTTCGCGGACCTAGTCCAGTCATAGCTCTGAAAAGGATGGGGAACCATCAACCATAGTCCCGATCCGTCAGTTTTACGTTTTTCTAGGTGACCGCTGATCGATCGGTGATCCCAAAATCTCTCAGTAGCCCGACGTCTGTCGTGCTTAGTGAGATGATCCAAGGGTAACCCAGACAGCTTAGCCAATATGATTTTATCCGTCCAGACCTCCGCTCATCGGTATTTCTCGTCGTATTTAGGGTCGTCCATACGGGTAGCCTCGAATCGAACCTCAGTAGGTAGTTTGTCCATCCTACACAGAGGGCATTTCCATTCCCTACTACTTGTTCGATATCGAACACATGCACCGTGTGCACGATTGACATATGTGGCACAGTTTACCCACTCAACGAATCTGGTCTCAAAAGGATGACAATTCACCTCATATACCCGTGTGATACACGTGCAAAAATAGCAGAATATGTCGGGAAGGGTGGCAAAGAAGGCCGAGCTGGCGAGAGGGCCGGAATCAGCAGGGGAAGGAGGTGTCGCCGAGACAGGTGGGGTAGCCATTATGAGAGAAGGTGGAGAGAGAGTGATCAGGGCTGCAGAGAGGTCAGAGCGAGGTTACGTGTCACTCACTCCTTTGACAGAATTTCCACCTGTCCATGTCACGGTCCGCTTTCCTCCTCCGGCTCGTTCCACAGAATCACTTCTTCACTCTTGAGGACTTTCTCGGGTCGGTGCAGTCGTGTCAACCCGTCAGCATTCTCGTGCCTCTCGTGCTTCCGATGACGGATGTCAAAGTCCATGCTCTGCAGGATGGTGGCCCATCGTCCGATCATGCCCGAGTAATCCTTGAATTTCTTCAGCACCAACAGCGGTTCGTGATCGGTTACCAATGTAAGCTTTCGACCGTACAGATATGCTCGGAAGTGGTTGATCTCCCATAAGGCTGCGTAACATTCTCCCATCGGGGCCGCGTAGTTGAGCTTGCTGGTCGGCACCGTCTTAGATGCGTATTCCACCACGTGTTCGAGACTGTCGGGTCCCACCTGAGCCAAGATTGCGGAAACCGCCTCCGGCTGCCAATCGATTATGAGAACAGAGGGCTTCCCTAGGTCCGGCCTTATGAGAGCTGGGGCAGAAATCAGGGCCGCCTTGAGTTCTCCGAAAGCCCGATTGCACTGCAGGGTCCACATCAACGGTTGATCCTTTTTCAATAGATTCGTGAGTGGTCCCCCGATCGCTGCAAATCCCTTGACGAACCTTCGATAGTACGACGCTAAACCCAAAAAGACACGGACCTGCATTATTGAAGTCGGTACCGGCGCATCGTTCACTGCTGTCACCTTCTGGGGATCTGGTTGTAACCCCTGGCTCGTGACGACGTAGTCGAGGAAGGAGATTTCCGTGAGGAAAAACTGGCATTTTTCAACCGCCACCTTGAACCCTGCGTCCTTGAGTGCGTGTAGTGCCCATTCAATGTGTTGCACGTGTCCCTCATAGGAAGTAGAGAAAACAAAGATATCATCCATGTACACAAACACACGATAATTGATTATGCTTTGCGCCAGCCGCGTTTTTCGCACGAAATTCTGGAAGGTCATATTCATCGCGCGTTGAAACGTTGCTGGGGCATTGCAAATCCCCATCGGACATATGACCCATTGCCAAGTTCCTTCGAAAAGAATGAACACCGTTTTCGGGCGGTCTCCTTTTCGAACTAGAAGATGGTGAAATCTATGTCGAATATCAAATTTGCTAAAGAATCGAGCGGCCCCAATAGCATCTAACAATTCATCAATCCGAGGATTCGAGGAAGAGGATACACATCTTTAATCGTGATATCGTTCAGTTTTCGGTAATCAATACAGATGCGAATTCCGCCTGCTTTCTTTGGCACAATCACTACTGGAAACGACCATGGTCCGATAGCGAGTTCAATCCAACCATTAGCTTCGAATTCCTTGATTCTTTTGAATGTGGCGGCTTTCTGCGCTGGTGAGTATCGATACGGAGCACAACTAATGGGTGGATGATCTCCTGTAAGGATCGCATGCTCAATTACAGTGGATAGTCCGATATCGCTGTCATCCATACTCAATACGTCAGCATAGCCATGCAATACGTTAATCACGGATTCTCGGACATCCTTAGGGACATGATTGGGAATGATGATTATTGTATTATTTTTCGAGCTCAGAGGCGTGTCAATCCACTCCAATCTTCGTGATCGCCTATTGTGGACGCTGGAAAACATTGAACTGCTAGTTCGGACCGAAAAGACGGTAGAAATCATCTGCGATTCTGCTGGACTGATCATTTCGGTTTCTTTAATTTCAGCATCTGTTTCAGGGTCATCGATGTTAATTCTGTCTTTTCCTTTATGAGATCCGGAACGATGGTGATCGGGGCCTCTGCCTTTTCTTTGATCAAGGCGATCACGGCTCCTTGCGTGAGTAGTGCTCGGGGAGGGGAGACAGAGAGATCCAAGTATTGGTTCATCTGCTGATACCTCGCTCGGATGGATAGTGTACCTTCGTATAATGTGCGAGGGGGTTTCAAAAGATCGACCATCTCTGAGATCTGCAAGATCGGTTCTCCTAAAAAGGTCGTAGGGAGAGTCTGATTTTCCGTAGGTAAGGGACGACTGGAGTCGCTGTTACCCGAACTTAGATCGAACGTCCGAGTTGTTGCAGGAATCACCTGAAATTCCTCTTTCGTCTCGCAATCGAACATTTCGACTAACTGCTTCCACTCTTCGTGGCTGGGCATTGCGCTCAGTTCTTCCTCGTACTCGTGCTCGTTGAACTCGTCTTGCCGCACAAGGTAATCCGAGTTCGAGGGGGATTTCTCAATATTCCGGATCATCCCTATCCGATCAATATCTGGATATTTTCGTGGGGATCGTGTGGCGATTCGGAGAGGGAGTGTCTGGGGTTTCCCTCCCGTATGAGTGAGGACGAGTTGTCTTGAATCGAAACGGACTCGAGCCCCTATTGCCATCGCCCAGGGTAATCCTAACAATATTGAATAAGAATGTATGTCAATGACCATCTTATTAACCAACACATGCACTCCGTGTTCAAGAAGATGGCGACTGCCGATGATCCGGTGTCAATCAGTGCATCAAAAGGTTTGCCCCATACTTCACAATCGCACTCCGCGCTTTTCCATATGACCAATCACACTCGTACAAAGTGATCTTTCTCAGCATAGGAGATAAACGCGATCCGGGCTGGTTCAAGTGCATTTGTGGTGACTACTGGGGGCAGATTAACTTCAGTTTCTTGCTTCTTTTTCGGCATACGCTGAACGCGTTGATAGGTGAAGCGCTTCTGATTATTCTGACACTGTTGTAGAAGCTTGTCATTCACGACCTCAGGTATAGTCAACAGATGTCTTACAGGGATTGGCACTCAAATATCTAACTGTTTGAGTGTCTGTAGGAGATCGATTTCTCCTGTTTGAAACTAAGGTCCTGGTACCGATGTTCGTTCGACCCAATCGAGTTCTTCTTTGGCGGGTCGAATTGCTCCGATTAGTCCCGACAGCTGGAGGTACTCGGTGGGATCGACGACATCCAAGGCTTTAGATGATCCTAACGTGGATGCGCCTTGATCACCCGAGAGAGGCTGATCAGCGATGAATGGGGAAGCCTCCCTTACCTGTTCTAATACCGCGGCCACTCGTCCCTGGTTCAAAGCCACGGGCGCGGCCGCAGGAGGCGGCTGGTTGCATTTCGGCTGAGGGCATTCTCGAGCGAAATGCCCTGGCTGCGTGCAATTATAGCATTTGATTCTTCTTGCTGGATTAGCCACCTGAAGAGGAGTGGCGGAATGAAATGGTCCACCCGCGGGAGGAGTCGTAAGCAACGGGTACTGAGCAGGAACGGGGCGAGAGGGGCCAGAATTGGCCTTTACCTGTTTGGTCATGATCTGTTCTAGTTGGTCCATTTGAGAGGCCTGCATTTGCAACAGGTTATTAATCCATTCAGACTGTTTAGTCGTGGCAGTGCGGATCATCTGAGCTAAGTGCAGATTGGTGATGGGGACCGAGGAGCTTTCTTGGGTCATGACTATGTTTACGGGTGCGATCTTCGGAGGGGGAGACGGTTTTGAGAGGAGGAGGGGATGAGACGAGGAGGGCTCCGGGATAGGGCCATCTTGATAATCGCGATCGCGTCGGGGGTAGAATCGTTCTACTACTCTGAGCCAGGATCGCCTCTTGGCTGCCACATCCTGGATTGTATCCGAGATATCTTCTTCTCCCTGTCGGATGTATTTATGTGTATCCAACAGATCCAATTCGAGGGCTTTGGCTATGATGACTAACCGCTGGTTGGTCTTCGGAGGGGCCTTTTTCTGCAGTTTTGCTTTCAGCTCGGGATTACGAAGGAGATCGATGAACAAATATCGAGCCGCGTTCTCTTCCCGCCCCGACTTGTCTAAGGCCGTCGGAAATCGATCTACAAAATCAGGTAGTAATTCCCCAGGTTTTTGTGGACGGGTTTTTAGTACAAACCAAGCAGCATATTCACTGACCGCGTCAAACCGTGCCAAGAACGCTCTTTTGAAGGTATCCCAATCTACCCACCTGTGTCATCTAAACCAATCGTGCGCAGTGTTTCGAAGCAGCAGGGTGATGACGCGAGGAAGGTCCTCTGCGCCATAGCCTTGCGCTTGCACTGGGTGAGTGTAGTTAGGATAGAAGGAAAAAGTGGCGGGGATGTTTACCATCACCCACGGAGGCGCTCCATTAGCTTCGGCCATAGGCATTTCTAGTCAGGCCTCGACAAATCTTTGCCTAGCAACCGGCGGCCTGAGGCGGTTAGGCTGTTTAGCGGCTCTTCCTCTCGCCAACTCGTCTCACTGTTGTCAGAACCGACACGTGTAGGCTCCGATACCAACCTCACGCCCCGTGCTGTCTTCCGTTCGGAGTGCTAAGGGTGCGGAAAAGAGGCCCTGAAAAACAGCAAGATGGGGTGTGCCAAGGATTTTTGGGAAATTGAGGTGGGGACACAGATAGAATTGAAATCGCCCGTGACGGTCCGATGAAGTGAGTCGGTCGTTTTTCGCGCGTTGCAGAATACGTGCGCGAATTCGGCGCGAAAGGAGAGAAGAATACAAAGAAAATGTTATTCGTTAAAATAGGACATTATATTTTAAATTGGTACTCGCACGCTATTAATTTCATGTTAGAATCGTTATATTTTGGACCTGAATGGAACTTAGGAACCCGAAGAATGCAATTGAGAAACTATAAATTGAATCTAAATTGGAGATTCAAGGCAATCACTTACTGATCATGATGGATTAAGTGTGGATTCCATTGCACTTCCATCAATTTTGTTACTTAAAAGTCGTTACGGTTAGAACATGAATTGTTGAACTCTTGATTTCTTTACACCTTGCTCAATTTTGAGTCAGCATTGAGTCGGACCTCTTTTAGATGACATTGTGGTGACTTCCCTTAATTTATTGAAACTCAATCTAAGTGGGACATTCACGGCAAGCACACAGATGGTTTAAGTACTAATAGTCTAGTATGGATTCCGTCACACTTCGATAATTTTTGTTTTAACTCTATTAAATGTATACTAATCACGACAAAGTTTAACGAATCACACGACAAACGAATGACACGACAAACAAGATTACGGTTTAAGTACAGTGACTATGGGTTGCATCGCACTTCGATAATTTATGTACTACATACTTATTAAAAGACGTGACAATCAGTCTGTTCGGTGTGATTTAAGAATGGATTCCAACACTGTGACACTTCGATAATTTTTGACTCTATCACACATCAACAATTTATGTGACTTTAAAGACGAAACTGATATGTCATTGTCATACATTGAAATGCACTTGAATCAGACGTACTACACATGACATGTTGTGAAGGCGAAACCAGTCTAAGATGGTTTATGTATGGATTTCAACGCACTTTGACAAAAAATCATAAACCGATACGACATTGTCATATGAAACTGAAATTCATGTGAGTACCATGGATTCTGTCTCACTTCAAGAAATGTCGTACCCATGAAAAATTAAAAGTCAAAAATTGTACTGGTAATTCAAGTTCAAAATTGTACCGACACGTGCAAGAAATCGCAAATGCAAGATTGAAGTACGTCTACATTAAACGCTACAAGACAACTGTACATTGAACTACGTCTAAATTAAACGGTACGAGCCGCAACAATGTAAACTTTCTAAAACGCTATCCTTTACAAAATTTGAAGTTCCTACCGATGTCCCCGCGTCCCTTTAGAACCAAACCCGTATAAGGCATTCATAGATGACCCGAAAACAAGGGTTTGTGGCTGTCCCTTCGTCGCCACCCCGGAGAACACCGAAATATACTTCATCCTTACAAACCTACAGGCACCCGCCAAGGACTTACCGATGGCGTCACGCACACAACATGTCACTTGCTCTACCTCATGCCACTTATGAACCTCATCAATTCGAATGGCAATCTCCAAATCGGATTGTCCGTTCTCGTACAGAAGGCGCAAATTCCCCATGCTGCGACCATAGACTCTCAGGTGGTTGCAAGAAACTAGCACTACAGCGTCTACCAAAGTCCGCTTTCGGTTTGACCATGCCACACACAACACTCTGCAGAAGTCGGAACTGGCCACAGACAACCGTATGCAACAATATGACACATCTTTTGGCTGTAACCCGGCACCACGCAGCGGATATACTTCCAAAAACGGATTGTAGGATCCACAGTCCAACAAGTCTTGTTTCAAGTCTGCAGACCACACCCGAGGTGACCTCGTTACGTTGTCCAGGCGAAGGTAAAACCTGTTATTCTCTTCCTGCCTTAGCGCGGCGCGTAGGGACGGAAGTTGCCTGACACCAATGGCATGATGAGGTACTTTGATCAGACTTCCCCACTCCATCGCGGAAGCAAATTTGTAGTCCTTATGCCATGGGCATTTCCTTGCCAAGATGACTCTATCCCATTCTGCCTCGGACCACGCATCGATAGGCTTGTCAAAGAAGGGGACGATGGTCATCCACGGGTCGTTTTCGGTATCGCCTCCCGAACCATGGAATCCGCATGCACAAGGGTGAATGGGATATGCATAATCACGCCGATGGTCCATGACTCCTGTCGCACTCCCTACACAAGACATGAAATGCAAACAAAATGAAAATGAAATATCGAAATAGTAGAAAAATCACCTTCATGATGAACTTGACTTCGAAAATTGTTGAACCATCACCAACCATCTTAAAAAATTAAACCGTAGACCGTGGACAAAATTCGCTACGCAAAATTATTGCAAAAATAATATGCTCCATTCTGAATTCTCGTCCCTTAAAACAGTTATTTTACAAAAATTTCACTTCCCCACTCTGTCGGGCGGACGTGCACTAATCGCTATTGTCCCCTCCATCTACACTCCCTTCACCAGATAGACCTTCACCAGATGGACCTCAAACAGTTATTTTACAAAAATCTCACTCCCCCACTCTATTGGGTGGACGTGCACTAATCGCTCTTGTCCCCTCCATCTACACTCCCTTCACCAGATGGACCTTCACCAGATGGACCTTCACCAGATGGACTCAGATCGAGAAGTGCAACTTCAACATTCAGTCGAACACTGGAAGGAATGACAAGTCCAGTTGTGAATGGTCTTGTACCACGGACCGGTCTTTCCCAACCAAAAGCGATCGAGTTAGCATCCTGCCATTGTGTCTGGTCAGTCATTTTCCATCGTTTTTCCCATGCGTTCTCATACAGTTGTTCGAGCGACTTTGCTCTCCCAGTCGACACCCAATATTCCACTAGCACTTGATTATAATTTTATGAATTACAATCAACAACCACCCGAGAAAGAGCTTTGCCCACCCAGATTGGCACACCGCTGGACAGATCATCGTCGGAGGGGCGAAGGATAAGAAAATTGCCCACGTCGAAATGCACGAGGAGGTCAAAACTAGTCTTCGGGCGATTTTTTCTTTGTCCAACAAACAGCGGTTCCCTGTCATCGTCGATGTTGACACTGTGAGGAGAAGGTTGTTGATCGATTTCGAACAGCCGTGGTCGTGGCCAAAAACTTCCCTTGGGTTGTGAGGACAACCCGTTGGTGATGATCTCATCGCCATGTTTGATAACCTCCTCCCAATAACACAAAGCTCTTTCTCTCCTACTCACCTCATGGTCATTGTAAGTGCACCACGTCGACCGCCTACTCTCCAGCAACTCGCAGAATCGAACAACACCATTTTTGTCATTCAAATAGTCATTTCGAGGGAGGGGTTGCACATCAGGCGGTTCAAATTGCCACGAAGGACCAGCATAGCTTTCATCGGGGTTTTGATTGAACAAAAAAATCGGGCCTTCCTCGGGCAACCATTCTTCGTCATCGCAAAACTCCTTGTACAACATGCCCGGACTATCTCCAACCATTAAAAATTTAAGCAAGTGCGGTTTTGAAATATCGGTAATGTCTGACGCAACGCACGGGTCCACTATACTAATCCAATCTTCCATCGTATCGAGGAAAATACATTTTGGAGACTTTCTGTGGGATTGCTCTATGAGATCGAAGAACTCGTCCATAGTATAAGCGTCTACGTCTTTCAATTTCTTTGAGAAAACGCTGAAAGTAGCGTGAACGTCTGTATGGGTGTGTCCCATTAGCATGAAACCTATTTCTACCTCTTCAAAAACTTTGAACTTAACCAACAGTGCAGCCAGGGCACATATGTACTTGTTCTTGTTTTCCCGCCAACAATTATCTGCTTGAATGCACAAAAACCGTGGCAGTGGCGTCCCGCTCCCTTGAGTTTCGACAAGGGTTCTCATAACACAAGTAGCGACCGTGTTGGAATCGTGTTTGAAATACGGAAACCACGTGTACACGTATATACTAGGGTCTCTGCCGTGTGCAATGACGCCTGTCAGATTAGTCTTCATCATCATCTCGTGCCTAAGTGCTTTCGAGTAGTTCGCTTGACCAATATGGGGGATAGTTGTTTTCTTCTGATCCATGCCGTCAATGATGAGACACAAACGCTCGTTCGGACGAACCATGGAATCAGTTTTCGCTCGACTATAGTCCAATCTATGTTCAACTTGCCTCGTTTTTGGTGTGCTTTCATATCCTCTCGAGCACGTTCTCTTTCTCGAGAAAGAGCAGCATATTGTATACGTTCCTTCAGTTCATGACAGATGGCGCACTTCGTAAATGTGTTAGATTGTGCGAGGGAAACGTGAAAAAAGTGTTTCCGCCACAACTTGTAAAAGTTGGACTCAGAGACGACATCGAGGCCAGCGGCCAGAAAGTCGAATTTGATAGACTCATAAATTGATCTCTTCGTGAAAGCAGCCGGGAGTCGAAGCTTCGGTCTGGAAACGCCACCTTGGTTAGCCACCTCATTCGGCATGCTATCCGCATGTCGATGAACGTTCTCATGCTGGCAAGCATGGCGACCGTTTTATTGGTTGGCCTATATTTTCCCGTCAGGCCATGCTCGGAACGCACGTAGCCATTGTCGAAACGTTTTTTGTAGCTGTAAAATGTATTACGCGAGACACCGAGTACATTGCAGTACGCCCTAATGCACATTGAATGTTCCAACTCCACAGTGCGAACACGTTTCTATTCACTCTCATTTACTGTTAAATCCTTAATACTTTTCATCCACCACTCAGCTCGCTCTCCCGGACTCTTACTGTACAGTCCTTGTCTAACCTTTCACACTTCCTCAGGCGACACGTCATAACAACATCGAGCCTTGCAACATGCCATGCCACGCACCATGAGCAGTCTCTTTTCGGACAGCATGTTTCTCACTCTTTTATACTGTTTTTTCCTCCCGGCGTTCCTATTAGCCATGCTATACCTTCGTCTTTCGCCTGGCATAGGTGCGGGCAAAATCTGCAGTATCGCTCTTCTCTCTGCATCACCCCTGCTAGACGATCCTGACCCAGACTGGCTCTAACTTGGAATCGCATCATCACTTCGCATATGCGTTGGACTCGCCCGTGCTGTGGAAAGCTCCTCCGAAGAATAGTCGGTGGCAACCAAGTTACTAGTA
Source organism: Chara braunii (assembly GCA_003427395.1). Classification (NCBI taxonomy): domain Eukaryota; kingdom Viridiplantae; phylum Streptophyta; class Charophyceae; order Charales; family Characeae; genus Chara; species Chara braunii. The sequence goes on along the minus strand of BFEA01000320.1, from coordinate 1,774,541 downwards.
CCGGAGCTAGCGCGAAGCAAAGGTCCACTGGAATAGGACCGTTGTCCAGACGAGTAATCAGTGGCCACCAACCGCTCACTCTCGTCATCAGACGATGCTTAAGAAACACCCATTGGCATGCAACTCCTGTGCGCCGAAGCTGTGGGGTGCACCTCGCCAGGAATGTGGAACTCTATTCGGGAGGTAGACAGTTCTTCGGCCGCGGACATTGTTGCCAATTCTGTAGGCAGTTGGATGCCACCTCCAAAGCTCTCATGAAAAGCGAGATTTCGTTTTCTGGGGAAATCCCCAGCTGACTGTTGGAATGGCGAACTGTCCAAAGAGGTCGTTGGGGCCAACTCCAGGTATTGTAGCTGGCAATGCAAGTCGACGACTTGTTCAGTTTCCATAGCCCGGTTCATGCGGCCGTTCGCTGAGCCTTCTTCGACGCCGTCATGCAACCGTCGGTGCAACGGATGCGATTCTCGTCAGCACAATGGATTATTCTCTCTTATGCGGGTCGAACAGGTCATTCGAATTCGTGTCCACACCCTGCAAAACAGCGGAGCAAACTGTAAGCACAGTAAGATTTGTGCGTCGAGGGCACAAAGTTCGCCGGGATCCGAATTTGGCGGGTGCAGGAGTAGCAAGGAACCTGTTTTCGCGCGGCTTGTGTCAGTGGAAGGTAGCGCCAGTGGGTGCACACAAGGAACGCTATGTTTGGGCTAACAGAAGGAAGGCTCTGTCGTCAGTGAACGATAGCACAAATAGAACAAAGGGTAGTGGTGGATGCACCACCACACAATTCGGCGTAGCGCGACCCCAAACAAACCCCTATAAACACCGATTCTCACCATCGTCTAAGCGAGCTCGTGCGGTGCGCCATTCGCTGCCACTAGTGCAATAGCTATCGAACACGGACATCTCCACTGCGCAGACAAGAAAAATGCAGAAAAGGATGAAAGATCCCCCCTTAAACCTTTCCAAACATTGATTCGGCTAGTCGAGAAGGCAACCCCCGATTCGAGCGCCGGGAACGTCGACGTGCGGCAGCGCGAACCGAACAGCACACAGAAACACAAGCATGTCTGCCTCAAGACTCCGCACACCACGACGGTCAAAAGCCTTGGGGGGCAGAAAAGATCGTGGGTAAGAAAAATTGCTCGCCTTCTGAAACGCCCTTGAAGGGGTTTATGGGGGTTGCCGACGGTGACAACGGTCGTGTCCCTTATTTTTGGCAACCCCCATGAACCCCTTCAAGGGCATTTCAGAGGGCGAGCAATTTCTCACACCCGTAGTCCTTTCCCAATCTACTCACACTCGAAGCTCCAGGCGCCATGCGAACGACAGACAGATTTGCGCCGATCCTCAAAGTCCGCCAGGATCCGAACTTGGCGGATTTGCCTGCAGCGAGTAACAGGTTTTCGCGCGGCTGCGGGTATTGGAACGGGTGGATGGCGTTTGCACAGAAGCAGGCGATGCTCGGCCGCACCGCATTTCGAGGCGGCGATGACCGAAGATCCACGGCACACCGGAAATGGACCCGGCCAGTGACACCGTCGTCAACCCCAATAAACCCCTTTCAGGGCAACTCACAAGGCGAACACCTTTCCGCACTACCAGGCCACCGACATTGAAGACGGACTGGGCAGTCCAAACTGTTGAAAATAACGGTCAGTTTTACGGGGAGCCTCTAAGTTCGCCGGGATCTGAATTTGGCGGGTGCAGGAGTAGCAAGGAACCTGTTTTCGCGCGGCTTGTATCAGTGGAAGGTAGCGGGTCCAGGAGTAGCAAGATACCTGTTTTCGCGCGACTTGTATCAGTGGAAGGTAGCGCAAGTGGGTGCAGACAAGGAACGCTATGTTTGGGCGAACAGAAGGAAGGCTCTATTGTCGGTGAACGATAGCACGCGCAGAACAAAGGGTAGTGGTGGATGCACCACCACACAATTCGGCGCAGCGCGACCCCAAACAGACCCCTATAAACACTGATTCTCACCATCGTCTAAGCGAGCTCATGCGGTGTTCCATTCGCTGGCATTAGTGCAACAGCTATCGAACACGGACATCTCCACTGGGCAGACAAGAAAAATGTTGAAAAAGATGAAAGATCCCCCCTTCAACCCTTCCAAACATGGATTCGGCCAGTCGAGAAGGTGACCCGCGATTCGCACGCCGGGAACGTCGACGTGCGACAACGCGAACCGGACAGCACGCAGAAACACAAGCATGTCTGTGTCAAGACTCCGCACACCGCGACGGTCAAAACCCTTGGGGGGCAGAAAAGTTCGTGGGTGCAAAAAATTGCTCGCCTTCTGGGGGTTTATGGGGGTTGCCGATGGTGACAATGGTCGTGTCCCTTATTTTCGGCAACCCCCGTAAACCCCTTCAACGACAATTAAGAGGGCGAGCAATTTCTCGCACCCGCAGTCCTTTCGCAATCTACTCATAGTCGAAGCTCCAGACGCCATGCGGAGGACGGATAGATTTGCGCCGATCCTCAAAGTTCGCCACGATCCGAACTTGGCGGATTTGTCTGCAGCGAGTAACAGGTTTTCGCACGGCTGCAGGTATTGGAACGGGTGGATGGCGTTTGCACAGAAGCAGGCGATGCTCGGCCGCACCGCATTTCGGGGCGACAATGAACGAAGATCCACGGCACACCGGAAATGCACCCGGCCAGTGGCACCGTCGTCAACCCCAATAAACCCCTTTCAGGGCAACTCACAAGGCGAGCACTTTTCCGCACTACCAGGCCGCCGACATTGAAGACAGACTGGGCAGTCCAAGCTGTTGAAAATAACGGTCAGATTTACGGGGAGCCTCTAAGTTCGCCGGGATCTGAATTTGGCGGGTGCAGGAGTAGCAAGGAACCTGTTTTCGCGCGGCTTGTGTCAGTGGAAGGTAGCGCCAGTGGGTGCACACAAGGAACGCTATGNGGCGGGTGCAGGAGTAGCAAGGAACCTGTTTTCGCGCGGCTTGTGTCAGTGGAAGGTAGCGCCAGTGGGTGCACACAAGGAACGCTATGTTTGGGTGAACAGAAGGAAGACTCTGTTGTCGGTGAACGATAGAACGCGCAGAACAAAGGGTAGTGGTGGATGCACTACCACACAATTCGGCGCAGCGTGACCCCAAACTAACCCCCATAAACTCGATTCTCACCATCGTCTAAGCGAGCTCGTGCAGTTTTCCATTCACAGGTACTAGCGCAAGAGCTTATCGAACTCGCACATCCCCATTGCGTAGACAAGAAAAATGTAGAAAAGGATGAAAGATCCCCCCTTCAACCCTTACAAACATTGATTCAGCTAGTGTAGAAGGCGACCCCCGATTCTACGACAAGACTCCGCACACCGCGACGGTCAAAAACCTAGGGGGGCAACAAAGATCGTGGGCGCGAAAAATTGCTCGCCTTCATAAATCCCCTCGAAGGGGTTAACGTGGGTTGCCGACGGTGACAACGGCCGTGTCCCTTATTTTCGGCAACCCCCATGAACCCCTTGAAGGGCATTTCAGAGGGCGAGCAATTTCTCGCACCCACAGTCCTCTCGCAATCAACTCACACTCGAAGCTCTAGGTGCCACACAAAGGACGGATAAATTCGCGTCGATCATCAAAGTCTGCCAGGATCCGAACTTGGTGGATTCGCCTGCATTCGTAACGGGTGGATGGAGTTTGCACAGAAGCAGGCGTTGCTCGGGCGCACCGCAATTTGGGGCGCCGATGAACGAAGATCCACGGCACACCCTAAATGGACCCGGCCAGCGACACCGTCGTCAACCCCAATAAACCCCTTTCAGGGCAACGTACAAGGCGAGCAATTTTGCGCAATACCAGGCCGCCGCCATTGAAGACAGACGGAGAAGTCCAAGCCGTGGAAAACAACGGCCAGATTCATGCGGCGCCTCGAAGTCCTCCGGGATCCGAATTTGGCCGGTGCGGGAGTAGCAAGGAACCTGTTTTTGCGCGACCGGTGTCAGTGGAATGGAGCACCAGTGGGTGCACACAAGGAACGCTATCCTCGGCCGCACAGAAGGAAGGCTCTGCAGCTCTCAAGCTGTCGTTGAACGTCAGCACGCGCAGAGCAAAGGTCAGCGGTGGATGCACCACCACAAAATCGGGCGCAACGCGACCCCAAACTGACCCCTAGTGCAAGAGTTCATCAAGATCGGACATCCCAACCGCGCAGACAAGAAATATGTAGAAACTGATGAAAGACCCCCCCTGCAACCCTTCCAAACCCCGATTCGGCCAGTCGACAAGGCGACCCCCGATTCGCGCGCCGGTAACGTCGACGTGCGAAAGCGCGAACCAGAAACCACGCAGAAACACGAGCATGTGTGCGACAAGAATCCGCGCACCGGGACGGTCAAAATTCTGTGGGGGCAACAAAGATCGACGGCACATAGACAAGGGACATGACGGCTATCACCGTCGGCAACCCCCACAAACCCCTCGAAGGGCATCTCAGAAGGTGAGCAATTTTTCGCACCCACAGTCCTCGCGCAATCAACTCACACTTGAAGCTCAAGGCCTCATGCGAGCACTTTTGCGTGACCGGAGGCCTCTGGTAATTAGAACACACTCGATAGTCGTGGCCATCGAAAACGGCGGTTAAATTTACGCGGGACCCCAAAGTCCACCGGGATCCGAATTTGGCGCTTGCTGGACTGGCCAGGAAACGGTTTGCGCGGGGGACGACGGATATTTGGACGACCAGTGTGGAATTGCACAGAAGGAATGCCAGGCTTGGCTGCATGGTCAGGGAGGCCCTACTGCTGCTCACAAGTCCTTGTTCCAACAGAGCACGCACAACAGAAATAGTCGTCCCAGGTGCACCACGTCGAAAATTGGCGCAACGCGGCCCCCAATAGACCCCCATGGACCCCGATTCTCCTCATCGACAAAGCGAGCACTTGCGGCGATCCAGTCGCAAATGTTGCCATCCTTGATGACAATGAGTGCAAGAAAAAAAAAAAAAATGACCACGGCTGGTGGACCCCCGATTAGCACCGCAGACAAGGCGAGCTCACAGTCGGGCAATGGCAGGTTCCACAGCCAGGTTCATGGGACCACGTACGGGTGCCAACCACTAAGTCCGCCCGGATCCGAACTTCACATCGGTTGCCGCGTTCGACCGGGAGCATTAAACACTTTGTTTTTGCTGGGGTCCCATTGGTAAGACTTTTTTTTTTTTGCGGCAACGCCAACGAAAGAACAGTCATGCAACCAGACTCCGAAAAGATCCGTGCAAACCGTAAGCGTCTTATTTCAGCGGCGCGGTCGAAACAACAATAATCATCCGAGCAGCCCGCGACTTCGCATGCTTCAGATTGCAAGTCCGCCGCGATCCGAACTTCGTCGCACGCTGAAAACTGCCATGGCGTTATGAGCTATCGACCCCACGCGCGAAAGATGGGAACTGTGTCCCGCAAAACGTAGTCATCAGGGCAACCCAGGATGGCATTGAAACTGGGAACGCGAAGCCAACAACCGCCAAAAAAATGGGAACTTCGGATCCCGACGAACTACAGCAATCATGCGCTATTTTCGCACCTGCGTGTGCTCTCCCTGCGGCCGCGCGACGGCAACAGATTGCTGCTTTTGCAAGAGCACTGCGCATGATTGCTGTAGTTCGCCGGGATCCGAACTTTCCATCTCGCCAGGCAACTACACGCCACGCGCCGTTTTTTGTTTGGCTGTTGTTGGTTTCGAGCTTGCGGTGACAATGGCAACCCCCCTTGCCCCGATCACTGAGACGTTTCCCGGAGGCGACCGGATTGTTCGTTACTGAACGAGGCCATGTTTTCATGTCAAGGTTGTCGTCACGAAACATGCAGCGCTCACGCCGAAGAAACACCATCGTCATTGCAGCGAGCGGCGCAGGCGTTCTATATCGCGCGCACGCAACGTGTGCATTCTTCGTTCTGGATCCCGCGGATGTTGCGCGCACAGTCCTGCCATTTGTCGTGCGGGATGCGATATCGCATCCCTCACGACCAGCGCCAGGAGCGCGCGCTCAACATCCATGGCCTCTATAGTGGATCATGTGCACGTTGTGTGCGCGGGATGGAGACGACAGCAACTCTCCCGGGATCGACGCCATAGTCTCTTCGGGGAGGGAGGCTCAAGTGTTGCGGCGAGAACACGAACACGGAATGACGACCCCCTCCTGTTTATGAATACCTTACCTTTCACTGCACGCCACGTGGACGGCGGACATCCTTCCACCCGTGGCCACCGCGCGACGCTTAGTACCAACAGCGGTTGCGTGCAGCCCACGCGTCTCCCTTGTAATAACCAACCTCTAATCTCTTTGATGAGAACAGCAAACGAGCGAGGGAAGTGTCCGCTGGGAATAGGCGATTTCGTGTTTGCCTCGACCACGCGAGAGCGGTTTGCAATGTCCAGCTCGTGATCAACGGTCGTTTTTCTTCAATGCCAAGCCGTGGGGGCGGTCGCGCGGAACAAATGAGAGTGAAGCAGAACGGGACACGCTAACCGTGTGCCCCGATGTCCACGTCATCTGTTCCCACCGTCCCAGCCACTTGCGACACGTGGCACGACATGATGATAATGATGATGACGGTGATGAACACGATGATGGTGACGATTACGGTGGTGATGTTGATCCGGGCGACGATGTCGCTGACGATGATGACGATGTTGACGTCGATGATGATGTCGATGATGATGTTCGTGATGATGATGATTGTGATGACGACGATGATGACGATGACGATGATGACGATGTTGATGATGACGATGATAACGAAGAGGACGATGGTGGTGATTTCGACGACGGCGACGATGTCGTTGATGATGATGATGTTGTTGATGACGCTGATGATGTTGATGATGATGTCGATGATGATGACGATGTTGATGACGTTGACGAGGTTGATGATGATGTTGTTGATGATGATGATGATGTTGATGAAGATGATGATGATCACGATGACAATGATGGTGATGATGATGATGATGATGAAGATGATGACACTGATGGCGGTGGTGACGATGATGGTGATGATCGAGGCGATGATGATGATGATGATGGCACGCAAGAATCATGGGGCCGCTCCCATGGGCCGGCAAACATGCCTGACACGTGGGCAGGCCGAACAACACTTTACCTTGAAGAGGGCACAACGCACACGATGGCGCTGCTCTTTGACGGCTCAGAGTTCTTCGAGGAGGCGCAGTTCTTCGACGACGGCGAAGCGCACACGATGGCGCAACTGTTCGACAAGGGGTCAGCGCAAACGGCGGTGGCCACTTGCTGACGCAGGATGCAGAGACGAGATGTCGAAGCGCAGACAACCGAACCACAGACGACAATTGTCGACGAGAGGAAACCCCTGCGCCCACGCCCGTCGCCGCCTGACGCAACAGCGGAGCAAAAAAGGCGATGGAGGATGTCGCTGAGGGGACATCGAGCGCAAATGCGCTCGTCAGGCTCGAGATGCGAATGGGCTGCCCCAGACCCGAGGCAGCTGAGCGTCAGACTGTCGTCGCACCCCATGGAAAGACCCGCCTGTGTCCCCCCGCACGGCCACAGACCCCGCTCGCC